>JANAVB010016191.1:6536814-7045418 GCA_029216955.1 Iris pallida | reverse complement strand
TATATAGATATATATATATATATACTATATAAAATTATATATACAAATACAGTATATATATTATATATAAACAGATATATAGTATATAATATATAAATACATATACATATATACATATATATATAATAAAACAAATAAAAATAAAAAACAAAACAAAGAACACAAAAAGGGGCTCTCGAACTCGGCCCGCTGGAACAGGGGGTGGGTCTGAGCGCCACTCGGCTGACCAGGGGGACAGCTTGAGCTTGCTATTAGGGATAGGGCTTGGGTTAAATATATAGTGAATTAGGATAATGGGTTTTAAACCCAATAATATTTTATTAAACCCGTTAACCCATAGTTCTGTGTCTTCGTGTCCTGACAGTTAGGGACACGAAGACACACGAGTCCAGTGTCCCAGGCGTGTATGACACGCACGACACGAACTGGCCGTGTCCGAACTCACTCACGCACTGCTCGTGTCTAGATGAGTCTAGGGTCGCAAATACGAGACACAAGTCGATACACAGAAGAAATGACACGTACGTGTCCGAGGGGCGGTGGCTTTTGGGGGCGTTGCACGACGGAGGAGACGTCGGGGTGGTCGAGAAAAATGGCGCTGTGGTCGTCTCGTCGAGACGCATCGATTGGTGGTGGTCGGAGGTGTCGACGATGCCGAGGCGACGGGGATCCTAGATCTAGGGTTCCGACAAGCTCGTCGGAGAAGAACTAGGTTAGGGCGGTGCTGGGGTGGTCGGGAAATAGTGTAGGGTTAGGGTTTGGGGTCGGGGTCGATTTATAGGGTCGAGAAGTCGGTTGAATTAGGGTTAGGTCGACCGGGTTGTCGGGACGGGGTGTCTCGTCGCGATCGTCGGTCGTAGGTGAGAAAGGAGAGAGAAAGATTGTGGGGGGGGGGGATGGGTAGTTTTTATTTAGGTCCCCCAAGTTTGGGGTTTTACAAATAACCCTACTGTCTTACAGTTTGCAAATATAATTTACAAACTGAGATTTAAACAATTCAGTAAATTGCAAACTGAGATTAAAATAATTAATAAATTACAAATTGATATTAAAATAATTTAATAAATTGTAAATTGATATTTCTAAGCTATAAAATCATTTAAAAATTATTCAAAAACCTAAAAAATCCCTAATAATTATAATAATTTATTTTAAGGCTAAAAAAATGCTATTTTAATATTAAAAATATTTAGAGGCTTACAAATCTTCCCTTCTTGAAAAATGTTGTCCTCAAAATTCACAAGGGTAGAAGACTCTACAAACATTTAATATAGCAAGCAATGCAAACAATGACTAAGGCTACTATTTAAGACTAACCTCTAAGGTATCAAGTGGGAACGGGTGGTTCCCTCGCGGCTGTTGGGTCGAACAAGTAAGGATATCTCTCCCTCATGTTCGACTCCCTCTCCCAAGTAGATTCCCCCGGAGAGTGACGGCTCCAAGCTACTCGTACCAAGGGTATAACTTTGTTCATCAGCCTCTTCTCTCTCCTGTCCACTATCTCCATGGCTGCTCAGTAACTGCAAGACTCGGTCCGATCCAACTCTGAATGATCTAGCACATGGTTGGGGTCTGGAACGTATCTCCTCAACTAAAACACATGAAAGACATCGTGAACTCCTGCTAGGTTGGGTGGAAGTGCAACCCTGTAAGCTACCTCTCCGATCCTGTCGAGTATTCGAATGGTCCAATGTATCTGGGGCTCAACTTGTCGTCTCGTCCGAACCGGATTGTCCCTCTAGTAGGTGATATCTTCACCAATACCATATATCCGTCAGCGAACTCCATCGATCTGCGACTAGCATCGGCCCAGTATTTTTGCCTGTCCTGAGCAACTCTGAGTCTGCTCTGATCATCCTGACCTTCTCTGCTGCATCAGTGATCATCTCTGGCCCAAGCATAACTCTATCCCCAATATCATCCCAAAAGAGTGGTGTACGACATTGTCGTCCATATAGTACCTCGAAAGGAGACATACCGATGCTGGCTTGGTAGCTGTTGTTGTATGAAAACTCTACCAAGTGCAGATGGCTCTCCATGATCCACCAAAGTCCAGCACACAAGTCCTCAGCATGTCCTCTAGTGTCTGAATTGTCTCTCGACTGTCCATCCTGTCTGTGGATGGTACGCTGTACTGAACTTGAGCCGACTGCCCACAACTCCTCCTCTGCAGCTCCTCCAGTAATGGGACGTGAATCTGTTGTCCCAGTCCGATACGATGCTCACTGGTACTCCGTGCAAGCGAACTATCTGCTGCATGTATAGCTCTGCCAACTTCTCGGTGGAGAGCCCCACCTTGAAGGGTATGAAGTGCGCACACTTCGTCAGCCTGTCAACAACGACCCATATGGCATCCTTCCCTCCTTGGGAACGAGGAAGCCCTGAAATGAAGTCTATCGTAATGTGTTCCCACTTCCACTCGGGAATGGGTAATAGCTGTAATAGACCAGCTGGCCTCTGACGTTCCGCCTTGACCTGCTGGCAAACTAGGCATCTCAAAATAAAATGTGATACATCTCTCTTCATCCCGTGCCACCAAATGTATTTCCGTAAGTCACGGTACATCTTGTTGGCACCAGGGTGAATAGAATATTGTGATCGGTGTACCTCCTGCAAGATCGCCTCTATCAGCTCTCCCTTTGGCACACATAATCGGCTGCCATACCTCAAGGATCCATCCTCTGCTACGGTGAAGTCATCAAGTAATCCAGCTAAAGCCTGGACTCTGAGTCTACGGAGGCTCTCATCTGTAGACTGTGCCTCCTTGATCTGCTCCATCAAACCTGAATGAATGTCTAGCATCATCATCTGTATCACTGATCCTGGCCGAACTATCTCTATACCGAGCTTCTCCAGATCTTTCCGCAAATGTCGATCTATCATCCGATACCATGCCATCGGATGCCTGCTCAGCTCATCCGCCACCACATTTGCCTTTTCGGGCTGATACTATAAATCGATGTCGAAGTCCTTCATCAACTAACCATCGTCTTTGCCTCATGTTCAGCTCCTTCTGCGTGAACACATACTTCAAGTTCTTGTGATCAGTAAAGATTTCTACTCGCTTTCCGTATAAGTAGTGTCTCCACAACTTGAGTGCAAAAACTACCGCAGCTAACTCTAGGTCGTGGGTAGGATAATTCCGCTCATGAGTCCATAATTGCCTAGATGCATAAGC
Source organism: Iris pallida (assembly GCA_029216955.1). Classification (NCBI taxonomy): domain Eukaryota; kingdom Viridiplantae; phylum Streptophyta; class Magnoliopsida; order Asparagales; family Iridaceae; genus Iris; species Iris pallida. The sequence continues at coordinate 7,042,240 of JANAVB010016191.1, read as the reverse complement.
AATCACTTTCCCATGCTGCTGTAGGACGCACCCCCTAACCCCTTTCCCGAAGCATCGTTGTAAATGGTGAAACCTCTAGACCCTGAAGGTAATGTCAGGACTGGAGCGGTCGTCAGCCTCCTCTTCAGCTCCTCAAATGCTGCCTGGTAGTCCTCTGACCAGATGTACTCTGCGTCCTTCCGTATCAGCTTCGTCGTGGGTTCAGCTATCCTAACAAGTCCTGGACGAACTTTCTATAATAGCCTGCTAAATCCAAGAAACACCTAATCTCTGAAACTGATGTCGGAGCCTTCCATGTCTCAACGACAGCAATCTTCCTGGGATCCACTGAGATCCCCTCTCCGTGACCACATGACCGAGAAACTCCACTCGGTCTAAAAAGAACTCACACTTTAACAATTTGGCATACAACCTCTCCTTTTTCAGAATTCCTAAAACTGTCCACAAGTGCTCTGCGTGCTCCTCCGACATCTTCGAGTATCAGGATGTCGTCGATAAATACTACGACGAACTTATCCAGATACTGGTGAAATATCTTATTCATCAAGTTCATAAAGACAGCTGGCGCATTTGTGAGACCAAATGGCATCACCAAAACTCGTACTGCCCATACTTCGTATTGAACACCGTCTTCTGGATGTCTTCAGCCCTGACTTTCACCTTGTGGTAACCGGACCTCAAATCTATCCTAGAAAATACCTTCGCCCCACTCAACTGGTCGAACAAATCATCTATCCTGGGCAGAGGATTTGTTCTTAATGGTGATGGTATACAACGCCCGGTAGTCAATGCACAACCGGACTGTACCCCTTCTTCGGCACAAAGAGTACTGGCGCTCCCCATGGGAAGCACTAGATCGAATGAAACCCTTTTTCAATAGGTCATCAATCTGCTCTTTCATCTCTACGGCCTCCTTGGGGTTCAATCTATAGCAAGTCCGGGATACTGGTGATGAACCCGGTACTAAATCTATATTGAACTCCACATCTCTGTCAGGCGGAAGTCCTGGAAGATCCTCTGGAAATACATCCATAAACTCCCTAGTGGTAGGATGTGGCAGTGCTAACTCCCCAACTGTCGCACAACAGTTCGGCTCTAGGCTGATCTCCGGCCCTGTCCTTCTGACACTGAATGGTGCCGTGCCTGGGGGACTGAACAGAATACTACCCTCATGACAGTATATAGCTACGTAAGTATAGCTAAGCCAATCCATCCCCAATATAATATCATACCCGGGAAGTGGCATCACAAAGAATTGTCCCCCAAATTCTCTTCCAGCTATAGTAATAGAGCATCTATGGATAGCCCTAATGGGTACTGGTCCGCCTTCCGTCATTACTCTACTCATCTCCTCGGTAGGTGTAGCTACTAAGTGGTGTTTATGCAAAAACTCTAATGACAGAAAGCTATGCGATGCACCGAAATCAAACAAGCATAGAGCTAGAAAAGTATGCAAATAAACATGACCTGTGATGACGTCGGCCAAATAATCTGGCTCCGAAACCTGCTCCGGCTCCGCTTTAATAGCCAGACAATAAGCCTTCCCTTGGGGTCCCTTCTGCTGCTGCAGATGCTGCCCGAACCTCTGCTGCTGAGTCGAAAGCAGCGATCCTCTAGATGGTGGTCCGGTGCCTGGTACCCTCACTACTGGACAGTCCCGAAGCTGATGGCTGGTACCCCCAAGCTAAACACTGCCCCAACCTCTTCCTGCAGACGAAAGCTTCATGGCCTGGCCTCCTACAGAATGAACACACAACTCCCTTCTGCTGTCGTGGTCCCGGGACTCTAACTGGTGGGGTCGGGTGATATGGTATAGGAGGACGGTATGTCTGCTAGTACGGCACCGGTGCTTTCAGCTGGAAAGCCTGACGCTTGGAAGGTCCCTCGTGGTGTACAGGAGCCGGCCTCTTGTAAGACAGAAGACGCTCCTCAATGCTTCGGGCCAACTCTAGGCTCTGGTAGTAGTCAGTCGTTCCGTTTGCCACTAGAGAATGCCAATATCTGGAACTAGACCATGGCAAAACCTATGCGTCATCTCTTCTGGGTCTGCAACCAGACTAGGAGCGAAACGACACAAACGACTAAACTCTGCGGCATACTCGTCAACAGAACGGTTCTCCTGCTGGATGTTCTGGAATTGTAGCCCCATGGCTACTCTAGCGGTGGTCGAGAAGAATTTCTTCTTGAACTGGAAATTAACTGATCCCATGTGGCTCTCCCTCTCGCGAATAGTGGCTCATTTTTGAACCAAACCCCTGCCAAGTCTGTCAGCAGAAATCCCGTTGCCTCGACCTGAAGGTCACCCGGCAACCTAGCTCCGAGGAGCTTCCTCTCTACCGAGTCTAGCCAATCATCTGCTACTATGATGCCTTCAGTCCCCTTGAACTCCCTGGGGTTCAAGCCCATGAAGTCGTTGATATTCCCTGCTCTCTGCCGTGGCTTTACTGGTGGTGGGGCCACGGTACGCTCCTCAGAATGCTCCATGCTCCGGCAGAGTAAGGTGGTCTGCTCCTGATGGGTCGTTAGGAACCCCTAGATCAGAGTGAGCAGTTGGTTCCCGTCGAGAGTGACGGAAGCCTGGGTAGGTATACTAATAGGTGGTGGTGGGAGTATCGGATCCTACTGGGACTGTGATGTGGAAGGTGGCGGAGGCATCTGGGTTGGTGGATTTGTGGAGTGTGGGAGTGTGGTAGGTGGAGGTGCATCAGTCAACTGGTCAACCACTGGATAGGAAGTGTGCCATTCTCAGGGTGGCATACTGGGACGAGCGGGTGAGCACCATCTAATAAATAAAAGGACTCATAAGGACCCTTTTAAGTAAACAATCATAACAACAAGAAATCTAATTTGTAACAATGAGCATATGATGTGATAAGTTCCTATGTTACAATCCTAGTAATCCTCTAGGTGTTCTAGATGTTATTCCTAGTGTTGTCTAGTTATCTTAAGTTCCTAATTGCAGGCAAGTTTGGTACAATAACGTAACCAAGCAATTTAGTCAGGACCTGTATGGGCCACCACTAAAATATGTCACGATCCGCTACCCAAATTGTTGGGTCGGACCGAGTCATGTCCAGCCTACGCTTGAGGTAAAGCGTAGTAAGCTGTTCTAAAGACAATAATATATGATCAAAGTGTGCTAATAGTTCTATATATCATAATGAGTCAGAAATGTTCCAAAAGTCATCTCGTATATAATATGTTCCGAAATACAAAGTCGAGACATAAAACTGGATACAAGACCAGTATCAAAATACATAGTCTAACAACATGACTACTAGTAAAAGTCCCGAGCAACTACACAAACTAGACGAGTCTTTACGCAGGTACATCCTCGTAAGGTAAAGTTTGATCCTCGATGGCAACCCCATAATAAGAATCGCAAAGCAACTCCTCCTCGGTAAGTATACCTACAACGTTATCCTGTCAGGACGGGAGCAAGTACTGATTATAACAAACTAAATATACGAAACATGAACTGAAGTGTAATAAACATGAATCATGGCATATCACAATCTATCATGGCAATATATGTTTGTTTTAAAGTTTAAAACTGTAGTATGTACGTGATCGGTCAATAGGTAAATAGGATGTACGGTAGTACATATCAATTTTCTGAAGTGCACATACGTACACTTAACGGCATCGGTGTATATCCATACACAAACGCGGGATCAGACATACGACAAGTTGCATATAGAATGTAACAGTGCACGGTAAATACATACGGAGAAGGGGGCATGATCACGTACTCTACTAACAGTTTCTCCATAACCCATTTTATAACATGTGGGTGATACGAGAATAGTATAAAGTATGGTGGATACTGAGAGCAGCATAAAGCATGTGAAACATAGAGAGATATGACTTGCAGTTAGGTATCAGTATTTAACATGGGTTTTACACAATTCATCATATGTAGTAAATAAAGTTTGTAGAGGTACTTGCCTCTAGCAAAGCAAGGTAGTGAAGGAAATGCTATAGATGTCTGGTGTCTCGTCACTGTAAAAATAATACATAAACATAGTTTTCATACTAAGTTAAACACTAGGACACTAGTTGTGCGACACGACTTTCTGACTGGACACCTAGCCAAATGATGACTTTAGCATAGGAGACCAATGTGGAGTGACACAATACCTAAACCAACTTTCTAGGGCCCTTACCCTATGGTATGGTGAGGTCCAATACTACAATAACCCAAAATCACACAATACATCGCAAGTCGTAATTATTCAATAAATAAATCATGTTGTACACTGTGTTTCAACAATTTTTAAGATAGGTAAAAAGCTCAATTATATAAATAAAGTACCAAAATTATCCTTGTTAATTATAGAAATTTATACTAATTTTTCTGGAATTTATAAAGCCTCGTAGATATTCTTAAAAATCAGTAAACATAAGTACCCTGAAAATGAGTTTCTGTTTTCCTATTTTATAAAATATCAAAATACTTATTAAATTCTGGAAAAATTATATTAAATTAGATAACTTAACATAGTATTTAAATACAATTTTCCCAGATTTTTACACAATTGATATTATATATAATTCAAAAACAAAAAGTTACAAATCCTGAAAAATAAATAATTATTTAGTATTTTGTCCACGTATACGAATTGAACCGAAGTCCAGATACGGGATCCAAAGTCATGAATTAAGTCAAATATGACTTGTACAGACTTTGAATTATTTAGACACATTTGGGCCCAAAATCCATACTAGGCTTGGACATCAAATGGCCATGATTAATAAGATACAATAATTTATATATTAAAATATGTTATTAAAATATTTTAATAATATATATTAAATTAGTAAAATATACAAGTCATAAAATTATAAAAATAACTTGTGAATTTACACATAATAACATTTTACACAAAATTGTATTTGAAATATATATACATATACAACACAATACATTTATAATATATATATATATATTATATATATATATATATATATATATATATATATATATATATATATATATATATAGATATATATATATATACATATATATACAAATATATATAATATATATATATATATATATTATAATATAATATAATATATATCTATATATATATATATATACACCTATATATACAACAAATACTTTATATATATACATTTTTTATATATACATAATATATATACATAATATATATATATTATACATAAATATATATATATATATATATATATATATATAATATATATTATATATATATATATATCTATATATATATATATATATATTACATTTATATATATATATAGTATATATATTAATATATAACAGTATATATAGTAATATTATATAAATACATAACATACATATACATATACATATATACATATACATATATATATAATAAATAAATAAAAATAAAAAACAAAACAAAACAAAAGAACACAAAAAGCAGGCTCGAACTCGGCCCGCTGGAACAGGGGGGGTCTGAGCGCCACTCGGCTGACCAGGGGGACAACTCAAGCTTGCTGTTAGGGATAGGGCTTGGGTTAAATAATAGTGAATTAGGATAATGGGTTTTAAACCCAATAACAGTTTATTAAACCCGTTAACCCATAGTTCTGTGTCTTCGTGTCCTGACAGTTAGGGACACGAAGACACACGAGTCCAGTGTCCCATGCGTGCATGACACGCACGACACGAACTGGCCGTGTCCGAACTTGTAAGCCCCTAGATTTCAAAAAAATAGTTTTTATAATTTTTAATAGCATTTATATTAATTTTAATACGTATTTTGCAGCGTATTTCGTATTTTTTTGGTTTTCGTAATGCTTTGAAATTTTTTCTAACTTATAGATTTTTTCTTGGCCGGCATACTGCCAGTATACCGGTGTATACCGACGGCATACCGCCCAGACAGATTTTCTACACTTTAGATATTTTCGGTTTCTGATATTTTTATGAATAGTGTTTCGGATATTTTCGTGAATAGTGTTTTTGATATTTTCGTAAATAGTGTTTTGGATATTTTGATGAATAGTGTTTGATATTTTCGTGAATAGTGTAGATGCACCCTATTACCCAATGGATAATGATTTTGTTTGAATGGCCATGATTGACCTAGACTTTCACATGGATCACGATCCGACGGTTAAGATTAATTCCCCCTTATATATATACCCTTTCACTTTCTCTCTCCTCTCTCTTTTCATTCTCTTTACTCTCTCTTCATTTCTTATTCCTTTCTCTTCCTTGGAGCTTGCCAAGAGCTTGGCCTTGAGGTCTAGAGTGTGGTTTCGTACCCCTCTTGGTGTGGAGTAGAAGATTAGGCTTGGAGCTTAACCTAGGCAAGTACATCTTGCTCAAAAGTGACATGACCATATTTTATTTTTATTTTCCATAGAAACTAAAGTTTTATTGGCCTATAATATGCTTCTTTAAATTGTTAACATGTTTAGTATATAGCACTTTTGGTTTTGATCGACACTATTGCGTAGATCTGAGTTTCTAGATATGATTTTCGAGTATTTTGAGGTTTTAATCTATCAAATATTTTGATTTGTGAAAACTAATACTTCTATGTTGTAGGAAATTCAATTCTATTCAATTTGACTTTTGAAAGTCCGAATTTCGATTTAAAACGAAATTTTTATGCCGAAACAAGTTTTGAGTTTAAAAATCACTTTTGTGACGGTTCGAAAAATTCGTCGGAAATCCGCAAAAATCCGTCGGAAAATCCGAACTTGCACCACAAAACTTGCTGTGACGGATTGAAAAATCCGTCGGTAATCCGCGGTAATCCGCCGGATAATCCGGTTAGGCTATTTTTGAATTTTATATATATTTAATTGCTGTAAAAATCTGGAAAAAATTATATTTAAATACTATGTTAATTTAGACAATTTATTATAATTTTTTAAGCATTTATTAAGTGTTGTTGGTATTTTATAAAAATAGGAAAACAGAACTCATTTTCAGTATATTTATGCTTGCTGATTTTTTAATATTTATGAGGGTTTATAAATTCCAGAAAAATTAGTATAAATTTCTATAATTAACAAGGATCATTTTGGTACTTTATTTTATGTATAATTGAGCTTTTTGTCTATCTCAAAAATTATTGAAACACAATGTACAGTTTGATTTATTTATTGAATAATTACGACTTGCAATCTTTTGTGTTGTTTTGAGTTATAGTCGTATTGGACCACCCCCTACACCAGTGTAAAGACCCTTGAGAGTTAGTTTAGGTATTGTGTCACCCCACATTGGTCTCCTATGCTAAAGTCATCATTTGGCTAGGCGTCCAGTCAGAAAGTCGTATCACACAACTAGTGTCTTAGTGTTTAACTTAGTATAAAACTAAGTTTATGTGTTATTTCTACAGTGACGAGTCACCAGGCGTCTATAGCATTTCTATCACTGCTTTGCTTTGCTAAAGGCAAGTACTTTCTATGAACTTTACATACTGTTATAACAATAAACTGTGATTTACCAACCATGTTAAATGCTGATCCTTGGGGTAGCAAGTTAAACTTTACATGTTGTATTACTTTCAGTCTCTGCCATGTTTAGGACAGTATCTCATATCTCTCATATGTTTAAATAACGGGTTAAGGGGAAACTGTTAGTAGTGTACGTGATCATGACCCCCTTCTCCGTATGTATTTATCGCACTTGGTAACATTCTATATGTGACCTTGCCGTATGTTCTAATCCCGCGTTTGTGTATGGATATACACCGATGCCGTTCGTATACGTATGTACATGCCTGAAAACTTGATATGTGCCGCTGTACATCCTATTCACCTATTGATCGATTCACGTACATACTACGGTTTTAAACTTTTAAACTATATGTTATTATTTCTAAAAAGAACCAATTAAACCATGATATGCCATGATTCCAGTTTATTACATTTCTGTTCATGCTTCGTATATTTAGTTTGCTACAATCAGTACTTGCTCCCGTCCTGACAGGATAACGTTGTAGGTATCCTTACTGAGGAGGAGTTGCTCTGTGACCCATATTATGGAGATACTATCGAGGACCAGGCTTTACCTTACGAGGATGTACCAGCGGGGAAACTCGTCTAGTTTGCGTAGTTGCTTGGGATATTTAGTGTAGTCATGTATTAGACTACGTATTTTGTAACTGGACATGTATCCAGTTTTACATTTCAGACTTGTACTTCGACTTATTTCTATATGAGACGACTTTTGTGTTTGGAGCATTTATGACTTTTATTTACTATTAGAACTGTTAGCACATTTAGTCTTAACTTGTTACTTCTAGAACAGCTTACTGCGCTTTATCTCAAGTGTAGGCTGGACATGACTCGGCCCGGCCCAACAATTTGGGTAGCGGGTCGTGACATATTTTTAGTGGTGGCCCATGCAGGTCGAGACTAAATTGTTTGGTTACGTTATTATACCAAGCATACCTGCAATTAGGAACTTAAGGTAATTAGACAATATTAGGCATGACGCTTAGAACACCTAGAGGAATACTAGGATTGCAACATAGGAAACGTATCACATGCTTGCTATTGTAATTAGATTTTCTTGTCTATGACTGTTTACTTTAAAAGTCCTTATAAGCCCTTTTTATTTTAGATGGTGCTCACTCGTTCATCCCAGTATGTCACACCTGGGAATGGCACACTCCCTATCCAGTCGGTTGACCAGTTGACCGATACACCTCCACCTCCACCTACCATACTCCTCCACTCCACAAATCCATAAACCCAGATGCCTCCACCACCTTCCACATCGCAGTCCCAGCAGGACCCGATACTTCCACCACCCCCTATCACTATACCTACCCAGGCTTTCGTCACACTCGACGGGAACCAACTGCTCACTCTGATCCAGGGGTTCCTAACAACCCATCAGGAGCAGACTACCCTACTCCGCCGGAGCATGGAGCATTCTTAGGAACGTACCGTGGTCCCACCACCTGTAGAGCCACGGCAGAGAGCAGAGACGATCAAGGACTTCATGGGTCTGAACCCCAAGGAGTTCTCCGGGACTGAGGGCATAGTAGTAGCAGATGACTGGCTAGACTCGGTAGAGAGGAAGCTCCTTGGAGTTAGGATGCCGGATGACCTCCAGGTCGAGGCAGCGGGATTTCTGCTGATAGACTTGGCAGGAGTTTGGTTCCGGAATAAGCCATTATTTGCGAGAGGGAGGGCCACTTGGGATCAGTTTAAGACCCAGTTCAAGAAGAAATTCTTCTCGACCACCGCTAGAGTAGCCATGGGGCTACGATTCCAGAACATCCAGCAGGAGAACCGTTCTGTCGATGAGTATGCGGCAGAGTTTAGTCGCCTGAGCCGTTTCGCTCCTAGTCTGGTTGCAGACCCAGAGGAGATGACGTGTAGGTTTTGCCATGGTCTAGTTTCAGACATTGGCATTCTTATAGTGGCGAACGGTACGACTGACTACTACCAGAGCCTAGAGTTGGCCCGGAGCATTGAGGAGTGTCTTCAGTCTTACAAGAGGCCGGCTTCTGTACACCTCGAGGGCCCGTCCAAGCGTCAGGCTTTCCAGCAGAGAGCACCGATGCCGCACCAGCAGACATACCGTCCCCCTACACCACATCATCCGACCCCGCCAGTTAGATCCCCGGGACCCCGACAGCAGCAGAAGGGAACCTTGTGTACATTCTGTAGAAGGGTAGGCCACGACGCTTTCATTTGTATGAAGAGGTTGGGGCAGTATTTAGCTTGTGGGTCTGCCACCCATCAGCTTCGGAGCTGCCCAGTAGCTACGGGATCTAAAGGGCCGCTTCCGACTCAGCAGCAGAGGTTTGGACAACATCTGCAGCAGCAGAAGGGACCTCAGGGGAAGACTTATAGCCTAGCTCTTGAGCCGGAGCCGGAGCAGGTTTCGGAGCCAGATTACTTGGCTGAAGTCATCACAGGTCATGTTTATTTGTATACTTTTCTAGCTCTATGCTTGTTTGATTCTGGTGCATCTCATAGCTTTCTGTCATTAGAGTTTTTGCATAAACACCACTTAGTAGCTACACCTACCGAGGAGATGAGTAGAGTAATGACGGGAGGAGGACCAGTGCCTATTAGAGCTATCTATAGATGCTCTATTTTTATAGCCGGGAGAGAGTTCAGGGGACGATTCTTTGTGATGCCACTCCCCGGGTATGATATCATATTGGGGATGGACTGGCTTAGCTATGCCCATGCAGCTATAGACTGTCATGAGGGTAGTATTTTGTTCAGTCCCCCAGACATGGCACCATTCAGTGTCAGGAGGACAGGGCCGAAGATCAGCCTAGAGCCGAACTGTTGTGCGACAGTTGGGAAGATAGCACCGCCACACCCTATCATTAGGGAGTTTATGGATGTATTCCCAGAAGATCTTCCAGGACTTCCGCCTGACAGAGATGTGGAGTTCACTATAGATTTAGTACCGGGTTCATCACCAGTATCCCGGGCTTGCTATAGAGTGGTGGGCATCTTTTTCAGAAAGCAAAGGAGACAGGAGGATTTTAAAGAGGCACTAAAGCTCGTCTAGCCCAGTAGAGCTGTGGATTGCCTCGAAGCTTCATTTTCTTTTCAGTCAAGTTTCAAGTTTTTATTTCCTTTGAAGGTGTCTTTTCAATTCCAGCTTGTAATAAAGGGATATCATGTATGGGCATTGTGACTATTTTCAAAGAGAGTTTCAAAGAGAATCATGTAGCCAATATAAGGCAAAATCTGAGTTCACAAAGCTTTGTACTTGTATTCCTATCAAGTTATCAATAAAAGAAGTATTTCCATTTCAAATCTCTGTGTCCAATATTTGGTTTTCTGCAATGAATGGGTGCGTGCGTGTGTTTTGCTTAACTAGTGGGTACGTGCGTGTGTTTTGCTTGACTAGTTATTTTTGTGCAGGTACATGGCCTTGTGCAAGCGCAACTTAGGCTTGCACGGCATCACGCCTTAGCGAGGACGATCGATCCCGCAAGGATCCAGGCAAGACGGACGACCCTAGTGGGATCGGGGCGTGACAAAGTGGGATCAGAGCACGGCTTTACGTCCTTGGCCTCTTGCAAATATCATTTTCGAAAAATATATAAAGTATTTTGATGGCTTTCAAAAGAGTCCCGATTTTGAGTTTTGAAAACCAATGCCCCATACAATAAGTCCATAATATTTTATGAGACTGACAGAAGTTCGAGGACGAAATTCTTTTAAGTTGGGTAGGATGTAAAATTCCTAAATTTCTACTATATTTTTTTAAAATAAATTGGGTACTGATTTTATACGTCGCATAGTTGTATTGTACGTCGTGCGCGAAATTTTGTTTTTCGTAATTGCTCGACGAGTGCGAATATGTGCGAGCGTACATATTTTTAGAAAAATATTTTTCTATTTTTATAGTTTCAAAATAATATATGTAATAATTATTTTAGCTATCATACCAACATTTCCAAGTCCATTATTTTATTTATTTTATTTATAAAAAGTCTTTCATTTATAACCGTTATTAATAATAAATAATATTCTTTGTGCATACATATATATTTCATAAATATTTTATTAGTTTATTTTTAAATAATAATATAATTATCAAAATTATTATTATTAGTATTTTAGAAAATATATTTTGAAATTATTGTGGCAATTTAAATCTTTGATTAGATTTTATGGATTTGATTTAAATAGTTTAAATTTAAAGATAGAATTTATATTGAGTTTAGATTATCTATATTTAAATTGGAATTGAATTTGAATTTAGATTTAATTTTATTTAATAATTGAATTATCAAATTGGGTTTAAATAAATCCTAATCCTTATCCAACTGGAAATTTCCACCTCCTATATAAGGAGAGGTACTCATCCAAAAAATTCTACCATCCATAATTTCTCCACCACAACTAGAATTCGTGTATCGTGTCTGTGTCCCCTTCCCATCCACTATTCTCTTCCTTTACATATACATTATTTTCGTCCCATGTCCGACAACTCCGAACATCCTTCCCCGTCGTGTCAGACACATCCGACACGACACCACCCTAACCCGCAAATATACATCCAGAATCCTAAGACCTATGACCTTTCCTCTCGACCACGACCATCATCCCTTCGTCATCCTCACAACGACACAACCGCCTTTACCACCGACAGCCACCACGACATTGCCGCACCCGCGGTCAACACCACCACCGTTGTCGACACCGATCGAACATCCCTACATCCCTGGCCAGCACCGTCCCAGCCACCCGCCAGACCCTTCGACACCGATTAAACCACCATCCGCGGCCACCACTACCGCCGCCACGGCCAGTGACGACCGGACTCCACCACCATCATCAAGTGGTGCCACCGCACCATCCAAACCCACCAGAAACTCAAAATAACCAAAAACCAACTCACCTTATCGGGCATCCCGACCGTCATGACCCTTCCGGCGCCGACGAGCTCAACTTCACGCTCTGGCAGAGGACAACCGTCTACAGGATAGAGGACTTCTCGTGCAGCCGTTGCTGTCGCCGTTCTCCTCCTGCCATCTTGCCCGGACCAACGCCAGTGATCGTCCGCCCGACTCCTCCGACCTTCTCCCTCTCCCGACCGTCTCAAACTCCGGCCGCCGGCGTGCCCTAGCCGCCGCGCTCCTCCTCTTCACGCGCATGCGTCCCGCCCCCACCAACATCCACCGCGCCCAGCCTCCGCGTCCCCGAGCGCTCCGCCGCCTCCCTTGGCCGCGGCCATCAGCGCCGCCGTGCCCCTTCCTCCGCCCGCGCCCACCGAGAACCCTCCGATCCGCCGGCCGTGCCTCCCCCAATACCTCCGCGTCCGCCGCGGCCAGCACCACCGTACCCCTCCGCTCTCCTCCTTCCCCTTCCTCTCCGCCTGCCGTTTCCCCGTTCTCCATCGCCGCCCGATCCGCTCCGCCTCCTTCTCCCGTCCCACTCCTCCTCATCCTCCCCTCCGATTTTCTCCCTCTCTGTCGCTCATTCTCACCCCAAATTTATTTTTCTCTCACCCTCTCTCTCCCACTCGTCTTCTCCCCATCTCTGTGCTTCTCTGGTTTTTTTTGTTCTTTCTGTTGTTACTGTTTGTTCTTGATATTTGATTGGGTTTTATTATTATTATTATTATTATTCTTTTTGTTTCTTTTCTTTTTCTATTACATTAGGGATTAACTTATTCATTTTATGCATTATGTATTATGTATCCTTATTATTATTTACTGGTTTTATTTTTGTTATTATTATCATTACTATTCTTTTTTTTATTTGTTAAATGTATATAGATAATATTTTCAAAAATTTTGGTGATAGAGATAGGTTTTGAGGTCCACACATTTTTCAAAGTTAGTTTTCCTATGATTATACGATCCTATGATACTGTTGCCCTAAATCATTTTTGAGATGTTATATTTAAATATTTTGTTGAAAGTATAAAATTCGTTACCAAGTTATACTATAAATTTCTAGCCGCTTCAAAATATTTATATGTAGCTTTCTACCTAAAGTTTTATTTTTACAAAACTTAGAGTTTGCCCAAAGAATAGTTTTATTTTTCAATCATTTATACAAAAACTATTTTTAAGCTAATAAGAATATATTTTCACGTATTATAGATAGTTTTCTAAATTCCTATATATATTATTTATCTGAATTTCTTTATTATCCTCTTGTCCGTGACTAAATTCTCTTATTCCTATTCTGTCACCAAATTCGTACTACCTTATGTCCACCCTAACTAATTTAACCCTTCTGGACCCATTGGAACTGTCCGTGCCACCATCAGAGGTCACCTTATGTAGTTGTTACCTGAAGTCGCAGTTCGTGCCATCGTGATTATCGCAGCACACCAGGCGTACTACCAGGCAAGACACCTTGCCATTTGCTGTTTATTTATTTTAGCTCATATTTTATGCATTATTTATTATTTTTTATGCAAAATAAACTGTGATACATGGCATAACCTGTTAGAACTTACTATTCAGTTATATTTCCTGCTATGTATTATTTTTCTTACACTTAAAACCTAGATTTAAGGGACCACCTTGTGTGTTGCATTCATTTGGCCTTGACATATCGTACCACGATGTTGTGTATCGCATGTAGAACACGGACGTGTGTGATTGGCTGGCCACCAGTACGTACAAGCCGTGCGATAGGAATAACCGCTAATAGAATTGTATGCTAGTTTGACTTAGCAGTTATAGAGGTTTACTGTTGTGGATACAAAATAGTAGGCATTGGGCATGGAGGACAATTCCTTAGCGTATGGGCTTCGATGCACTTTCTCTTTTGTAACCCGTGAGCTCCGCCGGAGACGCGGGTAAGATTACCCATGATTACTGACGGCCACTGGCATTCTGCGGAACGTCATGCTCTTATTGATTGGGCCTCTAGTGCCCCAAGGGGGACTATGCCGATCCCATTTAGCGAGGGCTCATGCGTAGGAAAGATTGTTCTTAACTACATTTTACTTAGAACGGTTAGGCACCTTTATTCGTTAGGTATGAGTACTTTTAGTTTGGGTACTTGTATCTAACCGTGGCTTGGAATAATAACTTGTCGCGAATTAGTTCGTCACATCTTATCCTTGTTTGGTTGTAGGTGTGGCTTACTACTTCGATGAGAAGGTATTGAACCTTGTTGGGGTCCGGATACCATATTGGATTTATAGCATGGAAAGACACGCCACCGTGAATTAGTTTACCATCTTCTGTCCTTGTTTTTTTGGGGGGATGGTATGCTAGTTCAATAGGTGTGTATTGGACCATGTTATAATTCAATTGACTTATTTATTTGAGCAATTTATATTCAGTTATATTGGCATGATATTATGTGTCTTGTTACGTCCCTCTGAGAACCTGGTTATCTCGTTAGGTGTGTGCTCTTGTCTTTTGCAGATGTTCTAGCCGTGGCCATGATCATCTCTATTTCTTCGAAGATGATTGCACTTTGATCGTCTTCGCTCGCCAAACTCTTTCTTTTATTATGTATTTCTTTTCATAGTTGGTAGTAGATTTGTCTCCGCCCAACATGTAACGTCCCAGTCCCAAAATACGCAGGACTAAGTACGTAGACATGCCAGCTGTATACATACGAAGTACAGGGGCCTCGTATGTATACATAAGCTGTAAACTGCAGTAAACCACAACTAACTAATCTCATCCACAAAATAAGAGAATAAAAGATATCATATAATGAATTGTTTGGTACAATATGTTGGGTGGAGACACATCCACTACCAACCAAAATAAAAAGGAAGAAGTACATGATATATAAAAGGGCTTAGTAGAAGTAGCAAGGAGGAACCAAGTCACGTCATCTTCGAATAAATGGAGAAGACCACGATCCCGGCTAGGATACCTGCGGAAGACATGAACACCAGGGCCGGCCCTGAGCAATTGAGGGCCCGAGGCGAAACTTACAAAATGGGCCCTCATACATAATGTAAAAAAAAGTATAAATAAAACAAAATTTTGTTATAGTCAAGATTTGAACCAAGGACCTATTAAATATAAGTCTAGCATTGTAACCACTACACCACAATGCTTTCTATTAAAAAAAGACATATGATACATATTAATTCTATTATAGACAATTCCATGTTGGTGCCCCCTTTCGTCAGGGGGCCCTGGGCCGTCGCCCGGCCTGCCCTGGGCCAGGGCCGCCCCTGATGAACACACACCTGGGGAATAACCAGGTCCTCAGAGGGATGTAACAAGATACAGGAATAACAAGCTAATATGAACTGTCAAAATAATAATAATATGCAAGACTCTCCTAGACACCAATATGCAAAAGGGAATGCTAACCATCTATTGTGCAATTTAGACGACAACTTTCATGCGCATGGGTAGAATTTTAGGCTATAAGTACGCAACTGGCATCCAGTCATACGTATCCGTCCGTAACGTCCAAAACGTCAGAGGACATCTGCAAATATAAATTGCCACAGTTCCATCCGGAGACTGTGGTTTACCTGTTTGGATTCCCATACGCACTAGCGACTGTCCTCCCCCAATGTTCTCCACTGTCCAAGTCATGCCCATGGCTCGTCCAGTTTTGTAACTGCTTGAGTCTCTAAAACCCTAGTCATAGCAGTTACGAAAATCTACCGTCACACGACTTTAAAGATGGCCAGTCCATAAGTCGCGCCCCTAGCAAAATGTCTCAAACCGTGTAGTGTGAGTGTCATGGCCCAAGGAGATATAAGGATATCCCCCAACAAGAAGGTAGTCCGCTAAAACTAAGTTAACATGCATATAGTAAAGTAAAACGACTAATAGAGTCGTTTGCACCCAAGTGTGGCTTCGACGCGCAGTTTATAACAAAAAAAATAACAAATATGAAACAAAGTAAATAATGCAGAAAATAAATAATATGACAGTAAATTAGCAATGTATACTTGCCTGGAGTGTCGTCCGGTGTGATGCTATGATCATGGTGGCACAACATATGGCTTCGGTGTACAACTATGCAAGACGGCTTCCGATGGTAGCACAGACTGATTTATCGTGTCCAGAAAGGTCGAATTAGCTAGAGTCGACATAATGGAGTACATAATTGGTAAGGAAACGAGAAAAAATGGGTTTAGTCACGGACAAAGGGAGAACCGAAGGAAATTTGTGAATAAGTACATATATTACTTTTGAAAATATTTATAATACTTGAAAATGTATTACACTAGTCAAAATAAGTTTTTAGATAAATACTTAAAGTAAAAGATCGTTTTTTAACTAAAAATGTAAGTTTGTCAAAATTAGAATTTATAGGTAGAAAACTATATTTTATTAGTCATAAATAAATTGAATAATTCATTTGAAAATCTGAAAGCCCGATTTTTTTGTCAAACAAAACTTTTTAGGGTAGTCTATTAAAATAGATAAAATATTTAATCATATATTTGGAACTGCCCTAATAATATATTTGTTTACAAATTAATTTCAAAAAAATCTCATACTAAATAATAACAAAATACTAATAGTATATTATATAAATACCAGTGATGATATCTAATAATTAATCTACTCAATATACTGTATATATAAGTGAAATAAATTAATAATAATAATAATAATAATAATAATAATAATAATAATAATAATAATAATAGTAATAATATAGATGATAATAATCATAACGTTTTAAAATAAGTATCCCAAAAGTCCATAATTATGTATCAACCCAAACATATTAACAGTAAAGCCCTAATATTATTAAAACAACAAAGAAAAAAAATTAGAAAGCCCAAAATACATAAGTGATAATAACAAATTAAAACCCAAAACATTTAGTCCTTAAAATTTATAAGACCATAAATTATATATCTTAACCCAAAATATTAGTTTTATATATACTAAATTCTCATGAAAATTGGGTTTCAAGCCTGAAGCCCAACCATCCAAGCCCATTGCCTAAAGCCCGAAAATTTCTTAAGCCTATAAAAAAAATAAAATAACAGATACAATAGCAATAGATTAGCTATTAAAAGTAAATAATAATAATTATAATACGAAATATTATATATGTAGTACATATATGCATATACTGTATTACTAATATTATACTTTAACAATAATAAATAATAACTATAGTCTTCCTATTTAGGGAAGAGGAGAGAGAAAGAGACCGTAGAAAGAGGAAAGAGAAATTTTTTTGCGGGGGAGAGCTGAGGAAGGAGGAGAGGGAGAGAGGGGAGCTGGGGAAAGAAGTCGGGGGAGAGAGAGAAGGAGAGGCGGGGCTCACTGGCGCTCGGTCTGCGCGGCGTGGTACGGCGGCCGGAGTCGGGGTAGCGCGCGGAGGAGAAGACCAAGGGGGTGTGCTGCGCACGCTCGAGGCGGCGTCGGTGGCTGGTCGACTGGCACGGCGCACGGCGAGGGATTCTGTGGCCGGTGGAGATGCCGGAGACACGCAGTGGCGCTGATGGGGGTTGGCCCAGCCGGCGGATCGCCGACGCCGGGGCTAGGCAGCGCGGGCGGCTGACACTCCAGATCAGGGGCGCACGCGAGGCGGTGCTCACGTCGCCTGGGCGACGACGGCGGCGGGTTGCTGGGAGCAAGGCCTGACAGGATGACGGAATGAGCGGCCGCGGGGAGGCGGCGGAGCTCAGGCGCGGCGGAGACGTTATGGTGGCGGATCGGAGGTGAGTCTAGGGTTTATTTGGGTGTTTAATTTTGATGGTGGTGGTGGTAGTTACGCCATGGTGACGGGTTCGGGGTTCGGTGGCGGTGACGGAGGCAATCCGAAGGGGACGGTCGGAGGTGTGTTCCACTGGGCGGTGGTGGCTCGGAATCGGAGTGACGGTGGTGCCCTGGTTGGTAGGGTTATGGTGGTGTGACCTTGCTGGAGACGACGACGAGGGGTTTTGTGAGGGTGGTGTCAGTTTGGCATGGGCGGTCGGGGTCTTGTTCTGGTGGTGGTAGCGGTTTGATCAGGAGAGGAGATGGGGATGCTATGGGTGATTGTGATGGCCACGGGGCGTCGGGTCTTGGTGGCGGAGGCGACGGGGCTTTGCAGACAGCACTAGGTTTAGGGTCGAGTTTGGATGAGTCATGTCGGGTGTGTCCGACACGACGGGGAAGGAGGTTCGGATCTGTCGGACCCGGAGTGGAAAAAATGTATTTGTACAATAAAACACATAGTGGATGAGGAAGGTAACACGGACACGATTCACGATGCTGGAATGGTTGTGGAAATTCATGGAAAAAGAGGGCAAGTACCTCTCCTTTTATAGGAGGTGGGAATTCCATTAGGATAAGAATTGGGAGGATTTAAATTCCCCAATAGATAATTCACTGCTTAAATTTAAGTCAACCAATCTCAATCTAATCCAATTAAGTTCCAATAAATTCAAACCCAACTTAGATATAGATAAATCACATATTTAAATTAAACTATTTAAATAAAATAAAATCACCATTTAAATTATCACAATTAAATTCAAATTATCTTTTTATAATAATAATTAATGAATTTTGAAAATCATAATAAATATTTAAGTATAAATAGGAAATAATTTCAAACTATTAATTAAGTAGCATAATAATTTCAAAAATGGGAATAAATATTTTAAATAGTAATAGGAAATATCTTTAAAATACATTTTTAATAATTTAGGTAAACAATTTCGAAAATAAACATAAATATTCAAATATTTAAAATACTTTCTTGCTAAATAATTTATTATAAATAATAGAAATAAATTTTGAAAATATACATGAAATAATTTTTCATGTGCTTTATACGAGTAGAATATTCACATAAATTTAGTTTTCTAAATTACCACTATTAAAATAATAATTAAAATCATAAGTTTTGCCAACCTCGATAGATACTTTTTACAACTTTTAATAAAAATAAATATTATATATATTATTTTGAAACTATCCTTCATAGATAAATCCATAATCAAAACTGTTTGTCAAAAAATGTGTAGCTCGCACATATTCGCACTCGACGAGCAAATACGAAATGCGACGTACAATACGCAAAAATAAAAATCCAATCCAAAAAAATACGTAGTAAAAATTAGGGGGTTTACAGCCCAACTACATGTACCAATGACAATTCATAGTTGATTATATGATATATTTTATTCTTACATTTTGTGGATACGATTAGTTAGTTATGCTTTACTGCACTTTACAGCTTATGTATCCATACGAGGCCCATGTACTTCGTATAAATACAGCTGGCATGTCTACGTTCCTAGTCCTACGTATTTTGGGACTGGGGCGTTACATGAGTAAATGAAGAAGAAGAAGAAGAAGAAGAAGAATATGGAGAAGTAAAAACCTTGACAATTCTAAGCATTTAACACCAAAGAAAACAAAAATGACAACAAAATAATATTGTTCAAGATTTGGTAAGATGTAATTGCCTAGGTTAAGCTCTAAGCCTAATCTTCCACTCCACCACCAAGAGGGGTACGAAACCACACTCTAGGCCTCAAGGCCAAGCTCTTGGCAAGCCCTAAAGAAAGAGAAGAGAAGAAGAAATGAAGAGAGAGTGTAGAGAATGAAAAGAGAGAGGAGAGATAAAGTGAACGGGTGTATATAGAAGAGGAAATTAATCATAACCGTTGGATGGTGATCCATGTGAAGATCTAAGTCAATCCTAGTCATCAAAAGAAAACCAAGTATCCATTGGATAATAAGATGCATCTATACTATTCACAAAAATATCTAAACACTATTCATCAAAATATCAAAAATACTATTTACGAAAATATCGAAAACACTATTCATAAAAATATCTGAAATCAAAAATATCTAGAATGTAGAAAATATATCCGGACGGTATGCCGTCGGTATACATTGGTATACTGGCGATATGCCGGTCAAGGAGAAAATCTATAAGTTGGAAAAAATTTAAAGCGTTCCGAAAACAAAAAAAATATGAAATATAGTATAAAAATAGTCCGTATATAAATACCGATATCGTGAGACGAGTCTCACATAATAGTATTTAGAATTATTTTTTTCTAAATTATGCAATTCTTTTTTAATTGCACAATTATATCGACTTATACGGCTTATTTTGAATGAAAGAGTAATTATAATTTTTTAAAAATTATCATTCGTGTAACAAAATATTGAGAATGAAAAATATTTTTAACCTAATCAAACTAGTATATATGCAAGTGTCTTGTACGTTATAATACTTGAAAAGAATAAACAACATCTTTAATTTATTTTCTATATGTAATTACATACTAAATTTAACGAGCAATTTTAATTAATAAATATAGATGAGTGCATTTTTTTTAGGGTAGAACCTACATTTTTTTTGGGTAAAGTGCAAAAAACCCTCGTTAAATATACGCCTTTTGCGTAGAAAGACATTTTAGAATTTTTTGGCAGTTTGCCCCTCCTTAGATTACAAATCCGCTCGATTAGGCCCCTCCAGCCAAATTTTAAAATTTTTATAACTAAAATGCCCCTGCCCCCTTTAACCCCCCCCTCCCCCGACGGCGGCGAGCCCCCAGCCCCCCCGACCCCTCTGACCCCCCCTCGCCGGCGAGCGCCCCCCCGACCCCCCTGCACGACCCCCCACCCCCCTCCTCCTCCCTCACCGGCCCCGACCTTGTAGTGCCCCGTCCCGCTCAGTCAATCGGAGGAATCGGAACGCCGACGGCGTTCGGACTTAGCCTTGCAACGGCTGCTCAGAGACATCGCTCGGTCGAGGCGACCGCTCGCTCAGGTGGGGTAGTTTCGATGAACTTGCCTCATTTTAGCCTTCACATAATAAATCGTACGTTTTCAACTTGCACAAGTAGGCTTGATAATAAAAGAGACGAATCCACATAGCTAAGGAAATAATTTCGACGGGTCGAATTGAGTTAGAATATAGAAAGGTCCAACGGTCGGCTTAGAGTTGGTGCACAACGTGTTTTGAAAATGACACTCGATCCTTCGTCCCGTGGCTTGGGAGAAGGAAAGTTGGTTAAGTAGGCGAAGTTATGAACGTAACCTA
Source organism: Iris pallida (assembly GCA_029216955.1). Lineage (NCBI taxonomy): Eukaryota > Viridiplantae > Streptophyta > Magnoliopsida > Asparagales > Iridaceae > Iris > Iris pallida. Next base: position 7,020,811 of record JANAVB010016191.1, on the reverse strand, counting down.
AGTCATAGGCGTCGCCCGCATGAATGCTTGATAAAGCATGCACGATCCATTGTCCAAGGCTTGGCATAGCCTTTGCCCGCTCCATTGGTTAAGATATAAGTGCATGTAAATCTCTTCGGTCAATTCACCATTCAGGAAAGCAGTCTTAACATCCATCTGATTAATTACCAGCTCGTGAATTGCGCTCAGAGCAATCAACATCCTGATGGTTGTCATCCGCGCTACTGGAGCATATGTGTCAAAATAATCGATCCCCTGCTTTTGAGAAAATTCCTTGGCAACTAATCTTGCCTTAAACTTGTCAACAGTTCCATCAGCCTTCATCTTCTTCTTGAAGATCCATTTACATCCGATTGGTTTTACTCCTTTAGGCAGATCGACCAACACTCACGTGTTGTTGGAGGTTATCGAGTCGTACTCATCATTAATAGCCTCCTTTCAGAAGACAGCATCTCTGGTCTTCATCATCTCATCATAGGTAAGCGGGTCCACTTCCACATGATAGGTGACAAAATCCTCTCCAAAGTCTTTCTGTCTCCTCACTCGCTTAGATACAGGTTCTGCGAGTTCTGGTTCAATAGTTGTTTCTACAGCAACATCTTCTTGGACTACCTCTTCGCAAGGAACTTGAGCCTCCTGCGCACTCACATTATTTTCCGGAGTGTCTACGAGAACAATATTCTTGTGCCTTGCAATTTTATCTTCAAAGAATTCTGCATCGCGAGATTCAATGATATGATTTGACTCAATATCAAGGAACCTCCGAACATCACTCTTATCAGCATAACCCAGAAATATAGTCTTCGTAGTCCTTGTTCCCAGCTTCTGAATCTTCAAATCCGGAAGCTTCACATACGCCAGACACCCCCACACTCGAATGACATTCAAGTTGGGTCTGACCTTGAACCAGAGTTCATGAGGAGTGACTTCTGAAGTTGCATGCGGCACTTTGTTCAATATGAACGTAGCCGTAAGCACTGCTTCACCCCAAAAGCAATTTGGAAGACCCGCAGTTAACAGCATTGAGTTCATTATCTCTGTTAACGTTCTGTTCTTCCTTTCTGCAATATCATTTGATTGAGGGGAGTACGAAGCAGTTGTCTCGTTGATAATTCCATGTTCTCTGCAGAACGATACGAATTTATGAGAGTTATACTCGCCACCTCGATCACTTCTGAGTCTCTTGAGTTGTTGTCCGGTTTGACGCTCGGCTTCAGCCTTGAAGTCCTTAAACTTCTCAAACGCTTCATCTTTAGACTTGAGCAGATTAAAGAACGCGTACTTTGAGAAGTCGATGAAAGTAATGAAATACTTCATCCTGGCCTTTGTGAAGAACTGTTTGAAGTCACAGATATCTGAGTGCACAAACTCCAGAATATCTGTACCTCGGTTTACCCGCTTAAACGGTTTTCTTGTGATCTTTGTCTGCGTACAGACCTCACACTTCTCCAACTCCTTACCCCCACATTTGGAGATAAGTCCTAGACTAAACATCTTGTTTATTATTTTACAATGAACATGTCCTAGTCTATTATGCCACAACTCAAGAGAATAACCAGAAGGAGAGACTGCATTCACTATCTCCATCAGCGTCCGTCTAACAAAAGCTAAAGGGAGTCCAAGATGGCTCTGGGAGTCAGTGACCAATTCATATAGATGAGTCGGCACGACGAAAATCCGTATGTGTGCCTTTGGATTGAGTTAAGTTGAATATGTGTGTACAGTTAGAACACAATGTTGGGCCTAAGATTTGGTTACAACGTAGGTGACGTGCTTCGGGAGATGTGGCGTCGAGTCTTAAGTTGTCGGCATATAAGTTGCATAGTTTGGACTTTGAGTTATCTTGAGTTTAAGTCAGAAAATATCGCAAGGCAAAGTCGGTCGAGTGACACTTAGCCACAAGTCTTGATTGGGTCAATTGGTGATCAAAGTAGCAAGGGCCGCGAGGCGGCGATATGGTTTAGTCACACTAAGTTGGAAGGCACGGCACGATGGATTCGTAGCACGATCACATGGAAATGGAGTCTCATCACGTAGTTGCGTCTCTGATTTTATGCCGTAAGACAAACACGACTTGATAGGTTAACGTTGTTGGTACGATAAGAGTCTAAAGGCAAGATATGTGTTAACGTTGTTGTTGCAAGCAGGGATGGTCAAGCGACACAAAATAGGCCAAGGCGTCTGTCCTAAAACTGATCCTAAGACAAGACTAGAAAGACAATTGATAAGAAGGGACTATGTTGCACAAAGTAAATCAAACGTTTCGGTTTTGTATGGGTGGGCGATGAGCTCATTCCACCAGTACAGTTGAGTACTGACACCCACATAGTTTTTATGTGCAGGCACAGGTAGAAGCTCGTGGTGCGGAGCTCGCTTGGATGCGTCGAGGCATGGAGTTCCTTGGCGATTCGGAGCGTGCGGCCGCGTGGAGTCAAGACTTATACGGGACATAATGTATGGACGTCGTCTTCCGAAGCATCCGCTGGTTTAAGACTTGCATTGAGAGATGAGAGAGAGCTGAGTGACTTGTAAGGTGAGAAGAGTGAGCTTGAGTGATTGTAATCTTGGCCTTGCGCCCTATTGTAATCCTTGTTTCAATATCAATAAAATGCATCTTTTGAATGACTTGTGTTTTGTTCTAAATTCTGCTGCTATTATTCAATGTCTCTGCTTGAAAATTCTGTGCGACGACCCCGTCGCAGCCGCTGAAATCGACCGTTATGGAACCCGTCTTGTACGAGCGCAATCTAGGCTCGTGCGGCATCACGCCTTAGCGAGGACGATCGCTCCTACGGGAGCGGGGCGTGACAGACCCCCTCCTCCCTCACCGGCGAGCGCCCCCCGACCCCCCTCCTCCCTCGCCGGCGAGTGCCCCCCACCCCCCTGCACGACCCCCACCCCCTCCTCCTCCCTCGCCGGCGAGCGCACCCCCCCGCTCCTCCTCGCCGGCGAGCTCCCCCCCGACCCCCCCTCCTCCCTCGCCGGCGAGCGCACTCCCGACCCCCCACCCCCCCCGTCCCTGCCCGACCCCCCACCCCCCCGCCCCTGCCCGACCCCCCACCCCCTTCCTCCTCCTCCCTCACCGGCCCCGACCCCCCTCCTCCCGCGCCGGCGAGCCCACCTCCCCGTTCCTCTTTGCCGGCGAGCGCCCCTCCGACCCCCCTCCTCCCTCGCCGGCGAGCACCCCCCCCGACCCCCCATGCCCGACCCCCGACCCCCCTCCTCCTCACTCGCCGGCCCCGACCACCCCCCCTCCTCCCTCGCCGGCGAGCGCACCCCCCTCCTCTTCCTCGCCGGCGAACGCAGCCCAAACAGCCGAGGAAGGAGGGGAGGGAGGGATAAAATTGTCATTTGGGGGCAAAATGAGCATATTTCATACTTTTAGGAATTTTAAGAGCATGGGATCTTTTAGTGCAAAAAACGAAAATCTAACGAGAGATTTTTTGCACTTTACCCTTTTTTTTATTTTATTTTTTTATTATAGAGTAGAATAGTAGAACAATTTTAATTAATAAATATGTATGAGAGAATCTTTGGATTTTTTTTGGCTATTTATAAGGGCACAGCCTTTTTTACTCGGGGCTAGCCAGGATCAGGGCTAGCCAGGCTTTGAGGAACTTTTACTCGGGCTGTCCAAATTTTCTATTCAGGGGCTGTCCATTTTCTTCTTCTCCACTCTCTCTCTTCACAAACCCTAGCTTTCTTCTTCTTCTTCTTCTTCTTCTTCTTCTTCTTCTATCCATCTTCTTCTTCTCCACCATTTCCATTCTCACATCTTCATCAAAATCCTAGTTTTTTTCTCATCATCATCATCATCTTCTTCTTCTCCACCGTTTCCATCATCACCATCTCCATCAAAACCCTAGTTTCCTTCTCTTTCCCAATTTCGATGGCACCCAAAAAATTAAATAAACCCTAAAATGTATGAAAATAAAGGTTAAATACTTCTTTCCTCACAAAGAATGCATGAAAATAAATCCTAAAATGCATATTTCACTCTATTATCAAGATTGAAATAAACCCTAATATATTTTTTTCATTCGGGAATGTCGACTTTAGGACTGCCAGAAATTGTGGCAGTCCTGAAAGGAACTTGCTGTACAGCAAGTATCTTTCAGGACTGCCTCAATTTCTGGCAGTCCTCAATATGTCTAGGACTGCCAGAAATTGTGGCAGTCCTGTTGTAGAGCATGTCCCTTTCAGGACTGCCACAATTCCTGGCAGTCCTCATTACTTCAAGGACTGCCAGGAATTGTGGCAGTCCTCATTACTTTCAGGACTGCCACAATTCCTGGCAGTCCTCATTATCTTTTATACCTACCACTTGGATAGCCCTGAGTAATTTTTTTAGTGGCAAACTTGTAAATAATGAAAAACTAACACTTGGACAGCCCTGAGTAAAATGTGCTGTGCCCTTATAATTTACCTTTTTTTTTTACCAGGATAATTTATATTTACTTTTCCCACCTTAACGCCCAAATGGTCGATTACTCCCTAGAGCGAACTGCCAAGTGCTACTACCACTCCAATGCCACATTTTTGTTCGGAAACCCCTCGGCCATAGCGAGCTGAGCTCCATTGCTGGCGAATCCTCCATTGACCGAGCCAAAAAATTGCTCTCTCCGAAGCCGGCAGTGTCATCTTCCGCAGAAAAAAAAAAAACTATACAATTTTCTCCTTTGGAGTTTCCATCATCATCAACAGCCAGTGCCAGGTGACCATTTCTCCTCCCACACCTCCATTACTTGTTCTTCGTAGCGATCGATCGATCGAGCTCCTCCGACTCCCCATGAATGGAGCTCGCCAAGATTCTATTTCTGATCGTGTCGTCGTCGCTGTTTCCCAGAACCCGCTGCTTCGATCTCCTGCCCATGCGCTGCAACGTCTCGCTCACAGACTCCTGCCCGGCCGCCCTCCACTTCGCGCCCCACGGCCCCACCAGCGCCGCCGAAGCCGCCGAGCTGTTCAACGTGCCGCCCGGCGCCGTCCGGAGGACCGCGGACGGGTTCCTCGTCGCGGTCACCTGCGGCTGCCCCGTCGAGCACAGGGAGTTCGTGTGGGAGACGGCGTACGCCGTCCGGAACGGCGACGCGTGGGGGACGGTCGAGGAGAGGTTCAGGCTCCTCCTCCTGGCGAAGCCCGGCAAGCGTTTGATAGAGGGCACGAACGTGACTCTCGATTTCCTGTGCGGCTGCGTCGGAGGGGGTTCTTCGAAGGTGGTGGTGGTGACCTACGTTATCCGGCCCGGGGATACACTCTACACGATCAGCTTGCGTTTCGGGGTGGACATGTACCGGATCGTGAAACTGAATAATGTTTCGGATTCGTCGAAGATATACGTAGGAGATAGGCTTTTCATCCCAGCTGAAGGTTTATCTCTTCTCTCCGGTCTTCGATTGATCTTCTAACCAAGTTACTGTCTGAAAGAAATAAAATCTGCCAGGGCTCCGAAATAAGCATAAGAAGTGTGAATTAGCCTCCGTTAGTTTATGGAAGACCGAAAACAGGACTTATTAGGCAGAAGAGCCTTGGTCTATAGGGAGCGAACGCCCTAAGTTTGCGGTCTCTCCATTTGGGACACAAGTTTGGGACACGATATATGTAGACATGTCAAAATCGTTTTGTGTTAACTTGCCCATGCAACACAAGTCCAGACATGTCTCTATAGAATCTGAACTTGATGTGAAATGTAGGGTGAGTATTGCTGTACATGCCCTTTACTTGGATAATCATGTAGTAAAAGTACGTCGCTACACGTCGCTAAATCAGCGACGTGTACCGACGAACTTACGACGAAAGTTCCCAGTTAACAAATTGCAGTCGCTAGACGTCGCTGTTTGTCGCTGTTGGCGACAAACAGCGACGTCTTAGTTAAACGTCGCTAAACCCCCAAAAATTAGCGACGTTCTATCTTGGAGTCGCTAAATACGTCGCTGATATAACTTATTTTGGTAGTGATCATACGTGGAGTGTATGATTAATACTCACAAGATCTGCAAGAATAAACAAGGTGGATAATGACCACACATCTACACTAATACTCCCCGTCCCCGACTAGTATAGTGGATCCAACCATGACACATCATGACATGCGATTCTCTGAGAGGGTAGCTAGCCTTCGCAGGAATCGTGTCTATACAATGCACAAGGAACAAGAAAGACTTGCACAAGATATACCAAAGAAAGCGAGGAATAACATCTCATGACGGGATCCAGAGAAATACCAATCCGTGTGAACAATGTGTCAAGAGAACAAGAATATCTACACTAAATACAAGAAACATAGACGATATCATAAAACAGAAATATTATCAGAGAATGTACTCGCCTGAGATATGGTAGAATATGTCAACTATGTCCAAAAACAGTGCCTCGGGGACCTATAGGTGGAATACTGTATCAGTATAAGGGTTTGGAAGTAAAATCAAGTCATACTAAGTCAAACTAGGTCAATCTAAGTCAAGGGTTGACTTACAGTTGACTTTTGGTCAACTGGTCAACTCTGGTCAACCCTAGGTCAACTCTAGGTCAAACTTGACTAACGTTGACTAACAGTTGACTTTGGGTCAACTGGTCAACTTCGGTCCAGTTCTAGTAAATTTTAGGCTACGGTTGACTTTTAGTCAAAATAGTCAACTGTGGTCAACCAAGGTCAAAACTAGTCTAACCTAGGTCAAATGTTGACTCTAATTCGACGTTCAGTCAAAGTAGTCAACCAAGGTCAACAGGATAAAAAAGCTAGTCTCTATAAACATCTACAGGGTCAACATATCAATTTCAGTGATTATGAAATCTCTGGAATCGAAAGATCTCGAAAAACAACCAAAGGAGAAAGATTATAATAATAGGGTTAAAACCTACAGATGTTGTCGGATGGTGAAACAAACATCACCAACGTGTCCAGAATGATCAAATTAGCTAGGATAGCCTATCCATAAGTCCAATTTGGATACAGGGGCAAAAAGATAATTTCTGGTCAAAACGGTGTCCGTGTCGGATCCGCTTTGCACCGAAAAATATGCAAGAATACTAGTCTACCAAACCTAACAAATTATATGTCCACAAATTCAGAATGACGATACGAACCCAACGATATATCCAAAATTGGATTCCGTTGACCCGATCTCAAATTGATCCGTTGACCAGGACATTGAAATTTCGATTTGCACAGAAAAGCGTGTCGGAGCCAATGTTCTCAAAACTCAGCAAATTATATGTCAACGAGTCCATAATGAGAATACGAACTTAACGGTATGTCCAGAATTGGATTCCGATGAGCTGATCTCAAAATGACCCGTTGACCCGGATATTGGTATCTGACTTGCACCGAAATACGTGTCGAAACCAATGTCCACTAAAACCTAGCAAATTATATGTCAACGAGTCCATAATAATGATACAAACTCAACGGTATATCCTGAATTGGATTCCGATGAGCCGGCGTCAAAAAGTCTCGTTGACCCGGATTGTGGGGCCCGCTTTGCACCGAAATACGTGCCAGGGCCCATGTCTTCCAAATCTAACAAACTTTATATGAAAATATGCTTGAACGACGCCACGAGTCTACTGGTGGTGTCAGAAATTGAATTCGGACTCCCGGGTTCAAAAATAGAATTTTACAACTTGGAAATTACGAATTCGGACGGCCAACTTTGGCGTCGAAGTCAACCAATCAAATGTGCTCACAATGAAAATAAACTTAAGGGGTAGGAAGAGTGTTATACCAGCTTCGCATAGGAACCAGTAGCACGACAGACGGAGCTGCGATGGCGGAGTTACGAGCTGATGAAGTCGGCTCCACAAAACTGTCCAAAAATAGTTCAAATTAAAGTGTCAACTTGGCGGCTGATTTTGATGCATCAAACGACGAAATTAACGGACAAAAATTGATAGGAGTGAAGGGGTATATACCGAGATTGAGATAGAGCAAAGAAATCGTCGATCCAACGGTCGGATTGTCCAAAAAATTTGCACGAAGTTGCTGCGACGAGCGCACTTTCTGAAATCCGTCCGCGCGCGCGTCGACGGGATTTCGTGCAAAACGCACGAATCGGGTGTTTCTCGCGCCGGGGACGAGGGAGCAAGTCACGGGGGCCTGACCGGGTGTTCGTCGTAGTCGCGCACAGCTTGGGCGGGGATCGCTGGCGGCGGCGGCGCACGACGACGCACGGGATGCTGCTGCCTGCCTGCTGCAGCTGCTACGTTGCTTGCTGCTGGTTACTGCTGTGCTGTTTTTGCCAGCAAGTGGCGACAGCAGCGCGGCCAGCCGGCGGCGGTGGCGCTCGCGACGGTGGTGAGATGGTGGTTCGGGTTGGGGAGGAGGTGGTGGAGGAGATGATGATGAAGGTGGTGGTGGTGTGATGATGGAAGTGGTGGTGATGGTGATTGATTGATGATGAAGAAGAAGAAGAAGAAGAAGAAGAAGAAGAAGAAGAAGAAGAAGAAGAAGAAGAAGAAGAAATGGAGATGATGATGATAGAGGAGGAGAATGGAGGGGGTTGTGTGATGAGGAGGGTGGTGTTCGGCTGTGAGGGAAGAGGGGAGTTGGTGTGTGTGTGTTTATTACATAAAGAGAGAGAGGGTGATTATATATTATGTGTGTGTATATAATATACAAATAGAAAGAGAGAGAGAATGAGAATAGAGAGAGGAAGAGGTCGGTTTGGGAGGGGGTGTGCTGGTGATAGGGAGTGGGGTGTGTGTGTGATAATGGGAGAGAGAGAGAGGGTGATGTGAGAGGATATATATATATTTATTTATATATATATATATATTATGTATATATTTGAGTGGAGAGAGAAATAGATATTTGTATGTAAAAGAGATATTTTTGAGTGGAGGAAAAATAAGAAATATCAGTGGGGTGTATAGGTAGACATGGTAGGGTCACACCAATTTGGGTTGGGTGTTGGGTCAAGTTGGACAAGCTTGGGGCCAAGATTTAATTAAAATAATAATTTCAAACCAAATAAAATCATGGATGGAATAGGAGCACAAGGGAGATCAAATCGATGGCACGCAAGTGGTACGTGCATAGTAGACTCGAAACAGGCCAGAACCATATATTGGGTCGACTGGATTGGACCGATGTCGGGTCCGAAAATTAAGTTGGAAATTAAATCACAAATTACGGCGAACGATAAATTGGTCTAAATTGATCCGAAAGTTGCGCGAAGCAAATGGAGCACAAGGGAACAAGTTCGAGTGGGACACGATATATCAAATTGAAGATAATCTCGTCTACTACAAACTTCAAGAAGAAAGTTTCCAGAGACTGGCATCCCTGACGCTCTAGAAATCCAAGTCACGGTAAAGAGCATTCAATGATCAAAATTAATTAAATCAAAATAAATTATCGAAAATAATTCATTTAGAAAATTCAAAAATAAATCCCAAAAATTCAGGGGGCTTACACTATCGGTTCCGACCGAATCGATGGCGACAGTGTTCCTTTCTCGCGCACCCCGTGAACGAAGAACGGGACACGATGTAGGGACGGGGCACTACTGTAGGAACCCTAGAGGGGGGTGAATAGGGTCAAGCTAACTAATCAAGCACTTAGCACAAGCAAAATGGCAATTTAAAAATATAAGTGCAAGAGAAGAAGCAAACACAATACCGACACCCAATATATCCTGGTATCCTCCTAAGAGGCAGTCCAGTCCCGGAACTCTCTCCGGCTTTAATCCACTATTTGAGCAAATAGTTACACACGAGTTTGGATCCGAAGAACTCGCCAACTTCTTACACAAGAGCTTTAATCCGAAGGGCTCTCCGACTTCAACCGAGAGTTTGGATACGAAGACTCCCCAACTTCAACCGAGAGTTTGGATACGAAGACTCTCCAACTTCAACCTTTCACAATAGGTTTTGATCTCCTTATAGAATAGGATGAAGATCTCACTTTTCAACTCAATAACTCTAACACAATTTGTAGATGGCAAATGAAGGCTTTGTAGAGTTGTATGTGGATAAGCTTTGGTGGTTTTGGAAATTTTTAGGCTCAAAGCATCAACCTTGAATGAAGGGGGTTCAAGGCTATTTATAACCAAAGCAAAGGAAAGTGCAATAATGCAACTTTCTCAGGCTGACGGATCATCCGCCGGATTTCCGCGAAAATCCGCCGGATCATCCGCCTGAAAAGTCCAACGGCTATAAAAAGAGCCGTTGGGATCAATCGTTCGTAAAATCCGACCGTTGGAATGCAAACGGTCATATAGCGGAAAATCCGCCGGAATTCCGCAATTTTCTGCCGGATAATCCGAACACTCACAGAAGGTATTCTGTGAGACCATTCGGATCTTCCGCCGGATTTCCGCGGAGATCCGCCGGATTATCCGCCAGGATTCCGAAGATTGTCCTGGGTTATTATCTACCCTAGCTTTCGATTTTGCCATCCATTTCTTGTGTTTACAATGGTTCCTAAGACTCATTACAGACTCCAGATATACTGTAGCAGGTGCAGGCTTCTTCAGAGTCTTGAAATGATGATGGCATGGCTTGGCTTCTTCCTTTGATAGGTGCTGGCTTTTTCCCTTGGCGGCAGCTGTCCAAAGATATCCAGTTTGTAAAAACTGAATACCTTTCGGAGGCTTCGCCCCCGAACCCCCGACGAGGGGCGCTGTCCCCTCGACCCCCGTCCGCTGACCGGGCAGCGGAACCCCCGGTGCGTGGCTCCAGAGATGTCGTCGGGTGGTTCAGAGAAATCTTGTGGGATCCGTCGTCTTTGGCCCACCATGATTTCTTCAATGCATATGTCCATGTTGATCTTGTTTATTGCTTTTCTGCAAGTACATGTTAGACGAACAAAGCAATATCCATAGTAGCAAGTATGATAAATTAAAGCACATTAGGACTATGCAAAGTTTAAGTATAAGTGCTAAGGTGATGGCACAAATGTTAGTGATATCAGAATGATTAAACTTAATTGAATGACCACAATCAAAAACATAGTTTTGATTTTGGCAACCCAATTAAATTTAAGAAAGATAAGCTCATATCACTAAGATGTAAACCAATGGGCACATATCACCAAAGATATAAGTATAAGTAGAAATGCTATAGTGATAGTATGAAGATTAGTGATAATGAAATGCTAAACTTAACATATTAACCATATTCAAAAACATGATACAATTATTGGGCCAACAATCTCCCCCTTTTTGATTATGGCAAATCGGTTAAGTTTAGTATAGACATAATAGATGCATGTATCACTAATATACAAAGGTCATAAGCAATATCACTAAAAGCACACTACTTAGATTACTTATAAAAGCATACTTAAACTTACTTCTCCCCCTTTGACATGATCAAAAATAGGCTCCCCCGTACTAAGAGATAAAAAGAAATCAATCTCAAGCATAGAAATCAGAGCATGGGGAAGGCATGGACAATCATGATCAAGATATACTAATGAAAAACAATGGGAGAAGTGTGTAAAGACAAGTGTATAAAACTACATACCAAATGTAGAGTACTAAAGAAAATTGCTTGTCAAAACACAATATGGTTGGTAAAACTTAAAAGAATTTGAAGAAAAAGAAATAAGTAGTTTACCAACTTGAAATCCAAGGAATAAATCCAAAACACAATAGGATATGAAATATTGCTCCAGTTTTGGAAGAGAACTATGAAATAAAGGATTTCAAACAAAAGCCATGAGGAATAGATAATTGCAACTAATAGATACCAATTGAGATATGAAATTAAATAAACTTGATACCAATTGAACAGATGTAAACTTGAAACATTGATCAAAGAAACCATTAATAATCATAATTGTCCACAAGTAAATAGTGGAACAAAATAAAAGAATGATCAATGTAAAATATTGTAATTGATATAAAGTAATCTCATTATTTGCAAGATCTATATGCTTATCCAAGTTCATGCATTTGAACTCAATTACCTTATCATGCTATATGAATACCCTTTAGATAAACATGAAGGTAAAGGAGAAAAATACTTGAGAAGGAGAAATTCAGTCGACTTGAATGCTCCCCCTCAAAGTACTACCAAAGTAGATAAAAATCATGAATTTTGGATAAGTCCTCAACAAGGAAAGTCAAATCAATTAAGCATGAAAGAAAAGTCAAATCAACGAAAGCATAATATTCATCAAGATAAGATCTGAAAGTTAATATTAGCAAGATGACATATTTAACCCATATGAAAGAGAGAGATAAGATAATAAGGACAATTACATACACTCTCATAAACCTTTCAAAATAAAAAAGATATCATGACCTCAATCAATAAGATATGAAATAGAAGAAAGTATGGGTCCATGATGCACTAGGTATACGACATATTAAAGGGTATAAATAAATAGAATCAATTGATTTGCTCCCCCTCAAAATATGCGTATCTAGTTCCAAAGCACTTATAGCATAAAATAGATAACTACAAGATCTAGGGGTAAATCAACTATGGATTTCTCCCCCTTGCTCGATGCATATAAGGCTACAATATCGTCAAAAGACGAAAAAATATCATCTTTAGTCAAGAAGAGATAACCAATTAATAGCCACTAAAGATGAGAAATCAAAAGAATATTCCAATAAAGCACATATAATCAAAAGATGGCATACATTAGTCTATATAGAAGAATCTCATATTTAAATATGATAGATCAATGTATGTAATCCTTTGAGAAAATGTCATCATGAAAAAGAATAAAGTCAATTAAGAACAAACATGATGATAGACATAATATAGCTCAAAAATAAAATAAAAATGAAACTCAAACATCATGTCCATGATTATCTAATTAAGAAATAAACAACCAATTTATTGCTTTGCATGGACTAGGTATATTTTATCACATATGTACCCATCAACCGGGTAATATCCAAACTTTGCTACTTCTAAATGAAAGACCAATAAAGTTCAAATAGCAAAGGTCATATGTGATAAACCATGAGTAGTCAAAGTAGAGTAATAAATTAACTTGACATTTACAAAATTAGATAGTTTAGGACTACTCAATCATTAGGATCATTCATAAAGGAAACAAATGAATAAATATGATCTAATGAATCTCATCAAGAGAAAATCACAAGTCCAAAAAAAAATCTCACACATTAACATGGGAAAGAGTCAATCTCATTTAAATAATTACAAATATAATAAAGAAGAGATGTAAATGATAATACGATGAAAACATGACTCAAAAAGTGAGAGAAATTTAAGAGAGACTTGCTAATGACTAGTTATGGAAGAGAGTTAAAAACAGGGAATCACAAACCTCTAAGAGAAAACAAGATTTAATAAAGAATTTGTAAAACTAGTTTTAGAGATTAAGCATATCACAAATCTTGTTTTTGTAAACTAGCATATCATATATAGATTGAAGTATAGGAATATAGCTAGATGTGTGAAAGTGAGCCAAAATTATATAGCTTAATAATATGTCACAAATAAGCAAACTATATAATCCAAATAAGATTAATGAGAGAAGCCATTAACAAGATAAATGTGCTCATTAATTCTTAAGTCACTAACACAAAAAAAAAAATACTTGCTTAAGCATAGAGTTCACAATTAAGGGAATACATTTTGAATGATCAAAATGATTTAGAGACTCTTTACTAAGCAAGGATAAGAGCATAAGATGATAAATAAATGAATTAGACTCTTATCAAGTAAAGGACAAAAGAGATGTTCATGAAAACACAATAAAATAAATCTCTTTGCCAAGTATTGAGATTAACCCAAGATAATGAAATGATAGATCAATCTAGAGAATGCAAAATACTATAGCCACATTAAAATAAGTGTATTCTCTAGAAGTGGAAAAATCTCAACACAAATGCTCAAACCATAGTAGCTAAATTCATGAGAAATATGATGTAACAATTACAAGTATTCTCATGTGCTACAAAAACATCATTGGGCAACAATAATTCAAAAGAAAGCATAACCCAAGGAATGAGCAAAGAAAGATTATTAGGATCAAGAAAGCTAAATGCTAAAGATATCTAGAAGTACATTTTTCAAAGAGCTTTCATAGTGCACTGTAGAAATATATAGATGATATAGATTTGAAAAGGTGCACTAAAAATAGATGTTAATATAAAAACAAGACAAAGCACAAAACCTTGTGATTCTTAAAAGAACTTCCATAAATAGTCAAGTGCAATACATAAACAAATATTTTCTCTCACCATCCCAACTTAAAGATATAAAACAAATGAATATCAAAAGCTAGGAAACATATATATATATATATGAAACTATATATATATCACGAATAGGCATACATGAAAAGATCAAAAATCCATTAAGAATATGTATCCATAAAGTCAACCAAAAAGCTAAAAAGACATCATTAAAGAAAGCTTTAAGGAAGAAGCATATTGATTCAAAAAGAGATTCACAAATTTGATCAAAAGAATCAATAGCTAGAGTATGAGTTAAGCACAAGTTTAGAAATAACAAGTATGAATAAAACTTTTAGCTTAACTCATATGCCTACATAAAGGTATTTATACAAAAATAGATATCAATATAAGAGATACATGAACTATAAGTAAATGAAAATTTTAATGAATATAGTCATGTATCCTTAATGAATATTTGAGAAACCATCACAAAATCAAAAGCATGTATAAATAAACTTTATTAGGCAAAGACATAATTGATTCTCAAGAAGATAATCAAGATAAAGTATGAGAATCAATAATGAATATATTATGTAAGCACAAGATTAAAAAGAAGTATAAGTATATACTTGTTAAGAATAAGAAGCTTGTGCTAAACACAAATATTTGCAAATACCGATTTAAAGTAAATAAGACACATTAAATACAAACCGGCAAGAAATAATTATTTTAAAAAAACTTTAAAGACGGAGAGTTAAAATCATATTAACTCAAATCAAAACCAAGCTCTTATGGACTAGAGTGATATACATGCTTTATAAATAAAGATTAAGAATAACAAGCATGCATAAATTAAATGTGTCACACTTAATAGAAAATGAGTGATAAACTACAAGTGTGAACTAAACATTTAAGCTAAGTAACTAGTCATGCTAGATAAAAGAAATAATAAGAGAATTAACTAAGCATGCTAGTATTATATCTCACATTGATTTATACAATAAGCAACTAAGGATATCAATGTGAGCCTACATCAAGAGAAACATGCTAGATTCTACTAATATAAACAATTTGAAGAGAATCGCTTAGCATGTTACCAAAGTGGCTCAGTGGCCACGCTTGTGTTGGTGCAATTGCTTGGAAGATGTCCTTTGAGCTTTGCAACCACCAACACGCTCCTCGATGCTATGTCCCGATATAAGAAGCTCCACCTACAACATTAGGCGAAGACTTTGGTATCCAAATAAACTTGGATCCACATTTGTTAGCTTTAGAGACCCATATACTATTTACTCTAGCATTGGTAGAAAAACTCCTACGAATAGGACAAGTTAAGCTCATGTGTCCAATGCGAGAGCAATAGAAGCACCTAATACTAGTGTGTGCACATGTATCAGAATGAGCATGGTTATGAACATGTGACATACTAGAATGATGAATATCTCTAGAATGAGCATGAAAAGATTTGGTTTTAAGAATATTATGTTCTAATAACAAATCATCATGCATACAAGTAAGAGAATCAAATTTAACATTTAAAGCATTATTCTCTTTTTCAAATAAAGCAATTCTAGAGATAAAAGTATCATTTTGTTTCTTTAAAGTGTCAATAGAAGAATCATGCAAATGATTAAGCTCATGTGTTTGCCTCTTAAGATCTTCTATTGATGAGGAAAGAGATTTGATTTTCAAAATTAAAGCCTCATTCAAACTCTTTAAAGAAACACAAGATGAGTTTTGAGAATCAAGTCTAGATAATAAAATATTGTTTTCATTTCTCAAAAACTCATTTGCTTCTTCTAAATGAATAACCTTTTCAGAAAGTTCTTCATTTGTAGAATGAAGGTTGTCAAGAATCTCTAAGGATTGTTTAGCCATGGCTTTCCACTTAGAGCATTTCTTGCATTTAGAAGAAACATGATTGTCTATGCTACTAGAAGTAAAACCCTCTTTATCGGAGGAGGAGTAGGAGGAATACGATGCCATAGAAAAATAACAAGGATCTACTCTAAGGATGTTAAGCCTAACAATAGAGTCCTTGCTCTGATACCAATTGTAGGAACCCTAGAGGGGGGTGAATAGGGTCAAGCTAACTAATCAAGCACTTAGCACAAGCAAAATGGCAATTTAAAAATATAAGTGCAAGAGAAGAAGCAAACACAATACCGACACCCAATATATCCTGGTATCCTCCTAAGAGGCAGTCCAGTCCCGGAACTCTCTCCGGCTTTAATCCACTATTTGAGCAAATCGTTACACACGAGTTTGGATCCGAAGAACTCGCCAACTTCTTACACAAGAGCTTTAATCCGAAGGGCTCTCCGACTTCAACCGAGAGTTTGGATACGAAGACTCCCCAACTTCAACCGAGAGTTTGGATACGAAGACTCTCCAACTTCAACCTTTCACAATAGATTTTGATCTCCTTATAGAATAGGATGAAGATCTCACTTTTTAACTCAATAACTCTAACACAATTTGTAGATGGCAAATGAAGGCTTTGTAGAGTTGTATGTGGATAAGCTTTGGTGGTTTTGGAAATTTTTAGGCTCAAAGCATCAACCTTGAATGAAGGGGGTTCAAGGCTATTTATAACCAAAGCAAAGGAAAGTGCAATAATGCAACTTTCTCAGGCTGACGGATCATCCGCCGGTTTTCCACGGAAATCCGCCGGATCATCCGCCTGAAAAGTCCAACGGCTATAAAAAGAGCCGTTGGGATCAATCGTTCGTAAAATCCGACCGTTGGAATGCAAACGGTCATATAGCGGAAAATCCGCCGGAATTCTGCGATTTTCTGCCGGATAATCCGAACACTCACAGAAGGTATTCTGTGAGACCATTCGGATCTTCCGCCGGATTTCCGCGGAGATCCGCCGGATTATCCGCCAGGATTCCGAAGATTGTCCTGGGTTATTATCTACCCTAGCTTTCGATTTTGCCATCCATTTCTTGTGTTTACAATGGTTCCTAAGACTCATTACAGACTCCAGATATACTGTAGCAGGTGCAGGCTTCTTCAGAGTCTTGAAATGATGATGGCATGGCTTGGCTTCTTCCTTTGATAGGTGCTGGCTTTTTCCCTTGGCGGCAGCTGTCCAAAGATATCCAGTTTGTAAAAACTGAATACCTTTCGGAGGCTTCGCCCCCGAACCCCCGACGAGGGGCGCTGTCCCCTCGACCCCCGTCCGCTGACCGGGCAGCGGAACCCCCGGTGCGTGGCTCCAGAGATGTCGTCGGGTGGTTCAGAGAAATCTTGTGGGATCCGTCGTCTTTGGCCCACCATGATTTCTTCAATGCATATGTCCATGTTGATCTTGTTTATTGCTTTTCTGCAAGTACATGTTAGACGAACAAAGCAATATCCATAGTAGCAAGTATGATAAATTAAAGCACATTAGGACTATGCAAAGTTTAAGTATAAGTGCTAAGGTGATGGCACAAATGTTAGTGATATCAGAATGATTAAACTTAATTGAATGACCACAATCAAAAACATAGTTTTGATTTTGGCAACCCAATTAAATTTAAGAAAGATAAGCTCATATCACTAAGATGTAAACCAATGGGCACATATCACCAAAGATATAAGTATAAGTAGAAATGCTATAATGATAGTATGAAGATTAGTGATAATGAAATGCTAAACTTAACATATTAACCATATTCAAAAACATGATACAATTATTGGGCCAACAACTACAATATGAGCCTATAAAAATGTTATTGACAAATAACATGATTTATGAGATTGATGTAAAATAAGATAGATGTACAAGACTTATGTGCAATGTCACTTTTATGATTTTTCTATCAGAGATTTTGCAGATAGAGCACTATAGCTGGTATAAATTGCTAGGAGAGCAATGAAAGTTGGGTATTTGCAGAAGAAGCCCCAAAACGCCCTTAAAATGGTGTTTCCGTGCTTTTCATCCAATATGGGACATTAAATCTAATTTATCATTAGCATTCACCTAACCTATTATATTTAATCTTATCATTAGCATTCAGCTAACGGTTTGTCCTTATATATAATAATATTGTGAATTACACGCTCTTTAAAATGGCATTTGCGTCACATACGTCCTTAAAAAGGACGTTTTTACGACATACATTAATTTATCATTAGCCTTCACCTAACCTCTTCTTTTCTTAGCCGTTGATTTCTTCATCTCTTCTATAATGATGTAAAAAATATTAATCCCATCCTCCGCCACTTATATAACCCGTACCATTTCATTCACTTAACTAACTCATTTAATTCTATCATTTATTCACCATTCAACCACCCAAACCAACCAGACACACAATCAACCACAATTAAAAAATGTACATAATTTTAAATTAAAACAGTTTTGTGAGGAGAGCAACCAGATAAACGCTATTAATTCGATGATTAGTATAAAAACGTTCTTTAAAAGGATATATGATATTTTATGTGCTTCTGTGTAATTTCTGGAAGGACATATTCGCTTCCAGAACAATTTCGATCTGTATATACAATTTTCTGTTTTATTATTTATGTGTTGTTAACCAATCGTCATCAATGCTTGACAGAAAACACACTCCCGACGGTCAAGATCGCACGCGCCAACAATTTTGACCCAACCGATGATTGACACGTTTAGTAAAAGGTCCTCCATAATAAGATATTTCTAACAGAAAAGGAAAGCTCGCGAGGGAAAAAAAATCTCGACTTCTCCTCGCCCAAAATTGGTTGGGGAAGAGAAAGTCAGCTTCTCATCCCCTTCCTCACCCAAAAGAATCCAACCCATAACCCTAACCCTAACCCTATTTTTCGTCAACCAAATCGAACAAAGATCCGATCTTTATCCCCAAACTCCATCAAAATTCCACCAGAATTCTGCTCTGGTGATGGACGGGAACAAGGACGAAGCCCTCAAATGCCTCCGCTTCGGCAAGGACGCCCTGGACTCCGGCGATCTCCCCCGCGCCGTCAAGTTCCTCACCAAGGCCCGCCGCCTCGACCCTTCCCTCCCCGTCGATGACCTCCTCCTCTCCGCAACCGCCGAGGAGCCAAACCCTAACCCTAATCCCTCGATCCCCACCGAACCCCCCAAATCGTCCTCTTCCTCCTCCACGGCTAGGGCTAGAGTTCCGAAATCGTCATCGAAAGATTACACCGAGGAGCAGGTCACGATTGTGAAGCAGATCAAGAACCAGAGGGACTACTACCAGATCCTTGGCGTCGAGAAGGCCTGCTCCGTCGAGGACGTCCGGAAGGCGTACAGGAAGCTCTCGCTCAAGGTCCATCCTGACAAAAACAAGGCCCCCGGCGCCGAGGAGGCCTTCAAAGCCGTCTCCAAGGCTTTCCAGTGCCTCAGCGACGAGGAGTCTAGGAAAAGGTACGATCTTGTCGGCTCCGAGGAGCCCAGTTACGGCCAGGCGCCTGCTCGCCGGCACTCCCACCAGGGATTCAACGGGTTCTATGATGACGAATTCGATCCTGACGAGATATTTAGAAACTTCTTCTTTAGTGCCGGCGGCCAGCGGGTGGCGACCCCTTTCGGGACTTCCCATTTTAGGACTGGCGGGAATGCGGCCCACCAGGGCTCGGACGGTTTCAATGTTCGGAACCTTCTCCAGCTTCTCCCGATACTTTTGGTGCTGCTGTTGAATTTCCTGCCGTCGTCAGATCCGGTGTATGTCCTGTCGAGGAGTCACGGATACGAGCATAAGCTGCAGACGGCGAGGGGCGTGGCGTATTTTGTGAAGTCGGCAGGGTTCGAACAGGAGTACCCGTATGGGAGCGAAGGGAGGGCTGCGCTTGAGAAGCGAGTGGAGAGGGATTATGTCGAGGTGCTCTCGCAGAACTGTAGGTCTGAGCTGCAGCGGCGGCAGTGGGGTTTGACGTACAACATGCCGCATTGCGACATGCTGGAGAAGTTTCAGGCCAAGGCTTAGTAGCAGGTGCTTTTTCTTACTTTGTTTGCTTTACTTGTTCCTAGTGTCCATTGCGTGATTGGATTCCTGTTATAGCTTTTGTGATAAGTTGTTGCATGCATTTGTTCGTGCATGATTTGTTTCGAGGAAATGTTCGGGCTTGGATCATGATTTGAAGTGTTAAAGACGTAAGCTTGCTCAAATTCGAAGTAGATTTAGGTTTCAGAATCAATGAAATCAGTTGTGTTAGTAGATGGTGAATTACAGATTTTTCCACGCACTAGCTGAATTATCACCCGATCTGTATTGTACTGGTTCATTCCAGATGGTATGAATGAAGAAAATTGATTTGTGTGCTCGTTATCTGCCAAGCTAGAATTGTATTGCCGAAACTTGTTGAACGAATACACGAATATGGACATGAATACATATACAAATACGATACGGATTCAGGATACAGACAATTTGAGTATGTACAAAGGTTGTTTCTTATGTTGCATGAGTAAGAACATGGACTCGATACGACGATACGGATATCATTTAGCTGTGTCTGTATGCTTGTTTGAAATCAACATTGGTGAAGCCAAATAATGCTTGCACTATTGGGTAGGTTTGGTGTAGCTTGACTTCTAGAGCAGATCTATGGTATGAACTTTCGGAGCTCATCCTAAAATCTAGCCTTTAAGAGAGGAGAGTCCAAGATTATATCAAACCGCATCGAGTTCCCTATATAATCAATGTGGGACTAAGGATTGTAACATTCCACCATGTTGCAGCCCCGGCGATGTAGCTTTGCAGTAGACTTCTAGTCCTGGGCAAACACTATTATGTCGGTGTCACCACCCGCGTCGCACTATTGCAACTGAGAGACATGGTATAGGCTCGTATACCATTTGTTACAAACCTTGGAGAACTCCTAAAAGCTAGCATTTAAAAGAGAGCCCAAGATTATATCAACCCACATCGAGTTCCCCATATAACTCACGTGGGACTATAGGATCGTGACATTTTACTGTCAGTATTTAGTAGTGTAGAAATATGAGTGTGTTTATTTTCTGGTGAAAGATATACTGCACAGCCAAGATACAATGCGACAATGTATGGACATAGCATCGATGATCACTAACCATGCATTGTCTGCAAGGTCTATACCATTTCACTTGTTTCTCCATTTTTAATTGTGAAGCTAATGTTCTGTATATCCCAGTATTCACGTGGTTTTTACGTTTTGCAGGTTGTGAAGAAAGGAATCAAAAGAATCACTTAGGATGGACACGGCTTGCTGATGGTTCTGGAGCTTGCCAATATCTCTCTCTTATAATTTTAGGAAGTTGCGGAAAGAAAAGGAGTGGTTCCATCTCATCACTTGGTGTTGACGAGATCGACATAGTTATTACTAGCTGCATTAGCGAAACTATTACTGTATATCAAGATTGTGGTAATATGCTATTTAGGTATAGAAATACATCTGATTTTTTAATTGACTCACCAGTTTCATGGTTCACTATTCACAATGGGTTCCAAACCTGCTGAGTGGCACAAAAATTTGCTTAATTCCTGTAGGACAATCAAAAGTCAATATAGTTGGCAACAATGTATTATTGTTTTGTTACTGAGACTGTTGAACAACACAACTACATTTTGCGTGTTTGGGTGGGAAGAGCCTAATTGAGCTTGGTCTTTTATACAGGTGGTGATTCTCGGGATATAGACTTAGATTTAGTGAATCAGACTATTGAAATTCAAATTCATTCTAATATATTTACTTTGTCTGACTTGACTGAGTTTATCAATTCATCTGTGTCGTGGAGAAAAATGTGATTCACAGGTCACTGTTTGTCTGAATCCTATACTAAACGGCCGTTCGATACATCAGCAATTATGCTATTTTTGGCTGACCCTCTCGGATTTCTGATCAGGAAAGAGTCTAAATGCTAATAAACCATGTTCTATCCACTTTTCTATATACATACAATACGGCTGTGTTTGATTGTGGAAAATATTTTCATCACAAATTTTCCACCAATTGTAGTGTTTGATATTTTATATTTTCCACGGAATTATTTTCCAAAAAACTATCATTTTCCATATTTTCATATAAAATGGTGGAAAATAAAATTTGTCAAACCCATAGGAAAATATCATTTTCCATGAAAAATAACTTTTTCTGTGAAAAATAATGGCAATCAAACACCCAAATTAAGTTTTTCATGATTTTTTTTTAAAATTCCATGAATTTTTTTTCCTAGAAAAATAATTTTATGGAATTAATTTCTTTTCCACGTATTGTCCACCTTGCAATCAAACGCACCATACAAGTATAATGATATAGAATTCATGATAAACAACTTAAATATCCTACCATAAGGGCTGATTTTATTAGAAAGAGGCTGACAATTAGACAGAATATAATAGTTCCCTTTTCCCACCTTCTCCGTTTTCTCACACAGCTATTTATTTTATTTGACCGGGACATGTCAGTAGCGGCTAGCATGGGGGACTAATTAATTGTGTGTCCATAGTCTTGAATTATTATTTTTCACTTTATCATGATTTATTTTCAGTTTTGCTCATCTCAAATTTATTCTTTTTTTTGTTTCGGTTTGCGTAAAGCCACATTTTGTGTGTCTTGTGTCAACGAGTTCCGAATGAAATGTGTTTTGTCCGTGGACTCGTCTCATACCTACACCTTAACCTACGACCTCATTTTCGTAATCAGGTATCATTTGAAATTATGAATCGTTCATTTTTGTACATGCACAATTTATTTATA
Source organism: Iris pallida (assembly GCA_029216955.1). NCBI lineage: Eukaryota > Viridiplantae > Streptophyta > Magnoliopsida > Asparagales > Iridaceae > Iris > Iris pallida. Next base: position 6,998,030 of record JANAVB010016191.1, on the reverse strand, counting down.
ACACATAACAATGACAAATAACATGTTATACATCAATATCACATGCCAATATTACAAGTACTAAGTACCTTACGCTGATCACAAGTTATGTACCAATACTACAAGTTATGTACCAAAATCACAAGTAATATATGTTGGTCACAAGTAAGATACCAATATTACAAGTCACATAGGTTAACCACAAGTTATATATACCAATACACAAGCTAAGTAACAAGCTCACAAATCATATACGTTGGTCAGAAATTAGATAACAATATCATAAGTACCAAAAAGTATAAAGATCATAAGTTAGACACCGATATCACAAGTTAGGTACCAATTCACAAGTTAAGTACCAAGATTATAAGTCACGTACGCTAATCACAAGTTAGTTACGAATAACACAAGTTACTTAACCCGTGTTGGCACCTAAAATTGTGTCAAGAAAAAATATGGTCCATAATTTTAGATATGTTAAATTGCGAAAAAAAGGTCGCTCTTGGACTCGTCGGTCTGGTATGAGTCCATAGACACGAATCAAGTCTCATTCGGAAGTCGATGGAGCAAATGACACACGACACGAGTTTGCATGCAAACTGAGGCAAAAAGAAAGGAACATACGCGCGTCAAGTTAAAGTATAAGAGATTTCAAATGGAACTTAATCTACGTAAAAAAAAAAAAAAAAGAAGTCAAGACACAAATCAACCAGAAAACAATTAATTAGTGGGTGGGAGGCCAATACGTAACATTGGTCCCGCTGGAGCCTTTCTTAAGATATAAAGTGTAATTTAATGCATAATCTCTCTTTTAAAGTTTTTACATTATTTTTTGTAGGGTGATAAATTGAAAATAAGAAGGTGGGAAAAACATGCAAGAAGATTTTTTTTTTTTAAATATTTTGTTACATAAAAGTATTATGATACAAAAAATGATCCTACTTATGGTACGTACAAATATAGAGTATATGCTTGTATTAATATTTAGGGGTGGAATCCAATGGTGTCTCAAATATAAATCAAAGAGTTATATGTTCTCTGCATTGCCGATAACCGATATTAATTATTGGAGTTTATGAGAATATCTAATTTCATAAGAAGGTAGGCTTGCAAGTTACAGATATTGATTTAAGTTCAAAGTACTCAAGTGCAAAGTAGAAATATTATTGTACAAGTTGCAACTCAGGGATGGTTATTGGTATTAAAGTGCAAATGTCTCTCTCTTTATTGCAGGTGTATACGAAGTACGAACAAAGGGTGGTGGAAGAGAATTACGGAATAGAAACCTGGTGGAAAAGGCTACAAAAATGGAATGAGAAGAAATTAAAGTCCCAAATCCCGATAATAATGATAACATTTGCATGTAACAAAATAGCAAATCTCATCATTTTGGCAATACATAAATGCTAAAGTATATTAACATATGCATATCAATAGGCAAAACAGGAAAAAACAATACAAAAACTTTTATTGATATTGCTTCTCAAATGTATATGCAACACATGAATATGTACTTGTCAACATTGTGTATGCAGGTTTCTAAAACAAATTGTATATATTTACATATTTTACATACATGAAAAACAAAAAACAATCTGCAGTTAGCAGCTTCCTTAAGTACCCCAAATAGCCACTTCCATCACATTTTTCTGACATTTGAGGAAAGATAACATATCTCTAAAGGTTATGCATTTTGTTAATTATAATTCAAATTCGACCAACCAGACTGTCGGTAGGTGTGGTTATCAACCCTGGTTTTGTTTCATTCATGAAGCCTGCTATCTTTGATAGACGGAGAACTACTTGGGTCATGTCTGGACGTCGTCTCCAGTCATCATCGACACAATCCTTTGACAAGAGAGCCATCTGTCCACACGCAAGAAAACGAGTTACTCAGCAATCACCTCAGATCCGATTCCTATTCCCTAAAATTTCAGTCAAATAACAGGTACATTTGATGTTTCACTTAAACATGAATAAAAATGGCTCAAGCACCTGAAGAAGAGAGCCATTGTGGTAGTGAACGAGGTTCGGATCGACTTTTTCTGCCAGTCTGCTAGCCGTTTCGTGCTCATCTTCTAAAGCAGAAAGAACCTGAAGAAATTTTTTCTGTCAATAAAAGTGGATTTCTAGCCAGTAGTGTTTAATTCCTCCATATGGTCTACTACGTAGGTTGTTGATCCATACAAATTAAAAGTGTTAAAAGAACAATTCTATTAAAGTTAAACAGATTACTGACAAGTCTTGCAAGGTTCTACATTCCCTCATTTTTTGACAAAAATAAAAAAAGATTGTCAAATAAAACAGTCATGGAACAGATGTACCACCAGAGGCGCTGCAATCTTTTCTAACATGGGATTCTTGTAATTAAGTTATTGCTACAGTGACCTCAAACTATACACACATTGAGTTTAGTTACTATTAAAAGCGACGAGAAAGTAAAGTCGAAGTATATGAGATCATCAATACAGATGGAGAGACCTTGCGTGTATGAACAAATCAAACACATCAGCATTCTAAACATAGGTCATTTAGATAGAAGAATAGGAGCTCTATGGAATTGACCTTCATGAGCAGTAATAGTAAGGAAATCTCACATGTTTATATGTGCACTAACAAATTAGCAATATTGACAAGGTTTTCTTTCTGCTAACACAAATAAACATTTATGCGCACTAAATTTAAAACTGCTTAAAAATGCAATGCTCTCATCATTTACAAACAAAGAGGACGCATACTTACAAAATCCACTACAGATTGGCGTTGAGGATATTCAGTACTCCCCAAACTTTGGGCTCTGGTAAGTGCATGTTGACCTGTGATAAGCTCCATGAGGACTACACCAAATGCATATACATCACTTTTTGGTGTCACACACCCATCTCGAACATATCTGTTTAAAGGTAGAAAGACTCAATTGGGTCCTCTAGTTGCAGATTCAATTTCAAGTGTGCTGTTATTTTGAAAAGAAGATGCACATCAAAAGAAATGAATCTCACTCTGGTGCAAGATAACCGAAAGTTCCCACTATTTTTGAAGTTACGGCTCCAACATCTGGAGAGTGCTCAAGTAGTTTTGCCAATCCAAAATCTGCTATCTTAACAAAAGTATAAAACAAGAAATTAGAAGTTAACATTCTTAATTTTTACTGAAAGCCCAGAAACAATGCGTCAAATCTCCTAAGCAACATTGCAACTAACCATCTGCCAGAAAAGGATAACCTGAGAAGCAGGAACAGAAGGTGTTGTTTGTGTGTGCGTGTATGTGCACATTGACATGTGGTTGTGTTGGTGATGAGGTGTTGGGTGGCTGGGACCGTGGGGACGGGAGTTGTTAGGAAAGATAGCATCTAAAACTAGACCAAAAGATCCTAGATATAACATAATAGGAGAAAAATCTCTTTGAAATGAATAATATGACTAGGTGTAAGATATAAGAAACTGTATATGGTAGACAAGTATCCATTATGGTTGTCTTGCCTAACTCCACATGCCCTAGTTGACATGTGCACACATCGTAGGAAAATGTTCATGCAAGCACACATTGTAGGAAAATGTTCATGCACGTATGGACACATACACTTGTATTATACCATATTTACGCTTAGAGAAACATAGAAGGAAACTCTTAACTTGGAACATGCATGAACAAAGCCACATTCATACAAATACCTACCCTGTAAAGGTTCACAATCACAGAGACAGGTCCATGAAATGAATTTGGCTGCCAACATAAGAAATTAGAATAATATTGATTGAGCTAGAGGCTCACACAAAATTTGATTTCTGTCGTAAGTCAGAGAAAGCAACAAAAGTAAGATATACCTCAGTGAGCTAAGGTAGGCTTGAAAGGCTCAGATTAATTAAGTTGAAGGAAAATATATATATATATCGAGTGTATTGATCTAAAATATTGAATGTTTAGCTAAATTTGCACAAATAATTTGATTGCTTGTGGACTTTCTCACAAGAAATCCATATATGTATCTTATATTATATTTGGAGTATACTGTGATAGTGATTACTTGCTCACTAAGTCCTTATTCTCATCTATTGAAAATGCCAGCAAACACAGCTTCGGAGAATGGCTAATGTGAACATGGACTAGAATTGGCTATAGTTAAAGAGGTGCATGAAGCCCACTGGATAACACTAGCATAACAAAAACACAATCCAAGGAGCAAGGCTCTGTTGTGGAAGCTCTTGACATGATGTGTCATTCAGATCCCTATTCTATTGCAACATCTAACAGCAATTAAAACCTAATAAAATTCGTCACACTTAAATAAATAGCATCTTCCTATTTCCCCCAGTCGGAAGAATAAGGACAAAGGAAAACCTTCAGGATATACAAGTCAACGAATGACACACTACAAAAAAAAATCCAAGAGAACAATACCTTTGCTCGAAAATCAGAATCTAAAAGAATATTGCTCGTTTTCACATCTCGATGGACATAAAATGGCTTTACATGTGCATGTAAGTGCTCCAGACCTTTTGCAGCATCAAGAGCAATCTGTACTCTCAAAGTCCAGGAAAGAGGTTTATAGCCTGCCATTATGATCCATCCAGTGAATCATTATAATTTTTCTTCTAATAGTAATTATAAGACGAATTGAAATATTTAATTAAAAATTAAACATTACAAGCTATAAACCTCTTGGTCACAATGGTTAATGGTATTATTACCTTTTGCAGCAGGATTATGTAAGTGATCACTTAGTGCACCATTTTGGGCAAATTCATATATAAGAAAAAGAGATTCTGCTCCAGCTGAATAGCCAATAAGCTCAATCTAGTTGAAATCAAAAGAAAACATTAACTAACAGTGCAGGAATAGCAAAGTGTGAACATGAGAACTCAACAGATCAGGATTATTATACAGAAAACAATTATCGAGGTGCTAAAAGAGTAAGGACAGGAGGGACAGAGAGAAATGAATAATGTAAAGTAACCCATGTTGAACAAAATCTACAAAATAGGGCTTACAATACGCAAAACATACAAAATAGGACCTACAAAGTACTGGCCCGCCTTACATTCGTACTGCACTTGAAGGTGTAAGGCAAGCCAGCATGCCACTAAGCCCATGGTTCAGGGTGGCGTAGGAAAGCGAGCCGTGGCATATTCAAACCAGGGGAATGGCCGGGCCAGCCCGTGTCAACTCTCGGGCAGAGCTTGGTCGTCTTCATGAGAGCCACATATTTAATATAATATTTTTATAATAATTGTAAAAAGTCAAAAATCACAAATTAACTGTCAACAAAATGAAGAAAGAATAATATTTTTTAATTTTGGGGAAAAAAAAAGTATGTGCACAGTAAATTAAAAATGAAATGAAATGGTTAAAATGTAAAATCTGTTTTTTTGTAAATAAACTTAACTTCATAGAGTTCAAAGGGAGGTTGAAGGTTTAAGGTATTTAGTACAGATCTTTTCTTTCGTTTCACTAACTCCAATTTATTTCTACATTTTTAATCTTTAGTAGATTCTTCTTGAGCAGCAACCTTTCAGCCTACACCAAATTGCTCAAGTATAAATATCAATAAAAACAATGAACAAACCATTTTCGTACATTCTCATTTTTAGTGCACAACTTTCTGAGAAAATCGGTGGAAGAAATTATCTCCTCTGGTGTTTCATTAAAGAGAGAGGTTTAACAAAACAAATATTACAAGCCAGCTGTCTGACCCTAATAAGAGTTAACAAGCTACATTTTACGGCTTAATTGAGAGTAAACATTAAAAAACTTGAGAAGATCTGCATAACCAATGTATTCAAACTAGAGGCAATTGCTTACAATGCCACACCAAGTCACCAGAAGCTTCTCCCTAGAGAACCCAAAACAAACATCAAGAATAACCCATTTACATAAATATTTCAAATAATATGTGTAGCACACGGCGGCCGGAAATTCGTGCCTCGTGGGGTGAGCTGTGCTATGCCGGCCTACCGTGTCTAGAAGCCAAGTCCTGCCTGGCACGAACAATCACATTGTGCCCAGGCCCAACACGACATTGTAAGCAATTGCCTCTAAGTGGATATACTGGTTATGTGATTAGATGCTGACGCAACATCGTTTTTTCCGTGCCGGGCCGTTGCAGTGTGGGAAGCGTGGATGGCAGGGTCACCTTACATCTCTATTGTACTTCTTTGCAAATTTTGTCATGTGTCACATAGGGAAGAGAACAATCAATTTAAACTTAATGGCTATCAAAGATTACCCCCTCTTACCAAATACCACGATTGTGAGGGAAGGAGTCATGGCGCTCCAACAATTTTTGGAGACTTTTTTCTTGAATTTAGAGCATTTTTTGGAGTCTTCTTCTAATCACGTCATGACACATCAACAATTAATGGAGGCCACCTATAAGTTAAAGTATGGTTGAGACGGAATAAACAAAAAAATACATTTAATACATCCTTACAAAGAACTCTTTGCATGACTTTTAAGTTTATCCAAATTTCTATGATTGGAATTTGAAATATTAAGCTTCATCTAGAATAATTTGGATTAAGATGTGGAATAATCCGAGTAACTCATGCAAACTGTGGTCAACTGGACTCTCTGTGTTCTTTGCACGATTTTAAATTTACCATAATTTTAAACATTAAATTTTAAAATACATTGTATTTTTCTTAAATTTAATCAGTATCTTATTAGATCTCTATTTTTTGAGACAATACATAAATATTTTAGATATTTACTTTAAACTTATCCAAATAAAAAATAAGAATTTAAACTCAATAAGCTATTAATTCGCCACATTGGAAATGTGTAAATCAATGTCATGTCGGATAAGTGTTGGGTAGCGTCATGAAACTGTACCGGTGCTCTATAATTTGTACATGAACAAGAAATATACGAAACACCATGCACATGTAGCTTAGAAAACACTGCTAATTTGAACATACAGCAACCTACGCAATGTATCATTGCTCTATCTATATGCCATACAAATAAATGCTATATACTATATGGTCAGATGGCCGTATTAATTCATCTCCTTTTCCAGAAATGTAAAAATTGGTGGCTTATGTTGATAAACTGGAAGAAGAAAAAAATCCAGCATAACCCATATTCCCATGCTATGATTTGCAAAATTAGATTGTGCATAGATAAAATACTGTACCAAGTTATCATGATAAACTTTACAGAGAACATTGACCTCCGCAAAAAATTCTTTTGACTTTGTGTCCTTCATCTGCTTGACAGCAACAACCTATCAAATAGAGAATATGGTGAATGCACATAGACAACTATGAAGAAAGATACTACCAGAGGCTAAAATTTACTTACAACTCCTCTTAATTTTCCCCGATAAACAGACCCATAAGATCCCTGGCCAACCTTTTGAGATTCACTAAAATTAGAGGTTGCAGCACAAACTTCAGAGTATGGGAAAACAGTTCTTTTCTTAACTGGCTCAAATGATTTTGAGCTTGCTTTGGATACGCGGTAGCGCAAAAATCAAGTAGATAATGAAACAGAAAATTGCAAGTGTCAGTATAAAAGAAGTAACAGGTACCTTTGCCTTTGACATAATAGCTATTGTACCTTTGGATAAGGAATGGGCACTTAGCACAGAACTGCTTTTGCTAGTGTGGGAAACATTGGCTGCGAAGAATTTAGAACTTTTGGTTCCTTTTACAGAAGCTTCACATATATTCTTTCTTTTCTTCATGTAGTATCTCCGGAGAAGTAAGACGAACAAGATAAACATGATTGTGATGACTGTTGTGGCAACACCCAAAAGAATACGGCTTCGAGAGTTAAACGTTCGTTTCGTACTTGAATCTGTAGAGGGGAAAAGTACTTTTAGAACATTATAATATAATCTATATAGCCTGTCATGAAAGTTTTTAGTTTAGGAAGTAAATCATGAGAATACCAGGTAAAAGATTGACTGCAAAATAATGGCAGAAAGCCAGTATATTGTGGTTAGCTACCTTTGGTGTTTGGTACTCCGTGACCTTATCTACTGATGAGATTTGTTTCCTCAAAATTTATTTGACAGAACAATCAAATAAATGCTATTGAAAGATATCCCCAATACATGGACTCTCACATAGATTTTACATATTAGCATTCAATTGTTTCTTTATATCCACTAGAAGCCAGCCTTACAATATTAAATGAAGACCTAATTGATGAAGAGCACATACTCCCAAAATATTAATCAGCAGAACATAAAGAGCCGTGGAAGCAGAACATTATAATGGCATCAGCACAAGAAATGTTGGTCATAGCAACCTTCTACCTTAGAGAAAAGAATCAGATATGTAATTTAAAAAGGGTGCAACAGAGGCAATAACACAGAGCTGAGGTCAACCATGTTCAATATAGTTGAGAAGCAGAAAAATCCAAAGGCCAGCACTGGCACCAAAGGATTGCATCTGAGACAACAGTAAGCACACGCAGCTTGGACCAAATTTAAGAACTGAGTTTGCAAGTGTTTGTGAGTGCTGTTGAAACCTCTTTGGGGTGAGAAGTTGGTCAGTGAAATGTAGTCGGTTTCCATACAGCAGTTTATATCTCCTCTTTGGATCACTAGATGTTTCTTGATCCCCTTGGCCCGTGGCTGTAAACCAGTTGGGGGATGAACCAAATTTATTACTTGTGTTCTTTATTTTTCAGCATTATTCTTGGTTTCTGGGTCCCTTTATTGGTGTCAATCTTGTGACTTTAACTGGCCTGACAGTAAAGTCGTTCCAGAGTTTACGTTCTCTAAGGAAAAATAACAGCATGGTTTTTTGATTTTTCAAGCATTCAATCGATAGGCAATGGAAATAGTTTAGTGCCAATATATATCTAAATGATATGATCATTCTAACTGCCCGAGGCATACTCTTGTCATATGAGGCATTTAAAATAAGCATGGATGGAAGCTCAATGATGGTAGTACAATCACTATTAAAAGCTTTTAATACCTTTATTAACTTTAGATAAGTTGCCCACCTCTTCACAAGTTAGGTTTGGTATTCTAGTCTTTGTTGGTGAATAATTCTCAGGGTGCTGTCAGAGAGAGAATTTTAACCAAACTAATTTGGCTTTTGAGGACAAAGTGGTGATACAACTTGTGCATACTGCTCAGCCGCTGAAGGAGTACTGATCCATGCACTACTCTTTGACCATCTGGAGTTATTTTACGAATTCGTAACCCTCCCACCTTTGTTGATGACTCTTTGTTTAAGAGATCAAGGAGTAGACAGCAAATTAACTCGACAACTCCACCTGCCGACCATCTAGTCAGTTTGGTTAGAGATGAATGCTAGAACCTTTTCTACTAAACCAATCTTTTCAAGGTACAGCTCCTAACACATCAACTCTTGTTTGGTCACGATCTTAAGTCCCCACTTAAATTTATATACTGTTTGAAGTGTATGCACTCCTTATTTACAGAGTGCCCTTAATTTGTCATTAATGCTCCCATCAGGATTCGAGTACCAAACAGTGCCTCTAATTGTAGTGCAGCTTGCTTTGTTAGAAAATCTGCAACCTTGTTATCTTCTGGAAACAATGATTGATCCTTGCAGTTTTCGCTCCTGCTCAAATCCTCATAACTCTGACAAGATTCCGAAACTTCCACGTACTGTTTGACATGATGAGATAGCCTCAGTTGCGACTTTTGAGTCGTCTCCAACCTAAGAATGCCATTATATACCTATTGTAGCAGGGAAAGTACATATATCCTTCTACATCTATGGAATTTGCAATAAGCTCCACCATAATCTAAAGCATCATGCTGGACCAATGCCTGCCTTTGTTATTCCATATCACACCATCAAAAAAATTCTTATATTTCATCATACGCACAAATCTAGAACGATATTATAATAATCACATAAGCAAATATAATTTTCTCGTGAAGCATCTCAATATAGGAAGGATAAATGACACCAGTATTAACATACCGTTCCCATCAGGCACGATTAGGTGATCAAGGTCTACTCCAGGAGGTTTACATGCAAAAACGAGAAAACAATAAGTAACAGCCTCATTTCGGACTTTATTTTGAATGAACAGGTCAGCTACAGGTTTTAACAGTATCACATATGTTTCTTAATAGACTGATTCATGTACAGAAGCTAAGAAATGATTAAAAAAAACAATGACCAATTTTAGAATGATAGAGTCAATTTGCAAGCAAGTTCAAACATTGCAGCCATGTACATGAGCATTTACAGCATGCAGCAGCAAAGTACATACTGTTAGAAAATTTTGATTTTCTCCTCTAATAATCTGCAAACAAAATAAATAAAAATTAAAGTTACCGGCCTCCGAGGAAGTCGCGCACGAAGCACTGCCCTAAGAGTTGATCCGGGTCTATGTGCAGACTTTTTCCGAATGCTCCTAGTGGTAAAACCTCCGCTCTACCGGTATCCCGTTGTCGCACACAACTCGGGAAGATTGACCCTGACTTAGCCCTTGTCCAGAGCACAAAAAGGACGAACAGAAGTGCGAAAAAAAGATGGAGAGATTTTTTTGTGAATGGAAGATTTTTCCCATCTCATCAACAAAGGAATAGATGTGTATATATAGTGTAAGCATATAGTTTAGAGAAATAAATAGGATTTAGTGTGAGTTAAGAAATGAAATCAATACCCATTGATGTGCCCAAGCCAACCGTTGAAGAATTTAATTGGAATAGAATTTCCAACGTTCAAACATTGAAGGTGAAGAAAATGTTTAGAAAATTAATTTTTCCTTTAATACAGCAGCAGCTGTGTACAACAATCCCCCCCAAAAATTAATTTTCGAAACAGAAGAAATAGAGAATTTCTGGACAAGTATATACTATGCATAGATGAGATGGACTACAACCTTGAATCTCACGTAGTGACTATTGTCTTTGTCTGAAGAAGAACTTGATGGACTACGCCTTGAATCAGTCTTCTTGAACCAGATTCAGAAAATAGCACACATAGTATGCTAGATGTGCTTGGGTCTATCGGGTGGCGCGTTTGATTGGCCATGCGCACTTTTACTCATTCATGAGAGTTGTCTAGGATCGCCCTGTCCTATAGTCGCGGCCCTCACGACCTCTCATATAGGCAAGTCCTTAAGGGTTGGTGATAGGAATCAACCCTGCATATCATGCTTGGACTTATTAAGAGTTAAAACTCAACCTATCCATATCACAAAAGGAACACTGTCACCATAGTGATGAGGTATGAATGTACACATGTATAGCCTCCTGGACTTTTATTTTAAAGAGAATTTAATCTCAGGTCAGTGTTCCATAATAGTCACCTAGTCCAGCTTGTTCCTACCCATTGAACCGGCTTCTTGGGATCTCCAGTCAGACTCGGTTGGGTTGCCACTGCTGGTGACTATACTATGAGCTTAACCCCATCCCCCTCGATGATACTAGGATTAATATCCTAGAAACTCTTCGTCAAGAGTAAACAGACTCTTCGTCAAGAGATCTGCAAAGTTCTTTTATGACTTTTATAGTCAAGAATCACATTTTTTTAGGCTTTTGTAATGCATTGAAGCGCAGCTGCAAGTACCTGTTCATCTTAGAATTCACAGAATCATGCTTTAGCAATTCTTTAGCACATTAATTATCATAAAAATGACAGGTATATAAAGTTATATATATGCATAATATAGTGTCTTAGCCATTTAGCTTCAGCACAATCTCTATTTAAAGATTTCAGAATCTATGATACTCCTAGCTATGATAGTTTGTCACATGGACCTATCATCTTATGAGTATCGAAGTTGCCCCGTGAGTGAATTCTCTTCTTCTTCCATTGCCTCTTAGTGTTCTTTGGTGCTTTTATATCTCTGAGAATACGTCATATAATGACTTAGATAAAGCACTAAAAATTCTTTGAAAGCAATGGTAATCTAATTTCTTAGAAGTTTTAGGTTTGATTGATCTATATGATTTGGTTACTTCTAAATAAAACTCAGTGTTATTTAGAATCATTTAACATATGTGTGATACTATCAAATGCTGATGGATAATAAACCAAAACTCGTAAAGTAAGATCAAGTAAATTTCAGGCTTGATACTAGATGATTCATCTTTACCAATCATATTTACAAAAATGATAGTCTAAAGTACTAGAATAATAGTTTAAGTGATTTTTGTTAATTGACCTTAACAATCTTTAGTTTATCAAGTTTTGATTAGTTTGGGTTAGCTGTAGGGGTCGGTTCCCAGCTAGCGGTGATCCACTGGGGAAGCTTAAGTACCGTGTCGCTTAGAGCTATTTACGTCCGGTTGACAGAAGGACCCTTTCGGCTTGTACCCAAAATTATCTCAACTTTTAAAACTTTAGATTTATAGGAATTTGCAATATCACTAAACTATTTTCTTTTGACTAATAGTTTGAATGAATCAAAAGAATTAAAATGTCACAGATTATATGCAAACAAACGTTTGCCTAACATAATTTAAATATTGTGACAAAACAATATTGTGATTTCTTACTAACTAGAAATTCTAATATTGTGATAATATGATTCAAACATGCAAAGCTAACCTGCGAAGAATATCACTTTAATACAACAATATACATATATATATATATATATATATATATATATATATATATATATATGGTTATGTATATATATATTTTTATACAACAATATATATATATCACTTTAATACAACAATATACATAACCATATATATATATATATATATATATATATATATATATATATATATATATATATATACCAAGATAATTGGCTCAAAGATTTCAACAATATATTTTCCCAATTGAATTGGAAATAAAATAAAAATAAATAGAATATGTGGGTTACAAATATGTAAATTACCTTTCCACATGACTGGAGCAATAAGTGTTTCTTGATTTTGACTTTGTAATAACACTTCAGAAGGAATGTTATTTTTAGATAATTTCATAATTCTCACTAAATGTCAATTAGTATCAAGATTTTGAAAAATGAGATTTACAAATATCAAGTTTATAATAATACTACGAAGAACTTTTGTATTTAATGTATGTGTATTGTGTCTGTATTTGTGGTCTATAACACTGGTAACTACTTTTGTACCTATATCAAAAATTGCTTGTATATCGCATCCGTATCATGTGCAATGTTAACATAGATAAGCACTAATCAAATATTGACTAGGTGAAGACAATGATGGGAAATTAGGAATAGAAAGAGAATGCAAAATATAGGTGAAAGAACACATGGCCTGATTACCTAGCTGTGCAATAAAGAAATTGCAACTACGACTGCTAAATCAAGTTCATGCTATTTTATACAATAGAGGAATTGGTTCCTACTATCTTATTGGAGCATATGGAGGTGAATGGATAGATAGGACACTGTCGCATCTAATTTTAGCGGTATGAGTGAGATAAGAACACCAAAAGTTATTTCCTTGTCAAATTGGTCAAGTTCCAAGTGGTAAATAAACTATCAAATATTGTAAAGTGGGGAAAAACTTGCAAAACATAATGATGGATAACAAGGGTGATAGTCAGCTAAATCAGATTGTTGATATTTAATAAAACAATAATATGTCCATATTATGTCGATCATGCAAACTAATTATAAGAATATTTTCTTAGATTGTTGGGGAAAAAATTTTTACCTTAACTCTTGTGAACAAAAAAAAAATTTGAATACAACCTAACTTATATAAGAACATGAATAGAAAGCAAATATATATATATATATATATATATATATATATATATAGCAAATGACCTCTAGCCTAGTGGTTAAGAGAGATGCATGTGACCCAAGTGGTCGGGAGTTCGAGCCCCGGTGGAGGCGAGTTCGCCACAATTACCCATTGCTTCAAAAAATATATATATATATATATATATATATATATATATATATATATTTGGACTAAAATGAAAAAGATGAATTCACATAGAATTGTCCTCCAACTAAGCATATTATCATAAACATAACAAGTAAAATTATTAGAAAATATTTGAATGACTTTCAAAAGCTGTATTGACCAACTAGCGCAATATAAGTAACAATAAAAACATATTCATGTCACTCACAAGATCATTTAAAGGATGTAATTGTATGTGGCAATTGAATGCCATAATCTTATAATTTGAGCAATCCAATGGATGACCAATGTACATAATTATCTATATATCATAAAAATAGACATACAAACTAATTATGCACTAGAAACTTATAACTTATGCATCTTGTATTTCCCTTTGATGTGAGACTGATGCACCAAGTATTACAAGGGGAAATATATATATATATATATACAACATTTAAGAGTATAGAAATGATTGTAAAGCAATTATCCCATACAATTGGAATTAGTTACATGAACTATCTTCCATTGTAGATTTGACCTGAGCCTGTCTGGTTCGAATGAGTTCCCTTTCATTGCAATGATTGTATTAAATTTGTTATTAAGTTATACTCCATGAGCTCTATTACTCCACCATAAATATGTTCATAACATTTCATTATAGCAAAGACAGTAAATATAGATAAATTACTAAGATAGTCGGTTTTGCATCTGGATGTGTATATAGCCTTACGAAAAATGATAAACAAGAAAAGAATCAAAACACAAACCATAGATCATCTTGCTCATGAAATGTATATAAACAAATTTAATGGAAAACTCTTATCTTCCAAAAACTGAATATATAGTTAAATATATTACACCTTCAATTGTCCGCTCAGGACGTTTGGATAAAATTGGAAAATATGTGCAAATTTGGAGTCTTATGCACATCTAACTCAACTGGAGGACCAAGTGACGAACTTAGATAGAAAAATCTCTGATTTAAATGATAAGTTATCCTCATCTCAATCAGAGATGACTACAAAAGATATATGGTGAAACGACATGCTAAAGTTGCAGCAGAAGTAGTCTCGAGAAGAAGCATTAGCTTTTAAAAACTCAACTAGAATCCTTTATGATGCAAAAGCTTTACTACATGCTGAAGATCGAGCATCTCATCTTGCTGATGCTCTGAAAGAATGCATGATCCAGGTAAGGAATGTGAAAGAAGAAGATGAGCAAACGCTACATGATGTGGTTTTTACAAAAAAAAAAAAAAAAAAAAAAAAAAAAGAAGTGGGAAAATGCCAAGACTGAGCTGGAAGCAAAATCATGGACTTTGAGCAAGAACTACTAAGGTCCTCTGCTGAAAATGTTGCGCTCTCAAGATCTCTTCAAGAACGTTCCAACTTGTTGATGAAGATTAGTGATGAGAAATCTCAGGCGGATGCTGAGATTGAAATGATGAAGAATGATGTACAGACATGTGAGAGGAAAATTAGTTCTTTGAAATATGAACTCCATGTTGTCCCCAAGGAGCTTGAGATTCACAATGAAGAGAAAACCATGAGCATGAGGTCTGCTGAAGTAACAAACAAGCAACACTTGGAGGATGTAAACAAAAATTGCAAAACTGGAAACTGAATGTCAAAGACTGCAAGGTCTTGTTTGGAAAAAGTTGCATTGGACTTGCTGCATTAGCTCAAATGAAGCTAGAAATTGAGAGTTTAAACGAGAGAACCGTATAACATCAACATTTAGACAAGTGCAAGAACCCGACCACACGACTCTCTTTTTTCTCTACTCTCTATACACACCAACAATTTGAATATATAAATACACCCCAACCAATAGCTAAAGATTAATATACAATGAATTCGAATTAAGAAGTTAATAAACATAGCTTTGAAGATTCATTAAACAAATTACCGTTTGTAAAATGAATGTCCAATAAATAAAAAATTAAGGATCTTAAACGTCAGAAAATAGGAATAATGAAGATTTTATTCTTTATTTTTTATTTTCCTTGAAAACGTGCAACAATGCCATAAAGAGAATAGATTTCTCACAGCACGTAACAACGGAGGGAGAGATGAAAATGCTTAAAGGAGGCCGTGTCAAAGCGCAACGGCGGGCTACAAGCATCAAGAAACATGTGTGCTAAGACTGCTAGCAAACTTCACATTGTTGAAGCACATGTCCTCGTTATGAACCAACAAAAAAAATTCCTACTAAAACGATTACTGCCATCAACATTGAAAATGGAAAGAACCTAACAAGCTCGACCTAAGATGGTACAATGAGGAAGGAAGTTGTTCCGAGTCTTTGGCTACTGTACTAATGTCTAAAAGCTCACACATTAAGAAAGAGAAAATTGTGACAAGCGAAAAAAAAAGGAGAAGAAGAAGACAGACAGTGCAAATCATTTGGAACTTAATTATGGATGACCTTTTAGAGGTGGAGAAGTTAGCATGCTTATCAACAGAAGCAAATGAGAGCCACTATTATTTCAGCTGGCACAGTGAATATTCTAAAACCGGAAAATGGTAATGAACATGGACCACTTTTGTTGCCGCCAACAAGGCTCAACTCTTAGATTGTTAGAAAAATTTGATTTTCTCCTCTAATAATCTGCAAACAAAATAAATAAAAATTAAAGTTACCGGCCTCCGAGGAAGTCGCGCACGAAGCACTGCCCTAAGAGTTGATCCGGATCTATGTGCAGACTTTTTCCGAATGCTCCTAGTGGTAAAACCCCCGCTCTACCGGTATCCCGTTGTCGCACACAACTCGGAAAGATTGACCCTGACTTAGCCCTTGTCCAGAGCACAAAAAAGGACAAACACAAGTGCGAAAAAAAAAGATGGAGAGATTTTTTTGAGAATGGAAGATTTTTCCCATCTCATCAACAAAGGAATAGATGTGTATATATAGGCCTCGTTTGGTTGGCGGAATCTCCCGGTTGGGAAAGGAAAGTGATTACTTTCCTATGTTTGGGCGTCCAAGGAATTGAGGAGGAAAGGAAAGTGATTCCCAATGGAAGGGAAATTAGGGGGGAAAGTGATTCCATCCATTTAAGGAAGGAATCACTTTCCCACATTGAAGTATTCACTTTCCTTTCCAAATTCCTTGGCATTGCCAAACATCGGAAAGAAAAATCAATAGGAATTAAAGTTTCCCAAAGGAAAGGAAATGAAAAGGAATTGATTTCCTTTCCCTTCCATTCCGCGAACCAAACGAGGCCATAGTGTAAGCATATAGTTTAGAGAAATAAATAGGATTTAGTGTGAGTTAAGAAATGAAATCAATACCCATTGATGTGCCCAAGCCAACCGTTGGAGAATTTAATTGGAATAGAATTTCCAACGTTCAAACATTGAAGGTGAAGAAAATGTTTAGAAAATTAATTTTTCCTTTAATATAGCAGCAGCTGTGTACAACACATACTACCGAATGCTGATGGATCCCTGGTCATGCTTCAACTGTTTTTCATAATGCTGTATACAGCAAGCAGTTAAAGCACATAGAAAGGCGTGCAGAATTTGAGTAGACCATTGAATTTTGCCAGAAATCACTTAACCAACCAACAATTAAGATGTTTGAATAATATAATATTTAACCCTCAGTCCCCACCACGTCTGGATTTAATACAAAGAATTTAATATCTATATTTATGCACACTTTTGGTAGTAACATGGTTTCAAAAAGCTCTAGAAAGAATTTAAGACAAAGAAATGTTAGTTTCTCACATCACAAATATGTTTGACCCGATCACGATCATGCAAAATCACTTCAAACAATGCTTTGGGACACTTTTTGGGTGCTAGCCATGGACAAGCCAAATCCGATGTGAGCGTCAGGAAGCATTATATCGGATAAGTGTGAGATAGAGACACAGATATGGTCCTCTGGAAAAGTATCCATGCAAATATGACTAGTCTCCGTTATCGTCCTATAACTTAAATCTGATTTCATCCTGTAACCTGGCATGAAGTCCCTACTAAAATTTGATGTCTGACATGACAAACATATACATCCATTCCTGACACTTGTGCTTTATATGGAATCATATATATTCATATGATGAAGAGTATTGCATCTTTTGTCAGTAAATACTATATTATTGTAACATACTTGCTCATTTTTTTATTTATTTTCTTAATATCCAAAAATCAACTAAACCACATAAAATATTCATATTAGATACATGTATAATTATACATATACACGTATATAGACGTGCAATGGTGTAGTTGGATAATTGTCTTGCCAGAGTTGAGACATCTCGCTCGCGTCTGTGTTAAACTTTGACACGCATGTCCATGTCAACTAATCCTAGGTTTTAGCCATTAAACCTGTTTCATCCTATGACTTCAATTCCTGCCATGATGTAAACCAAATGTGGAAGTATGAATTAAACTTGTCTCCATGCTTTCTTTAATGCAACCACATATCTTGAACATGACACACTCGTTTTCTACACCCACCTGACCCCTTCATGTGCCTGCTGATCTGCTCTTATTACTAGGTCAACGCAAGGACCCAGATGCATCCCCTCTGATAACTATAGATCCCTCCTCTCTGAATACTTCAATATTTGTCTTAGAAAGTAGATCTCTATTGTAGATCACAGAAAAAATTGATTCACATTTACGATCACTTATTTTCTTAGTCTATGTTTAACTAGTATCTCCCATAATTTATAGTGTGACCATAAGTTTGAATTCTGATACTTATTACAGCTCTGTAGATCTCCCTTACATACATATAGATGAAGAAATACATCATTTCGTCATGCATTTTTCTAGTCTTCATAATGATATTGAATCATTTAATTAGACATGTTGCAAATAAGGGGACAGGGATTCCAGGCCCCACAAGTTTTTTGATCTTCCTGATTGGGAAAATCTGGTTAAGTGCTTGTTTCTTTGGGTTTAAGTTGGTCAGAATTTTTTTAGACAACTGTAGGTTATATTTTATAGCGTTTGCAGGGCTTCTGGTCTTCTAACTTGTATTCCACTATCTATAATTATGATTCCTCCCCAATTGGGTATGTTGATTATTACCATCATTTCTCTCCACCAAATTAGGACTAGCCATCATCTCTTGTCCTCCATCTCCCATGTCTACCACTACATGAAAAACGTAGAATCAAAACGGGATGTATGATCGTTGAAGGAGAAGTCAATCGGCATCCATTATGGAAGTTTCTTCTCCAATTGTTTGTTGTTATCATTATTCTTCAACATGTAGGCACGAGGTGGACGATTAAGAAGAATAAAAAGAAGAAACAACAAAATCTTGTTAAAGGTGAGTAAATCTATGAAAGAAAGAATAAAGATCTATAATAAAAGAGATTCCCTAATAGGTGTTGTAACAAGGTAACAGATAATTGAAGATTCCTCCGGTCAACGTTCGGATTCTTAAGGAGGGAAAAGTTGAAGGTCCCCTTATCAATGTTGTGATCCAATAAGGCGGAAAGATGAAGATTCTTTAATCGTGTTGTGATCTGGCAGGGGGGACATGCAGTGTTCTAAAAATCGGCCTAGGCGTCCGTCCACCGCACCGAAAACTCCCTAGGCGGTGGGCTAGGCGGCTAGGCGGGCCTAGGCGGGCCCTAGGCGGCGGATTTTTTGAATTTTTGATTTTTTTTTTTTTTTTGATTTTGTTTATTCTTAGTTGTATTTTGGATATTTGTTTGGGTTTTAAGATAGTATTTGGATTTTAGAACATTGAAATTTCAATTTTCAAATTTCAAATTTTCAAATTTTCAAAAATTTCAAAAAAAAAAAAAAATCCTAGGCGGGCTAGGCGCTAGGCGGACCTCCGCCGCACCGAGTCCGCCTAGCGATTTTTAGAACACTGGGGACATGAAATCCTTCTTATCTATTTTGTGAATCGATAGGGAGAAAAGACTGAAGATCTTTTATTGATGAGTTGGATGTGATCCAATAAAGGAGGAAAAGCAAGAAGAAGAAGAAGAAACAAAGAAAGAAAGAAAGAAAGAAAGAAAGAAAAGAGTTTATGTGAAGGCAAATAGATTGAACACACAACATGAGGATTCAGCAGGTCGAACTACTGCCACTGACACAAAATAACCTACCAGCAAGTCGAACAACTGACTCAAACGACATGAAAGTTGTGGAACTAGAACTCCAAAGTTCGACAACTGGAAATCATTTTACATTCTTAAAAAATTGTACTTTTTATTTCTTTAAAAAAAAAAGAGTGTAATGTCCAAGTTGTGTACAATTTGAGGGAGTGTGAAAATAAGGGGTACATCGTTCCAGACCTCCGGTATTTGAGTATAGAGAACTGAAATTTCGGCCCCACCTCATTCTGATCTTCTTGACCTGAAAAACAGTCAAATGCTAGTTTCTTAAGGTTTAAGTCAGCCATAACAAACTAAATGATTTTAGACTAGATTTTCTAGGTTTTTTTGCCCTTTGGGGACTTTAGGGTCTTTGTATTTGTATTCCTCCATTTATATATAACTAGAAATAGCTCCTAACATTGGCCTTCTTGATTTCTCTATATTAAATTATCGTAGTTTCTTGTAAAAATAACTCCTCTGCCTCTCTATCTGATATTCTTTTCGTTTACCAGTACTCTTTGGTCTTACTCTTAACTTGCTTGATATCTTTCTATTCTTCTAATCTCAGCAAAGCTTTAAAGTATCTTCTCCTTCAGTTTCTAAATTTTCTATAGAAATCATTACAAGCTTTAGATTTAGCTTCAGCAAAAGTTATTTTGGTTCCTCGCTTTGCTAATTTATATTTACAGTGTTCTCACTACTACAAAATTTTGCCAACTTATAAAGGATTCATTTCATAGATCTAAAAAAATTCTACACCAAAGTCCCTATATATCACAAACTAATGTAATGTAACTTTTGGGATAATTTTATTGCTGATTACTACAAAATTGTGCCCCTCCGTACTTCCGTTGCACGATCATAATCGAGTCCCCAGCAAATGTAGGCTTCTACATGGCACGTCGCATCTGGGTTCCATGGCAAGGCCCCCTCTCTTGCCCATGCTAGACTTGGTGAGAGGTCAGACACTAACTTAGAAAGTGAACACACAAGATAACATCTGGTCATGAAATTGGTCAATACTTTGGTGGAACATTATTGACGTTGTGCTCTTACCATGAGAGAAGAGCCAAATGATGCTGATAATAGTATATCATGAAACTCAATTTGAAGAATATGAAAGGATAGACAAGTAAATGTTTCAATGTCTAAGAACCACAAGCACTCCACAAATTGGTGCCACGTCCGTGTCGTGTCAGACATATATCGGACATGACAGACATACTCCAAAATCCAAGTACACTAGGAAACCAAAGTTAATGTTATGTGTGCGTCATATTCTCTCTGTGCAACAGGGTTCAATGTAAACAGCTACGAGCTATGCCGAATTTCTGATATTTGAAAGACCGAATTCTTAATAAGAAAAATGAAAATTGCCAAATTTTCTACCCAAGTGAATAAAGCTACCAAAACCTCCTTTGAGCATGCTCAATGTTCACTGCCAATGATGAAGTTGAACTTTGCCAAAATTTTAGCATCAGTAATTCAGATCATACAGATAAAAGCTGAAGTAATGTAGTTTAAACAATGCAGTTAGAGCTAACTTTGTAGATATAACCCAAAAAAACCCAAAACTATACAAAAGAAATACCCAGTTAAGCATAAGTACACAATGAACTGTGTTATCACTGATCAAGTGGACTTCTATTCTAAACACCGAATCAAATATTTTACCAATCCTGGGATTAAAACTGGCTTGATGGATAAATCAATTAATATGACACCAAGGATCTAACTCAATTATTCGGAGATTAGAAACCTCGAACCTTGATTGTATCAGGTGTTTGGGCCATTCCCCTCATACTCAACTTGTAGGGCAATGGACCAATCCTCTCTCTTGTATTGCAAGGGTCAAACACAACTATTTTTCTAGGGATCGGGCTATCTCCCACCCATTTGCTTTCAATTTTGTTTTCAGTAAAGGGCCAAAAGCCCCCAACCAGTTGGGTTGCCTAAAAAAAAGTCTCATAGTATTGCAGACTGTGTGCCCCTAAGCTTAAGAGAGAACTCTCATCCATCGGCGTCACCATATATCAGAATCCTACTACATGATTTGTTGGTGCTCTTAATTCCTTGACATGTTGAGACTTGCTCTCAACATGCCTAGTGAAGTTTAATCCCAAACGGAAAGTGCACCATGAGGTATCTCAACATATATACTTGTATGTGTTGTTGGGATATGTACATGGGGTGGTACCCTAAGGAGGGAACCATTTGGGTGATTTTACTATGAGGTAAGGATAAGGCTCCATGGCAAAGCATTCATGTTATTTGCTCTTGGAAAATTTATTTCCATGGAAGCTAAGTCCCATAGGGGCTTAGCGACTCGGACTCGGACACGGACTCGGGCTTATGAGGCGTTGCGCAGCCGGTTGCGCGGTCCTGGTTGCGCGGCCCTGGTTGCGCGGCCAGGTTGCGCGCCCAGTGGTGCGCCCAGTTGCGCGCACAGGTGTGCGCCCAGTTTCGCGGGTGGCGCAGGTTGCGTAGGGCGTGCAGGTGGCGCAAGTGGCTCAGTGCGCGTTCTGCGCGCGGGGTGCGCGAGTGGCGCAACTTGCTACAGATCGTACCTGTGCATGATCTGTGCGGTTACTGCACGTTCGGAGTGATTTTTACCAAGTCCCTAACATTGTGCAAACCGGACAGTTGCCACTCGGGCCTATATAAGGTCTCTTCTCTCCACAGGACAAATATAGAAGAGTACACAGAAAGTTAAAAAAGTTTACAAGTATTTTTTAACACAAGTAAACAGAGGCTGTGAGAGAGAAGAGAAGCTTTGCACCAGCGTTGCTTTTGCATGGGAGTCCGTGTACGATCCGAGGAGTCAGAAGAGCAGGAGTGTTCCAAAGTTCTCCGACGAACTTGCTGGTTCCTGGAAGCTATTCGTGTGAGACGAATATAGCTTTGAGCAACGGTGATCATTCACCCCAGCAGGAGATCTTCCATCTATCGCCTGTCATCTTCACTACTGCTAGCAATTCGGATTAGTACCTTCTTTTTAGAAGTACGTCATTCGGTTGCTGTAACGAAATCTTTTTTAAGATCTTCATTTACCAGAATCCTCCAAGGATCTCTGTTACGCGCCTTTTTTGAAGTGTTGCGTTGAAACATTGTCTTTACAATTGTTTCGCCTTCTAAAGTTTTCCATCAAAAATTGTGCCCCGGCACTAACATGATTATCCAAATAAAGGTATGCACAGCAAAACTCACTTTGACCCATCCCTACATTTCACATCAAGTTCAGATTCTATAGAGACATGTCTAGACTTGTGTACATATATCTACATATATCGTGTCCCAAATGGAGAGACCGCAAACGTAGGGCGTTCGTGCTCCCTATAGGCCAAGGCTCTTGCAAAGACTAATTCACACTTCTTATGCTTATTTCGGAGCCCTGGCAGATTTTACTTTTCTCTCAAACAGTAACTTGGTTAGAAGATCAATCGAAGACCGAAGAGAAGAGATAAACCTTCAGCTGGGATGAAAAGCCTATCTCCGACGTATATCTTCGACGAATCCGAAACATTATTCAGTTTCACGATCCGGTACATGTCGACCCGGAAACGCAAGCTGATCGTGTAGAGTGTATCCCCTGGCCGGATAACGTAGGTCACCACCACCACCTTCGAAGAACCCCCTCCGACGCAGCCGCACAGGAAATTGAGAGTCACGTTCGTGCCCTCTATCAAACGCTTGCCGGGCTTCGCCAGGAGGAGGAGCCCGAACCTCTCCTCGACCGTCCCCCACGCGTCGCCGTTCCGGACGGCGTACGCCGTCTCCCACACGAACTCCCTGTGCTCGGCGGGGCAGCCGCAGGTGACCGCGACGAGGAACCCGTCCGCGGTCCTCCGGACGGCGCCGGGCGGCACGTTGAACAGCGCGGCGGCTTCGGCGGCGCTGGTGGGGCCGTGGGGCGCGAAGTGGAGGGCGGCCGGGCAGGAGTCTGTGAGCGAGACGTTGCAGCGCATGGGCAGGAGATCGAAGCAGCGGGTTCTGGGAAACAGCGACGACGACACGATCAGAAATAGAATCTTGGCGAGCTCCATTCATGGGGAGTCGGAGGAGCTCGATCGATCGATCGCTACGAAGTAAGAACAAATAATGGAGGTGTGGGAGGAGAAATGGTCACCTGGCACTGGCTGTTGATGATGATGGAAACTCCAAAGGAGAAAATTGTATAGTTTTTTTTTTTTTTTTTTTCCTGCGGAAGACGACACTGCCGGCTTCGGAGAGAGCAATATTTTGGCTCGGTCAATGGAGGATTCGCCAGCAATGCAGCTCAGGTCGCTATGGCCGAGGGGTTTTCGAACAAAAATGTGGCACTGGAGTGGTAGTAGCACTTGGCAGTTCGCTCTAGGGAGTAATCGACCATTTGGGCGTTAAGGTGGGAAAAGTAAATATAAAGGTTTTTTCTATGGGCACTACCAAAATTACTAGAGGCTAGTCCAAAAATTTTCAAGTTTATTACAAGTTTGTCATCCAAATTTTTTGCTAGGGGCTAGCCCAAGCACAACTATAAATACCAATTTTCATTTTCTCTCTCCTTCTTCTCTTTTCTTTTCTCCCTCAACTATTTTCTTCCCTCCTTCTCTTCTCTTAGGTCATAGAATTAAAACCCTAAATTTTTTCTTTTCTCCCTACATTGTTGGCAAATTGTTCTCTCCCTCAACTCTAGGTCATTGACTTCTCCAAATTTTTGGTAAGTCATCGAACTATACTATGTTTCATGTTTTAAAGAAGAATTTCACATATTAAAGTTGAATTATGTGTTAAATATAGAAAAATATTGAACATGGATCAACCGGGATCATCAAACGTTCCCGCCACGTCCGAAGAACACGTTCCCGCCACGTCCGAAGACAACTTTGATGCATCGGAAGCTCTCTTGGTAACTACATTTGAACTTGAGCTCGGACCTAAACTTGTGCTGTGACACAGAGGATTGCCAACACTCAGGCAGTCCCGATCATAGAATAGGACTGCCAGAGTGGAGGCAGTCCTTCACAGAAGAAGGACTGCCAGGACCCTGGCAGTCCTACAAATAGGTAGGACTGCCAGGGTCCTGGCAGTCCTTATTCTGTGAAGGACTGCCTACACTCTGGCAGTCCTATTCTATGATAAGAATACAGAGTTCTATTGCAGTCCTTCACAGAAGACGGTCTTGCTATTAACACAATTTGCTATTTATGGACACCAATCTTATGCATGGGCCTAATCTATGAAACCTATTTACTTTAGAATTTTGTCTAATTGTACTAACCAAAGAACATTTATTGTAGGACTTGAGATCTTCTGATTTGGCGGTACCGGCTCCAATTGCAGTCAATGTAGCCCATTTATTTCGGACCGATCTATGTTTTGAATCAAGAGAGGGTGCGGTACATTGGTGTCGAGAAGTCGGACGGGAAAACAACATTGTTCTAGTGATATCCAGATCGGCCCGAAATCGACCGGGACGACAAACTGTGGTGGTGGGCTGTGAAAGAGGTGGTGTGTTCAGGATGCACAAGAAAAATACAGTAGAAGTTAGCCAAAGTAAAGTTCCAAGAAGAAATGTTGGAACGAGGAAATGTGGTTGTCCATTCGCGATACATATCAGAAACTTAGAAGAGGGGAAATAGACAGTAGAAGTGAAGAATGGAACCCACAACCATGAGTTTGCCGAGACACTATTGGGTCATCCGTATGTCGGACGGTTGAACAATACGGAGAAGAAGATAGTCGAAGACTTGACCACCTCCGGAGTTGCACCGAGACAAATATATTCCGTCATACGACATGAAGATGAGAAGAACATGTCTACAATGAAGACAATATACAACGCCCTAGCTTCCTCAAACGCTGTCCGGACGAAATCAAGAATGGCGATGCAAGAAGTGCTCAAGTTGCTTGCCGATAATCATTATGTTGAGTTCCATAGAAGACACCCCCAGAGTAATGAAGTATTATCACTCTTTTGGGCTCATCCAGATTGCACAAATTTGGCCAGGTCCTTTGCCGACGTGTTAGTCCTTGATTGCACGTACAAGACAAATAAGTTCAAGATGTCTCTCTTTCATGTTGTCGGGTTCACCTCTACTTGGAAAACATTTCCAGTGGCATTTTGCTTCATGAAGAGTGAGAAGCTTGAAGACTACACATGGGCGTTGGAGAAATTGAAAACACTTTACACTGGTCATACACAGCCGTCAGTATTTGTTACCGACAGAGAGTACGCCCTTATTAATGCTATTCGCATTATTTTTCCTCAAGCGGATACATTGCTATGCACTTGGCATGTCAATCGTAATATTCAAGCCCAATGTAAGTTGAAGTTTCGGAAGCAGGATGGTAAAATCGACATGCAGATTTTTGACGAATTCTACAATGATTGTAATTGTGTGTGGCGAGCATCTACGATTGCCAGTTACGACGCCGCATGGTACTTGTTCAAGCAAAAGTGGGAGGCGAGGGAGCCGGCATGCATTTCTTACATCAAAGATACATGGCTTGAACCGCACAAAGAACAATTCGTCTTAGCATGGTCGAATGTGGTGAAGCATTACGGCACGACAACTACCAACCGTGTCGAAGGAGCACACTCATTATTGAAGAGGCACCTAAAATCATCTCTCGGCAACTTCGTCTCTGTTTGGCAAGCTATACATTTATCAGTAGACCGGACAGTGAATGAAATTAATGCATCATTTGAGATGAGTTTGAATATAGTCAAGCATGAGCATAGAAAGGAAGTACTCTTAAATGCTTTAATGCGCGTGGTATCTCACAAGGCGTTGGCCTTAATAGCTGATGAGATTGAAAGATCAAAGTTTGTCGGACTTGATCCCGAGGTTTGCGGGTGTGTACATCGACATACATTGGGTCTCCCTTGTGCACATCAAATTAATAAATATCGCCGTGAATCCATTCCTATTCCAGTTGACGCAGTCGATCAACGTTGGAGGCAGTTGTCTATGATGCCTGTGGTAAAGACGGACGATGATTTCTTCTCTTTGCCACAACTGAAACTTCTCCACGCAAGGTGGTTAGCATCAATAGCAGCGGAGCGGCAGTCCATTGAGCTTAAAATGCAAGAACTTGCATGTCCGGTCACTACTACAATGCATGAGCCGATCGTTGTTTCCAATCCTAAAGGCATGCCTCACACAAGATTGACTAGTTCACAGAAGAGAAGGCTGGAGTCAACTAGGAGAGATCCATCGCACTTTGAGCATGTTGAACGAAGCTTACAGCAACCTTCGCCTGCACGGAAGGGCAAGCTTGTCGTTCGCCGAAAAATGGAGAAAATGGATACAGTTGCAAGCCAAACAACGAGTTTGTATATTGACAAATTTCAACCTGCGCTTCGAAGTTACATTTGGTCTATTGTCGATGTCCCCGGTGATGGCCATTGCGGATTTCATGCCCTTGCTATGCATCTTGGTTATGATGACAAAGACGGATGGAGACGGGTGAGGCAGGAGATGTACGAGGAGTTAGAGACTCGTCTTCCATTCTACTCCCGCATCCTAAGCGAAGAAACGGTTGCAAGTTTGTTGTTAAGTATCCCTTGCACCGACAGTGTTACCGGAACAGACCACTACATGTCAATCCCGTCTGCCGGCTATCTATTTGCTAATAGGTACATGATACCTGTTGTAATTATCTCGCCGGATATTAACAATACATTCTTTCCGATGTGCGCTCCTCCGACGGACCACGGCGTGTCTAACCTATGTACTATAGGTCTGATCGGGGATCACTTCGTTGTATTAAAGATGATCGCTCATTCTCCGATTCCTCCACCTTCAACAGTTTGGTACAAAAGAGCACCGGTCGAAGCCATCGCTTGGACCACACCTTTCGTTGAGCAGATCAACCATTATAAGAGGTTGTTGAAGATTGAGGAGCCAAGAGACTTACCTGCTGACCACTACGACGTCGAAATCGACTAAGTATAGATATATTTACAGTCTAACATTTTGTATATGGAGGACCACTTTTGTATACAGTGAAATATGAAGTCCAGTAATATATATATAGAAAATTTGAGTTATATGTGTTTGATTTTGCGTACCTGTGTTATACGTGCCTACCTGTGTACTATATGTGCCTGCCTGTGTTATATGTGTTTACCTGTGTCTACTTGTGTTATATGTACCTACTTGTGTCTTATCTGTGTTATGTGAGTGTCCACTGTCACATCGTTTCAGTTTGAGAAACTGTTACATAGGATCAGTATCAGGACTGCCCCACCCATGGCAGTCCTACTTCAGTGTAGGACTGCCAAGGTTGTGGCAGTCCTAACTTTGAGTCTCTGTGCTGAATTTCTGTGTGAATAAAATTCACACAGAGGCTCAAAGTTAGGACTGCCACAACCATGGCAGTCCTACACTGAAGTAGGACTGTCAGGACCCTGGCAGTCCTGTCTAAAACTTGCTGTAACAGCAAGTTTAGGATAGGACTGCCAGGGTCCTGGCAGTCCTACTTCAATTTAGGACTGCCATGGGTTGGGCAGTCCTAACTTTGAGTCTCTGTGATGAATTTCTATGTGAATAAAATTCACACAGAGGCTCAAAGTTAGGACTGCCACAACCATGGCAGTCCTACACTGAAGTAGGACTGCCAGGACCCTGGCAGTCCTGTCTAAAACTTGCTGTAACAGCAAGTTTAGGATAGGACTGCCAGGGTCCTGGCAGTCCTACTTCAGTTTAGGACTGCCATGGGTTGGGCAGTCCTAACTTTGAGTCTCTGTGATGAATTTCTGTGTGAATAAAATTCACACAGAGGCTCAAAGTTAGGACTGCCACAACCATGGCAGTCCTACACTGAAGTAGGACTGCCAGGACCCTGGCAGTCCTGTCTAAAACTTGCTGTAACAGAAAGTTTAGGATAGGACTGCCAGGGTCCTAGCAGTCCTACTTCAGTTTAGGACTGCCATGGGTTGGGCAGTCCTGATACTGATACTCTGTGTGATGATTTCTTTGTGGGACTCAACACACAGAGACTCAAAGATTCATCACAAATTGCCACAGAGTTAAGATTCAGCACAAAAGTTGAAATTGCCACAGAGTTTAAGATTGCCACAAAGTTCAAATTGCCACAGAGTTCAAATTGCAACAGAGTTCAAATTCATGACAAAAGTTGAAATTGCCACATAGTTCAAATATCCACAATAATTCATCAAGTGTACGTTACTAATCCACAACCAACTAAAGTTTGAAACATGAAAAAAATCAAAATCCATCTACATATCATGCTGGGCCTTGGAACGAGACTCCCTATTGTTCATGAAGGGGAAGTTGACCACGTCGTCGATGCGCTGAAGCTCGTTGGCGACGGCGACACAGTCATCACTTTGGCAACCTCTCCGGAGTGTCTGCGCCAACTCCTTCACCCTTTGAGACTGAAAATGAAAGTATAAATGAATTAAGTCTACAAACATAAAAATCTCAGTCTTATTACAAATACGGAACTCACCATTCTCACCAACCCAGCATACAAGACATTCTTGGAAGGAAGAGCTCCAACTGCTCCGACGGCCACGGGACCCGAGTTGGTAGGGTTCGACAACTTAGGATGTCCGACCCCCAGGAAGTACTGCATGTAGTCCTCGCTGCAGTCGGCCATCTCGGTGACCGGTCGTCTATCAGATTCCCGAAGTACATGTTATTGCCACTCCAAGTAACAGTCGGTCACCCAGTCGAAATCCGCCGATTTGTAACTTAAAGGTTGGGTTCCGCGCGGAGGCTCCAACAGCCGTAATGTGTGCTTCGGCACAGTTTGCACGAAGCCGAACTGACGAAGGACTCTGTCGGGCATGTATGGCTCCGTGATTTCATAGCATGTGATCATGCCATGAAATAAAGAAACCGGTTGGATCTCACGATTCAACTCACGCAGATCCCGGTATGGATTCCAAAAAATCTGTAGGAATGAAGTTAACAACAATACAAAATTAACATGAAAAAGTTAGTCAAATAATAGTACCTCTTCTGGCACCAAACTGTCTAATACTTCACGAATGGAAGCCAGTGTTTGCCAACTTTTTGTTTCCAGCTGGGATGGCCTCCATCGACACACTCGGGGAAGGTGTTCAAGATACGCTGGGTTTTCGTCAGCCCGTCTAAGCATTGGAAAGTGCTCGTATATCCATGTCTATTCAAACAACAAATAGTAAAAATTAAAACAACAAATGTAAGTATACAAGATTAAATTGTTAGAAGTTTTCTTACATGTAGCAGAGTCTGATAGCCGGCCATAGTCTTAGTCCCGACACGGGATGCTATGCCGAGCTCGCGGTAAAGGTTGGCCAGGATACCGCTTCCCCAGGATATCTCGATGAAGTCATCCACTTCAGATAAGTTTAGCATGTACTGAGCATGTATCGACGTACCGGACTTGTCCGGAATGCCGACCGTTCCCAGGACGAACAACATATACGCACGAGCCACCGCGTCGACCGTCTCATCGTCATCGTCATCAACCTCCATATCCATGAACTGGTCCACCAGAAATGATAGAGGAATTCCGTACGACTTCTTGAAGCCTGGTAGAGTTGTAAAACTCGTAGCCGTAACTCCAAGGTGATCTGAGACGAACTTGACGATCTTCTCGTACCATTTCACGGATTTCTCATTCGTGTAATGTTCTTTGGTCATTACACGCCCGGTCACTGGCAGCTCTAATATATGGTACACGTCGTCGAGTGTAATGGTCATCTCCCCGCAGGGGAGATGAAATGTGTTCGTCTCCGGGTGCCATCTCTCCACGAAGGCGGATATTAGGGCACTATCTATTGTTCGGTAGGCGTTTTGTGCCAAATTGTGCAAGCCGCTCGGTATGATTTTGCTCCGGACGGCCTCGGATAAGCTTGTAAACTGCCACGACACAGTTTTCTTGCCGTGATTACAGCCCTAAGGATACGATATGTCCTCTGTATACAACAAAACACATATCAATTATGAAATATATATTTGAAAAGTATACTACCGTTTACAAACATCATGTTCATACCGGGTTCTTCCATATTTCGTATGCAATGTGGTTCTCAAAAGAAATCAACATCGAGCAACCGGGCGGACGGACAGGCGGCTCAGAAGGACCGGCCTCGTCAGAAGGACCGACCTCCTCAGAAGGATCGACCTCCTCAAATGGTGCAGAACCCTCTTGACGTGATAGGAGTTGGGCAATTGGCAGGTCGTCGTCGTCGTCGGAAGGAGGCGTAGGAGTAGGAGCTCGTTGCTTCGACCGAGCTTGACGTGCCTGTGGCGATGTCCGAGACCGAGCTTCGGGCGCCGGTTCGGTAATTGTTATCGGACGCTCGCGAGGACGCTCCGCACGTTCCTTCCGCTTTGACGCGGTGGGCCGTATTCTTTTGTTCGGTGGACTGCATGACAACATACACTTGTAAGTAATATAAACAACTTTTGTCATCAAACTACTCGAGTTCTAAAAGTACATCAAACATGGAATCTATCCTATATATTTGACTTCCGTAAAGTTTTGATGATATCAAAGATATGAGTAAAGGAAATCAACTGTATCAATATCAATATGCAGCAGCAGATTATGTTGGACAATATTCAACTCATGCTAAAATTATGATAACAATCACACGATAACTTCAAACTCCTCAATACTTGAAGACAATTTCCAAGAGAAACTAGGCCCTGCTACGATCATGATAACATTGACCTCAGAAACCATGAGTTTGTATATATTGCATATGCTACATCCAAGGAAATGTATAGATGCCCAACAAATCAACTGGAATAACATTAAGTGGGCCATTTTATTCTCAAAACAAGTAGGACTGCCAGAAATGGGGCAGTCCTAATGAAAATTAGGACTGCCACAGTTCTGGCAGTCCTCTTTCAGAATAGGACTGCCAGGACTGTGGCAGTCCTAATTTTCATTAGGACTGCCACATTCCTGGCAGTCCTACTGTCGAGCAAGCCGAACTCCACTAACGAAATCCTATTTTGTCGTGTTCTAGGGTTAGGGTTTCAACATAAATTTCGGGTTTCATGTGTTCAAAAATAAGGGAAGAGAACGTGCAAGAGATTATAAACCTATTTTACAAAAAAAATTCAAGAATTAAACCAATTCTAGGATTTCGAATATAATATAAAGAAATTTCGAAAAAATTAGGAAAGAACGTACCTGGATTCGGGTTGCTTTGACTTGCGTGTCATCTCTTCGAGAATCTTCGTGGAGGATTTGAGAATGGAGTGATGGAGAAGAAGAATTAGGGTTTAAGAGATGAAGAGGGAGAGGGAGAGAGCTTTCTTTGTTTTCTTCTTGAGGAGAGAGAGTGAATAATGATAATGAAATGAAATTTTTGGGTTTGGGGGGGTTGGGCTGCCCCTAGCAATTTTTGGGTGCCCCCTAGCAATTTCTCCACATTGATGGGCTGCCCCCTAGCAATTGATGCCCCCTAGCAATTTTGGTAGTGCCCATAGAAATTACCAATATAAATTATCCTGGTAAAAAAAAATTCCAAAGATTATCTCATACACATATTTATTAAGGCTATTTATAAGTGCACATAAAAAATTGATCAGGGTTAGCCAAAATCAAATTTTAATTTATTTACAAATTTGTCATTAAAAAAACTACTCAGGACTTACCAACATGTGACTATATAAGTCAACTTTTTATTTTTTTTGCTCTCCTCTCTTTCCTCACAAGAAGAAGAAGAAAAAGAAGAAGAACAAGAAGAACCAGAACAAGAACAACAAGAACAAGAACATCAATTTTTTCAAACCTAGTTTATTTTAATTTTTTGCTCTCTTCTGATTTCTGAGATCTCTTTCTCCAAACCTAGTTTATTTTTCTTCTTCTTGTTTGGGCATTATGGATGAAACCCTAGTTGTAGAAGAAATTGGGTTATCAAATCTATTAATCTATTAATCTATTAACCAATTTTTCTTTATTAATAGAAGAATTATGCATGAAATCCTAGTTGTAGAAGAAAACTATGGAAGAAATCCTAGTTGAAGATGGGTTCATATCAGGACTGCCACAATTTCTGACAGTCCTAAAAGTATTAAGAACTGCCAGAAATTGTGGCAGTCTTGAAATAGACTTGATGTACAAGAGGACTGCCACAATTGTTGGCAGTCCTAGAAGTACTGAGGACTGCCAGAAATTGTGGCAGTCCTGAAAGGGACATGCTCTACAGCAGGACTGTCACAATTTCTGGCAGTCCTAGACATATTGAGGACTGCCAGAAGTTGAGGCAGTCCTGAAAGGGACTTGCTATACAGCAAGTTTCTTTCAGGACTGTCATAATTTCTGGCAGTCCTAAAGTCAAAATTTTCGAATAAAAAAACATGTTAGGGTTTATTTCAATCTTGGTAATAGAGTGAAATATGCATTTTAGGGTTTATTTCCATGCATTTTTTGTGAGAAAAGAAGTATTTTAAGCTTTATTTTCATGCATTTTAGGGTTTATTTAATTTTTTTGGTGCCATCGAAATTGGAAATGAGAAGGAAACTAGGATTTTGATGGAGATGGTGATGATGGAAATGGTGGAGAAGAAGAAGAAGATGATGATGATGATAAGAAAACTAGGATTTTAATGGAGATGTGAGAATGGAAATGGTGGAGAAGAAGAAGAAGAAAAAGAAGAAGAAGAAGATGGATAAAAGAAGAAGAAGAAGAAGGGTTTTGGAAGAGAGAGAGTGAAATTTAGAAATGAGAGTAAAATTTGGGCTTTGGAGGGGTGTGGGGTTTGGACAGCCCCATGAATAGAAAATTTGGATAGCCCCAGTAAATTCTCCTCAAACATTAGCTACCCCAATCCTGGCTAGCCCTGATCAACTTATCATGTGCCCTTATAAATAGCATTTATTAATTAAAATTGTTCATCTATTCTACTCTATAATATATATATATATATATATATATATATATATATATATATATATATATATATATATATATATATATATATATAAAAGGTAGGTTCTACCCTAAAAAAATGCACTCATCTATATTTCTTAATTAAAATTGCTCATTAAATTTAGTATGTATAGGTATGTAATTACATATAGAAAATAAATTAAAGAGGTTATTTATTCTTTTCAAGTATTATAAAATACGTACAAGACACTTGCATATATACTAGTTTGATTAGGTTGAAAATATTTTTCATTCTCAATATTTGGTTACACTAATGATAATTTTAAAAATATTATAATTACTCTTTCATTCAAAATAAGCCGTATAAGTCGATATAATTGTGCAATTAAAAAAGAATTGCATAATTTAGAAAAAAATAATTCTAAATACTATTATGTGAGACTCGTCTCACGGTACGGTATTAATATACGGATACGTATTTTTGTACTATATTTTATTTTTTTGTTTTCGGAGCGCTTTAAATTTTTTTCAACTTATAGATTTTCTCCTTGATCGGCATATCGCCAGTATACCAGTGTATGCCGACGGCATACCGTCCGGATATATTTTTTACATTCTAGATATTTTCGATTTCAGATATTTTCATGAATAGTATTTCTGATATTTTCGTAAATAGTATTTTTGATATTTTGATGAATAGTGTTTAGATATTTTTATGAATAGTATAGATGCATCTTATTATCCAATTGATACTTGGTTTTCTTTGGATGGCTATGATTGACTTAGATCTTCACATGGATCACCATCCAACGGTTATAATTAATTTTCCCTTCTATATATACCCTTTCACTTTATCTCTCCTCTCTCTTTTCATTCTCTACACTCTCTCTTCATTTCTTCTTCTATTCTCTTCCTTTGGAGCTTGCCAAGAGTTTAGCCTTGAGGCCTAGAGTGTGGTTTCGTACCCCTCTTGGTGGTGGAGTGGAAGATTAGGCTTGGAGCTGTCACATCCCTATTTTAAAAATAGGTACATGATCGTATTTGGTATTTTTGTGATTTTAAATTTCGTATTTGTTTAAATTTTATTTATTTTCCTGGACTTGGGTTGGCCTTAGTTGACTGAGCCTGACATTTGGTTATTGTTGCTGCTGTTGAATTGCTACTAGTATTATTTTATTGTTATTATTGTTGTTAGCTTCATATGTTAGGATTAATCCAATTCTTATTATTGTTATTATCATTATTATTTATTTATTTATATAATTCCTAACCCTAACCCTAAACTCTAACCTAACCTCCCCCCCCACTCCAGCTCACACTCTCAGCCCCCCCCCCACACTCTTTCTTCTCTCCCTTACTCAACACTCTCTCTCCCGACCATGTCTCATCTCTTCCCCCTCACTCCCCTCGAGCTCTCTCTCCCCTCACTCTGTAGAACCCTAGAGGGGGGGGGGTGAATAGGAAAATAAAAAATAACTAGTGCAACAGAAGCAATATATGACAAATAAAAGTAAAGAGTGAGAAGATCAAACACAAGATGTATCCTGGTATCCTCGCTTGAGGCAATCCAGTCCCGGAACTCTCTCCGGCTTAAATCTACTATTTAGTCAAATAGTACACACGAGTTTGGATCCAAAGAACTCGCCAACTTTAACACGAGTTTGGATCCGAAGACTCGCCAACTTCAACACACGAGTTTTCTTACGAAGGCTCGCCAACTTCAAACAAATGAGAAAAGAAACTTGTTGATCTTCTAACACGTGAAGATCGAAATTTACAACTCTTAAATACTCTATTACTTTGGGAGAGGATGACAATTAAAAGCTTGAAGAGTATTAATGGTGGAGCTCTTGGTTGTTAGAAAATTTATGGCAAGAATTGGTTGAGTCCTCAAGAGAGAGAGGGCTTTCTTTTATAGAGAAACCACGAGTTGGTGGCATTTAATGCTTCTGAATACAGGCAGACCGGCATGCCGTCGGTATGCAGCGGCATACCGTTGGTATACCGGCCAAATAGTAACGGTCATATTAATGACCGTTTGAGAGCATTAAATGCGGCCATTAATGCTAGTCAGAGCAAATCAAAAACTAAATATTTGAAACTCGGTATACCGTCGGTATGCAGCGGCATACCGTCGGTATACCGACGTTTTGTTACAGCAAGTTTTGGGTTGCTAAAAACGGTATACCGCCGGTATGCCGGAGCATGCCGTCGGTATGCCGATAATTTGTCACAGCAACTTTTGGGTCGCTAAAAACGATATACCGCCGGTATGCCGGAGCATGTCGTCGGTATGCCGATAATTTGTCACAGCAACTTTCTGGACACTAAAAATGGTATACTGCCGGTATGCCGAAGCATGCCGCCGTATGCCGACAATTTGTCACAGCAACTTTCTGGACTCTAAAAACGGTATACCGCCGGTATGCCGAAGCATGCCGCGGGTATGCCGCTCTGTAGGTATTTGCTTTTTGACTTGTTCTTTTACTTGTCATCCGTCCTTAGGTGTTTACAGAAATACCTAGACTTTGTACAGACACGAAGACTCTAAGCAGGAGGATGCCGTCTTATGCAAGGAACGCCGGTAACTGCTTCAGTCTTCGATGTAAAAGATGATTGCGCTTGAACGGAAGTACTTCATGTAGTAGAGCTTCTGAGAATATTTGAATCTGAAGATACAGAAAACTAAACTACGAAAATGCTGTTAATAATCAAAATAAAATGTGCCAACAATCTCCCCCATTTTGATAATTGACAAAATAGAGAGATTGCATCTTCAGGGAGTAACTCCCCCGTAGGTAGACAACTCCCCCTCAATACGTTTTCTTTCCCTTTGTCACTTAGTCAAAGATGGGAAAACAAATTTAAAAATAATAATAAGGACGAGAGTATAGAATTAAAAGCATGCATTTATAGATAGAAGTGAAAGCTTAATACATGCAATATGGCCATACTACAAAAGATAATAAAAAAGACTCTCCCCACGAGAGTTTGATAACAACAGACAGACACAAACCAAGTCCCCTAAGGACTGCAAAGTACTAGGATCAAACACACAAAGGTCCCCGAAGGACCGCAAAAGACAGAACATAAAAACAAACACACATAACTAAAACACGCATTATTCGAGACCATCATCCAAAGGGAAGCCGCCCCTAATCGTCCGCCGGATCGTCCCCACCATCCTGAGCTTGTTGAAAGGCACCGTAAGGATCAATGCCGTCCGGGTACATGAACCCATAGGCATTGGGATCGGAGAAACGCGGAGCCTGGTACATTGGATCTTGAAGATTGAGATCCAAATACATGTCCAGGTCCTGAATAGTGCGCTGGATAAAGTATGCTTGATCATGAAAGCGGGCTTGAATTAGATTGCCAAGGCCACGAGTATGAGCCCTCATCTGTTCCTCTGCCTGGGCCATGCGCATATCAAAGTGCTGCTATCAGCGGTATGTATCGGCCGGAGGCAGGAGGAGTAGATGTGGGAGCAGCAGGAGTGGAAGTCGGTGGCTCTTGGGAAGACGAGGCACGTGAAGTAGATGTGCCACTTGCGGAACGGGAAACAGCAAGATAGGAAGGGACGCCATCCGAGGAGCAAAAAGAGAGATCAACTTGCTTGGCTTCCAGAAGGAGGGTGATGAGGGAGCCGTAGTATAGGTTCTGCTTTCCCGCCGGCATGACACGCCTGAAGAGAAGAAGGAGAGTCTTCGGGAAGGAGAAGGACTTCCTGGCATAAAGATAATACATGCACACCAGGGCATCGCCGGTAATGGCGTCGTAGTTCCCGCCCTTAGGAAAGAATGTATGACACACAATCCTATGGAGCTCGTAGTAAAACGGCTCCAGCTGTGCGGAAAGGGTCGGGATAGCAGGAGGGTTGGGGCCCTTGCAGATGATACGGCAGAACTCGTCGAAGGGTGACGCCGCTGAGGAGTGAAGAGCAGCTAAGGATGGCAAGGCTTCCCCTTTGTCCGGGATGCCGAGGATGTTGCCGATGTCCCGAGATGTGAGACGGAAGTGACGATCGTTGACCATGGACTGAATGGCGTTGTGCTCGTCGTCCGGTAGCAAGTTACAATAGAATAGACGGACGGCAGCGGGGTAGACGGGTATTTAACGCCGAAGGAGGGAGGAGAGTCCGGCCTCGTCAAACAAGAAGACATGGCCGGGAAAGAGATTCCAATTTATCGCCCGTCCCTTGAATATATTGTGATGAACGAAGTGTTAGAACCATAACTCGGCCGCCAAGGAGTTGGTAAAGACCCGCTGGTCATACCCGTGAGGTTGAGCCACCGGGATGAAAGGGTTGAAGAAGGAGGAGGAGGAACAGGGACGCTTCGGATTGGCCATGGATGAAGATTAGGGTTTAGGAGAGGATGAGAGAAGAGTAGGGAGAAGAGATAGAAGAAATAGGGTTTTAATAGAGTGGTAGGGAGATGAAAGGTTGGATTTTGAAAAAAGGAGGGTGGGTTGGGAACGGATGAAGAGGGAAGTAATGGGGGATAGGAATAGTTAGTGGGTTGGAAATAATAAAAGTGGAGTAAAAAGAGGAGTAAATGGAGGATGTGAAGAGATGGGTAATAAATGTGATGGGAAGTTAAGAAGTTGAAAGATGAGAGGGTAATTAATAGGGAAGAGATGGATGTGAGGGAATTTAATGAGGGTTGAGAAGAATAAAGGGAGAAGGAATAAAGGTAGGCCCAGATCTGGATTTGAAATCCTGTCCGCATCGATCCGGCATACCGGCGATATGCCGACGTATACCGATGGTATGCCGAGTTTCGAGACAGAACCATATTCTGAATCGAAAAACGGCATGCCGCCTGTATACCGTTGTATACCGTCGGTGTGCCGGCCAAGAGGGATTATGGATCAAAGGATAAAATGCCTAATTCTCGGCAAAGAAAGTGAAACGATCTTCCGGTAGCGGTTTGGTAAAAATATCGGCTAACTGATAGGTAGTATCAATAAATTCAAGACGAATATCTCCCTTTTGTTGATGGTCACGAAGAAAATGGTGTCTAATTTCAATATGCTTCGTGCGTGAGTGAAAAATCAGATTTTTCGTGAGATTGATTGAGCTAGTGTTATCACATTTAATAGGGGTACAAGAATGAGGAATGCCATAATCTAAAAGTGTTTGTGACATCCAAAGAATTTATGCACAACAGCAACCAGCCGTAATATACTCGGCCTCAGTGGTTGAAAGAGCAACAAAATTTTGTTTCTTACTAAACCACGATACCAAAGACTTCCCGAGGAATTGACAAGTGCCACTAGTGCTTTTTTGGTCAATCTTGCATCCGGCAAAATCTGCATCCGAAAAGCCGTGAAGCTCGAAGGATGAGGATTTCGGATACCAAAGACCCATGTTAATGGTGCCTTTGAGATAACGAAAAATGCGCTTAACGGCACACAAGTGAGATTCCTTTGGATTGGCTTGATATCGTGCACACAAGCAAATACTAAACATGATATCAGGACGGCTAGCAGTTAAATAAAGTAAACTACCGATCATACCTCTATACTTACGAATGTCGACCGATGTGCCATCTTCATCATTGTCAAGCTTTGTCGTTGTGGCCATAGGAGTCCTCATTGATTTGGATGAGTCGAGGTCGAAACGCTTGAGGAGGTCCTTTGTATACTTTGCTTGATTGATGAAGGTTCCTTTGGGTCCTTGTTTGATTTGTAATCCCAAAAAGAAGGAAAGTTCACCCATCATACTCATTTCAAATTATTCCTGCATAACTTTAGCAAATTCTACACAAAGTGTGTTGTTAGTAGAACCAAAAATAATATCATCGACATAAATTTGAACCAATAAGAGAGTGCCATTATAGGATTTAATAAAAAGTGTTGTGTCAACTTTTCCCTTTGAAAAATTGTGAGAAACAAGAAAGGAGCTAAGGCGCTCATACCAAGCACGGGGAGCTTGTTTGAGGCCATAAAGGACTTTGTGGAGTTTGAACACGTGATTAGGAAATTAAAAATCTTCAAAGCCGGGAGGTTATTTAACATAAACTTCCTCTTTAATAATACCATTCAGAAAAGTACTCTTAACATCCATTTGAAAGAGCTTAAAGTCATTAAAATAAGCAAAAGCACAAAGCATACGAATGGATTCAAGACGTGCAACCGGAGCACAGGTTTCGTCGTAGTCAATGCCTTCCTCTTGGTTATAGCCTTGAGCAACCAATCGGACCTTGTTACGAGTCACCAACCCATCTTCATAAGTTTGTTGCGAAACACCCATTTAGTTCCAATAATGGGATGATTGCTAGGTTTTAGGACAAGTTCCCAAACCTTGCTTCGTTCAAATTGATTTAGCTCCTCTTGCATAGCTATCATCCAACATTCATCAAGAAAAGCATCATTAACATTTTTAGGCTCTATTTGAGAGATAAAAGCCACGTTTGCACAAAGATCACGAGTGGCGGATCTAGTGCTAACACTGGAGGAAGGATCCCCAATGATAAGCTCCTTAGGATGATTGGTGACAAATCTCCATTCTTTTGGGAGATCCTTTTGAGGCAGCTCGAGAGGAGGAGACTCTTTTGATGGAGTCACAACTTCATTGTTAGATGAAGAAGGACGATCTTCAATAGAGGAGTTCTCCAACCCAAACGAGATGTCATCAATATCCTCGGAAGATGAGAATGTAGAAGAGTTGAGTTCATTAAAAGAGACATTGATTGACTCTTCGACAACAAGACTTCTTTTATTTAAAACACAAAAATCTTTACTATGAGTAGAGTATCCAAGGAATATTCCTTCATAGGCTTTTTCTTCAAACTTGCCTAGGTTATCCTTGGTATTCAAAATAAAACAATTGCAACCAAAAACTTTAAAATAATCAATAGAGGGAATTTTGTCAAACCAAAGCTCATAAGGAGTCTTCTTAGAAATAGGTCTAATCAAGACCCTATTTATAACATGACATGCCGTATTAACGGCTTTCGCCCAAAAATATTGGGGGAGCTTATATTGGTTTAACATAACCCGGGCCATATCGCCAAGGGTTCTATTCTTTCTCTCCACAACACTATTTTGTTGAGGAGTTCGTGGACAGGCAAAATCATGTCCAAAACCATTCTTTTCACAAAATCTTTTGAAATCGGCATTATCAAATTCTCCTCCATGATCATTTCTAATTTTGTTAATAGAAAAATCTTTCTCATTTTGAACACGTTTACAAAAGCCAACAAATTCACGAAAAGTATCACTTTTGCAAGCAAGAAAAATAACCCAAGTGAATCTCGAAAAATCATCAACTAAAACAAAAGCATAAAGCTTGCCTCCAAGGCTAGCAACTCTACTAGGACCAAAAAGATCCATATGAATAAGTTGAAGAGGTCTAGAAGTACTCACAGAGTTGATTGATTTGAAAGAAGACTTAGTTAACTTACTCTTCTCGCATTCTTCACATACCATATCTTTTTTGAACGGGATACTCGGGAGTCCTCTTACGAGCTTCTTTGTAGCAAGACGAGAGATGGTATCCATGTTGGCGTGTCCAAGTCTCATGTGCCAAAGCCAACTCTCATCGTTTTTAGCAACTAAGCACCTGTCATTGTTAGTGTCTTCAACAAGATATAAAACATAGATATTGTTCTCTCTAATGCCTTCATAAACAATAGATCCATTAGAGCTATCGGTAATGAAGCATTTGAGCTTAACAAATTTGATATCATAACCATTATCAGTAAGATGACTAATACTAAGAAGATTGTGTTTAAGATTAGTAACAAGACACACATTCTTAATACAAAGATAAGGAGGGGAACCTATATTACCATTCCCTATAATGTGACCTTTAAGATTGTTACCAAAAAAGACGTGTCTTTTCTTCTTCATCGATAGCGTTGTAAATAATGAAGCATCCCCGGTCATGTGCCGTGAACAACCGCTATCGAGAATCCACTTACTTCTAGCATGAGAAGGACTCTTCACGTACAACATAAGTTGAAGATGAACATTTTGGTACCCATGATCTTATGGGTCCTTGAGGGTTAGTCTTAGGAACCCACATAAAAACTTTCTTGTCAACAAGTTTTCTTGTATGACAATAATTGATCGTATGTCCATGCAAGCCACAGTAATTGCAAATCATAGAGGATTTAGAAGAAGATATGTGAGAATCATGCATGTGTGAATCTCTAGTGTGAGGAGCTCTAGCATTAGTATTGTGATGATGATAATAAAAAGCATGACGCGAAGTGTTTTTCTTAACAAATGGTCCTTTCCTTGTGTTAGGAAAGGATTTGTGTGTAGTGTTCATGTATGAAGTATGCCTAGCATTGTGGTGAGTGTGGAGATGTCTAGGAGCATGCATGTGAGTAGTGTCCTTATTACCAAATTTCTTACACTGCATAAGAAGATCATTATACTTAATAGAAGTGTCATATTCTCTCCTATTAGCATCTTGAACTTTGTGCATAGCAAATTCATAAGAGCTTCTCATGGATTGAATCTCATCATCCTTTTTCTTGATGGTGTCAAGAGATTCTTGAAACTTGAGTTGCAAGGACTCTATTTCATCCGTGTCAGAAGCAGGAGATTTTCTCTTCACATCAATAATGATGCTTGAGAGCCTCTCTACTTCAAGTTGAAGAGCCTCAACCTCTTTAAGAGATTTCTTGTATTTATTCCGAACACCTTTGTGCTCTTCATGCAATTCAAGAATAGCTTTCTCCAAATCATCATAGGTAAGAGCGTTTAAGGAGAAATCATCAAGTACCTCATCGGTTGCCATGAGACAGACGTTGGCATTGTGTTTGCACTCCTTGTCGTTGTCGGAGTCGCTTGTGTCACTTTCACACCAAATTCTTGTATTGGCGAACTTTCTAGAGGACGAGCTTCCCTTGCTAGGCTTCTCGTATGCTTGAGTCTTTTCTTATCATCGGACAATCTCTCTTGATGTGTCCGGGTCTTCTGCATTGATAGCACGCTGGATCTTCTTCATTGTTCCGTCTGAAGCGGTTGGCTTTATTGAATTTAAGGAACTTCCGGAAGTGTTTAGCTGTGAGAGCTATTTCTTCATCGTCGTCCGACTCATTGTCGTCGGAGCTATCCTTGGAGTAGGACTTTGTCGCTTTGAGAGCAAGAGTTTTTTCTTCTTTTTGGTCTTCTCCTTCTCCTTCTCTTGTATGGAGGATTCCTCTTGATCCTTCATATCGAGCTCGTGAGTTATTAGCTTACCCATGAGGGTCTCAAGGTTTATGACTGTTAGATCGTTCCCCTTAATGATTGTGGTAGCTTTAGGACTCCAAATTTTCGTCAATCCTCTAAGAATTTTTCTGATCTTTTCATGAGCAGGATATTCCTTACCAAGAGAAGAGAGAGGGTTAATAATGTCACCAAAACGAGTAAACATGCAAGTAATAGATTCATCATGCTTCATTTTAAAGGACTCATATTCTTGCGTGAGTCTACTAATCTTGGATTCCTTCACTTGTGAAGTTCCCTCGTGTGTGACTTCAAGTAACTTCTAAATCTCATTGGAAGTCTTGCAAGTAGAGATTCGGTTGAATTCACTACCGTCGAGAGCACAATAAAGAGCATTCATTGCCTTGGCATCTCGACTTGCAAGCTTCTTGGTGTTTTCAGTAAGTGTGTCCCGAAGGGTGTCAGAAGCAATATACTCAATAACTCTGAAAGGAGTAGGAAGACCATTTATCACGCAATCCCATAAATTGAAATCTATGGACTTCAGATAAATGCTCATCCTAATCTTTCAGTAGTTATAGTTGGTTCCATCAAATAGGGAAGGCCTATTTGTGGAGTGTCCTTCATTGTGGAAGGTGTTGATACTAGGGTTAGAGGCCATGGATCACTCAAAGGGTATAAATCTAAATCAAGAGAACAAAGCTCTGATACCAATTGTAGAACCCTAGAGGGGGAGAGTAAATAGGGAAATAAAAAATAACTAGTGCAACAGAAGCAATATATGACAAATAAAAGTAAAGAGTGAGAAGATCAAACACAAGATGTATCCTGGTATCCTCGCTTGAGGCAATCCAGTCCCGGAACTCTCTCCGGCTTAAATCTACTATTTAGTCAAATAGTACACACGAGTTTGGATCCAAAGAACTCGCCAACTTCAACACGAGTTTGGATCCGAAGACTCGCCAACTTCAACACACGAGTTTTCTTACGAAGGCTCGCCAACTTCAAACAAATGAGAAGAGAAACTTGTTGATCTTCTAACACGTGAAGATCGAAATTTACAACTCTTAAATACTCTATCACTTTGGGAGAGGATGACAATTAAAAGCTTGAAGATTATTAATGATGGAGCTCTTGGTTGCTGGAAAATTTATGGCAAGAGTTGGTTGAGTCCTCAAGAGAGAGAGGGCTTTCTTTTATAGAGAAACCAAGAGTTGGTGGCATTTAATGCTTCTGAATACAGGCAGACCGGCATACCGTCGGTATGCAGCGGCATACCGTCGGTATACCGGCCAAATAGTAACGGTCATATTAATGACCGTTTGAGAGCATTAAATGCGGCCATTAATGCTAGTCAGAGCAAATCAAAAACCAAATATTTGAAACTCGGTATACCGTCGGTATGCAACGGCATACCGACGGTATACCAACATTTTGTCATAGCAAGTTTTGGGTTGCTAAAAACGGTATACCGCCGGTATGTCGGAGCATGCCGTCGGTATACCGACAATTTGTCACAATAACTTTTGGGTCGCTAAAAACGGTATACCGCCGGTATGCCGGAGCATGCCGTCGGTATGCCGACAATTTGTCACAGCAACTTTTTGGACAATAAAAACGGTATACCGCCGGTATGTCGAAGCATGACGCCGGTATGCCGACAATTTATCACAGTAACTTTCTGGACTCTAAAAATGGTATACCGCCGGTAT
Source organism: Iris pallida (assembly GCA_029216955.1). Lineage (NCBI taxonomy): Eukaryota > Viridiplantae > Streptophyta > Magnoliopsida > Asparagales > Iridaceae > Iris > Iris pallida. The sequence goes on along the minus strand of JANAVB010016191.1, from coordinate 6,953,457 downwards.
GCCGAAGCATGCCGTCGGTATGCCGCTCTGTAGGTATTTGCTTTTTGACTTGTTCTTTTACTTGTCATCCGTCTTTAGGTGTTTACAGAAATACCTAGACTTTGTACAGACACGAAGACTCTAAGCCGGAGGATGCCGTCTTATGCAAGGAACGCCAGTAACTGCTTCAGTCTTCGATGTAAAAGATGATTGCGCTTGAACGGAATACTTCATGTAGTAGAGCTTCTGAGAATATTTGAATCTGAAGATACAGAAAACTAAACTACGAAGATGCTGTTAATAATCAAAATAAAATGTGCCAACACACTCTTCCCTCTCCTGGAGCCTCTCCCCCTCCTCTTTCGCTCGTCTCCGGCCCAGCTCTACCGCGACCGCCCCCATCTCCACCGCGGCTACCCCCTTCACCATGGTCGCCGCCACGACTAGCTCCACCACCGCCACCACTTCCAGCCGTCCCCTTCTCCTCTCCTCCACCTTCCTCTCCCCGTCACACGATCGGTCGCTGTGAGCCGCCTCCCCTCTCCGTCGCCGTCGTCTTCCGCCATGGTCGCTGCCATCTTCCCCGGTCACTGGCGCAGCCCCCGCTGCCGTTGTCTTTCCTCCGCGACTAGGAGCTTGACCCGCTTGACCGAGCTCCTCCGCCATGACCTGGCCGTGCCGTCGCGGTTCCTTCTTCGTCGGCAAGGACCCGAGCTCCTCTGCCTCCTTCTCTTTTCCTCGAGCGGCACGCCTTAGGTCGCGTGCTATCTCGACCAGCACGCTGTCTCGTACAGTGCGCTGCCTTGAGCAGCGCACCTCCGGTTGGTGTGCCCCCCGTTCTTTGTGTCATTTCGGGACCCGTGCACCCTCGATTCGCGTGTCCCCTCTTTTTCTGTGCTTTTCAGGACATGTGTACCTCGATTTGTGTGTTATCTCGATTTTTGTACGACCTTGATCCACGTGCTGCCTCGAGCAATATGCCATCTCGGTTTGCACGTCGCCTCGTTTTCGTGTCTCAACCTTTGTATCCATCTCGATTCTCGTACCGCATCGATTTGCGTACCGCCTCAGTTTGCGTACCACTTTAGACTCTGTGTCGCATTGATTTGCGCCCACGCATTGATTTGTGTGCTATCTTGATATTCGTGATTTCTTCGATTTTCGTGCACGTCTCGATTTACGTGCACGTTGTGTTTCCCATTCGTCTCGATCTTCATGTTGTCCCAATTCTTGTGTATATCTCGATTCACGTGCATGTCTCAGTTTGCGTTCCCGTATCGATCTATGTGCACATCTCGATTTACGTGCACGTTATGTCTCATGTTCATCTCGATCTTCGAGTCATCTCGATTCTCGTGCATATCTTGATATACGTACACGTTTCGGTTTGCGTGTCCGTGTCGATCCGCGTGCCTCGGTTTCCGTGCCAGATCCCTGTGCTGCTTGTGGGAGCTACGCGGTATAGCCTCCTGCCATCCATCGTGATTTCCATTATTATTTTATTAATGCTAATGATTGTTTATTTTGTGTTCCGAGGACCTCGATTTGGCGTGCAAGCTTGGATTTCGGACGCTGAAGACTTGCTTACCTAGTCGAGCCCTCTAGGCAAGTATTCCTTGCTCATCGATGGCTCTTGCCCTCTCTCCTAGATTTTATTATATTTTAATTATTTGTAGTTGTAAATGCATAACCATGATTGGTGTAGCTTAGCAGTAGAACTGCCATGATGATAGCTTAGGATAGCTTGGTTCGATACCAGTTTACGACCGTATCGGATAACCCGGACGGGTCATCCACACCTTCGAGGACACGAGCACGACTCACATGTATAGATTGTCCCCATGTGCCCCGTGTCTGACTCGCGATCGGGTAACGGCTTGGCAAACTATTCTTGTAGCTATGATTGTGTCTTGGTTAGAATTATGGACATGTGCTGTGATGCGCCCTGCGTGGCAATTTTGTTGTATGTGTTGGCTTGGCGCCCAGTATGCATCGTAGTGCTGCTGGAGGCCAAGACTTAGTCTTCTTGGCTAGGGTTGGTGCCCAGTACGTATCGTAGTGCTACTGGAGGCCGAGACTTATTGTTCTCGAATTGCGATTCTACGGCGGGTTGCGTCGAGTGGATTATCCCCAATTCGCAGGGAGCTCTCATTCAGAAATACAAAGGAGACTCTGCCGAATTTTTCCAGAATTTTCGGTGGGGAATTTGGTTCTAAAAGTTGGCCAGAACCGTTCCTTTGGTTTGCTGAACCAGCCTCATGCAAGTTTATCGTAGTATAGTATGCCTGATCCCAGTACCTGCTAGGTAGACTAATGACTAGATTAGTCGCCTAGCTCTTGACCTGTCTTGTCCGTCGGATAGCGTAAGGAGCGCAGTTCTACTCGGGAGACGGTCTGTAACCCTGGTCCTTGTTTGGTTTAAGGGTTGTAGATCTGCTCCAGAGTGGTTCATGCAATCCTTGCCATTTTCTGGAGGCATTAATTAATAAACTCTTGTACCCTTACCATTCATTCTAGGAGTTGTCCTAGTATAGCCAGATAGGGCTGACAGTTGTCTTATGTATCGGAATTGTGACCTTGGGAATATTTAGATTGCGTATTATTGGAGGATTGATCTGGAACAATGTATTGGTAGACTCATTAGATTCCTGGAGTTTGATTATTATGCGAATGTTTCGCAGAACGAGGAAGATACCGAGGATATCGATATATAATTTTTACTCGACTTTCCAAGCACCCAAAACCTGGTACCATTGCTGTATCCCGGTAGTTGGGAGACTTAGTTGCTGATAGCCTGTGATCATTGACTCGGAGGATTCTTGTGAGCCAGAGGGCCTAGCATGGTCTATAGTGATTAGCCTAGTACCAAGTGATCGTATTTTCGTAATATGATATTTATTCCATCGGGGATGGGAAGACTATTGATAGATTGATCCGGTGGGTAGACCAACTTGATGATTAGAGCTGTAGACCCCCATGTGTACTTGAGAAGCTATTATAGTAGAAATTTCGACCGTGTACTTGACCTGATACCCCTGCCACGAGGTGGACAGAGGATTTAATACGATTGACCGATTGACCATGTTCCTGAATTGAGTGCTTGTACCCGTGCTGGTATCACTCTATGTGTGTACTGAGGTGCTATTCTACGTGTGCACTGAGGTGCTATTCTATGCGTGCACTGAGATGCTACATGATTCTATGTATTATATGGCAGTGCATTCATCTTCCAGCACTGTAACGCCCCAGAACCAGAATACTGGAGAGCGGGGGCGTACATAGCCAGCTACGTATATTGAAGTGCAACCCACCTCGCTATACGGTCACGGTTGTCTAGATACATGAGGGTTTAACTATAAGCCAACAATCTCCTATAGTCATGAACAAGCCTATTGTCTCAATCTCAAGCAAGTAATAATAGTTACAAGATGTCAGAGCACCAAATATATAATAGCAAGGCGTCCCATACATTACATATTGGATGATCATGAAGCTAGTCGTACAAAATGTCAAGACTAGCAAGAGTTCAATCATACATGATCAACCCTAGGATCTGTCAATCATGTTACAGCCCATAGGCAGACAGTAAATAAAGATGCAATACGAGCTAACACGTGCTCGCCGGCTAAACGCCGCAAAAGAATAATTTTTACAATAAAGTGGGAGGACAAAAGAAACCCACTCGTTGCCAGGGTTACTTCTGGTGGTCACCATCTGGCTGGAAGGCAGGTAGATCCTCTGGTGCTGCTCCAATATCTGGCCACACAAAACCAGCTGGGTCAGACCCCAGAAAGAGCAAGTGCCACAAAGGAGGCTTTACTTAGGAACTAAAACCAGTATATCACAATAGAATATTAAAGATAATAAATAAAAAACTAATAATAATAGAGATAACAACAGTAAACTGAGTACGAGGAAACCATTCAAGTAGCCAGGTCATAACCCTTAAACCAAACAAGGACCGGGGTTGCAGCCCTTCACCTGAATAGAAACCCGTCTCAAATACTATTGGTACAGTGAAGACAATAAACGAAGAGAGGACACAGAACTACTCCGGGAGCCAGGTTACAACCTTTAAACCAAACAAGGACCGGGGTTATAACCCTTCGCCTGAACAGAACTGGACTCCCGATCTTTATTGCTAAGGCCAGTATAAATAATCATGGTATTAAGGTAAGGTAAAACATGACGAACATGGCATGGGATTGCAATAAGACAATAAATGAAGAGAGGACACAGAACTGCTCCGGGAGCCAGGTTACAACCCTTAAACCAAACAAGGACCGAGGTTGTAACCCTTCGCCTGAACAGAACTGGACCCCCGATCGTTATTGTTAAGGCAAGCATCAATAATCATGTCATGTCACAATCTTGCACAGGATCAGGATAAGACTAAGCTGGAATAAACTCCATCCAATCAATCACGGCCAATCAAGAGTACGGCTTGATACTTTTAACTAACTAGGGTTATCACAGACCTAGTTATTAGCAAGATGCAATGATATTATCCCAACAGCCACAAGCCCTGAAGACCATCCGGTTACCCGGGTCGAATGTCCGTTTATGAAGAATGCAACACGTGACTGTGTGCTGGAAATGTGTCCTACTCGTCGGTAGGCTACAAGTCTACTTAATGCGCCCGGATAACGGGATCGCCTGTAGCTGGGAATCTCTTCATGTCTACTGAATTATTCTAGTTCATTAGCCTTAGTCAATTACTGTAGGTATTCCTGACCGTGGTACTCAGGGATCCCTATCCTAGACATGATGCAAGACAGTACTGGTTTATTTTGTACAAACAAAATTACCCACGGTGTCCAGGCCATTCAATTCTTTCATGGCATGCTAGCCGTCGCAACAGCATTCGAGATATATATCATGTCAAATTCACTGTCAAGAGTGCACCACGATGGGTCACCATTATGTTATGGAACATATTTAAAATTAACATTTAACCAGGTATAAGCTTATATGCAATAACTAAATATAAACATGATGCAATAGTTGTGAAGGAATCATGCGGCTCAGGAAGACGGGGAATAACTTCCACATACGAACTCAAAATGAGGTACTCTAGAGATATTCAAAAAGGCAAGACAAAGATCTAAAACTTTCATGTTTTAAGTTTTTCGAAATTCTGGCTAGAAAATAGCTAAACTTGGCAAAAATAGTCATTATGTGCACTTTTTACGCCAAAAATTTAATTCTGCGTAAAATACGCAAAAAGGGAGGGTTCCAGCGTAAAATTTCACATTCTTGGTACCATCCAGTGTAAAATACGCAATTTCAGGGTTTCCTGCGTAAAATCTTACATTATGGATGCTATCCAGCATAAAATACGCAATTTCAGGGTTTCCAGCGTAAAATCTTACATTCTGGACACTATCCAGCGTAAAATATGCAATTTTAGGGTTCTCTGCGTAAAATCTTATATTTTGGATGCTATCCAGCGTAAAATATGCAATTTCAGGATTCCCAGCGTAAAATCTTACATTCTGGACACTATCCAGCGTAAAATAGCAATTTCAGGGTTTCCTGCGTAAAATCTTACATTCTGGATGCTATCCAGCGTAAAATACGCAATTTCAGGGTTCCCAGCGTAAAATCTTACATTCTGGATGCTATCCAGCGTAAAATACGCAATTTCAGGATTCCTAGCGTAAAATCTTACATTCTGGACACTATCCAGCGTAAAATAGCAATTTCAGGGTTCCATGCGTAAAATCTTATATTCTGGATGCTATCCAGCATAAAATACGCAATTTCAGGGTTCCCAGCGTAAAATCTTACATTCTGGATGCTATCCAGCGTAAAATACGCAATTTCAAGGTTTCCAGCGTAAAATTTTATTCAGCCGACATGAAAAATCCAGAAAACTTGTTTTGGCCATAAAAACTTCATTTTAACTCGAAATGAGGTGAATCAAAAACCAAATTCACACGAAATTTCGTGCTCTTGCTCATGGATCTATTAGTTTTCAAAAATAACAAGTTTTAGTAGATCAAAACCAAGAAAAACTCCATAAATTTATGAAACCCCAAAGTTATAATGTAGATATAGAAGAATCTATCCATAAAAATTAAATCTCCAAGTTCTAAAGAGGCTTATAATCATGTAAAGAAGAGAATGGAACAATAAAACTTGAGATCCATCATGAAGCAAGTTGTACTTGTCTAGGGCTCTTGGGTGTAGGTGGAGAGTAATGGTGAGGAAGAAGAAGAGTGAATGAGGAGAGAGAAAGAGTGTTGAGTTAATAAATAGAGATGGTGGTGGTAGGTAAGGGTTCTCCCCTTGGTCCATGATGAACCAATAAACAACCCAAGCCGAACCAAGTTAACCCAAACAAGCCGAACCAAGCCAGGAGACATGCAATACGAGTCAGATACGTACACGTATTCCAAAATACATAATTACGAACTATGGTCATCACAACTCTACCCACCTTAAAAGAATTCCGTCCTCGAATTTTAATTAAGAGGCTAGAGAGGCAATGACAAGCTATATTCAAGCAATCTACCATGCAATCATTCATTTCAAGCAAGGAATTTAGAGCGTAAGGCATAAGAAAGACATTATACCTTACGAGTCAAACAGGTCGGGATATCGCGATCGGATAACATCCTCACGCTCCCACGTTGACTCACCCAAGGAGTGATGACCCCAAGCAACACGGACTAACTTGATAGTCTTGTTCTTGAGTATCTTCTCTCTTTGGTCTAATATGGATACGAGCCTCTCCTCATACGAAAGGTTGGTACCAACAACCAATTCCGAATGATCCAAGATGTGGCTCGGGTCTGGGATATACCGTCGTAGTTGGGATACATGAAATACGTCATGTACCTCACTCAGAGACGGCGGAAGAGCGAGACGATAGGACACATCTCCTACTCATTCCAGGATATCGAACGGCCCTATATACCTAGGACTAAGCTTTTCTCCGTACGCCGAAACGAATGATGCCACGGTTAGGCGAGATCCTAAGGAATACATGGTCGCCGACAAAAAATTCAAGGGGACGCCGATGAGAATCGGCCCAATGGCACTGACGATCTTGTGCAACGCGAAGATGATCTCTGACTCTCCTGACCACCTCAACTGTCTGAGTGATCAACTCGGGACCAAACATCTGCCTTTCTCCAACATCGTTCCATGCTAGTGGTGATCTGCACTTCCTACCATAGAGTGCCTCGAACGGTGCCATCTGGATACTGGCTTAGAAACTATTATTGTACGAGAACTCCACCAGGTGCAGGTGATCTTCCCACGAACCACCGAAGTCGAGCGTACAAGATCTTAACATATCCTCAAGAGTCTGGATCGTGCGCTCCGACTGACCATCTGTCTGCGGGTGATAAGCTGAGCTGAACTGGAGGTGAGTTCCCAAACTCTCTTGCAGACTACGCCAAAAGTGCGACATAAATCTTGAATCTTGGTCTGAGGTGATACTGACTGGAACACCGTACAGCCTGATAATCTGCCTGAGGTACATCCCTGCTAGCTGAGCCGTCGACTGACCAACTCTGAATGGAAGAAAATGAGCCACCTTCGTGAGCCGATCAACTATAACCCATATAGCATCTCTACCGGTCGGGGACCTAGGTAATCCAGTCACGAAATCCATGGTTATATGCTTCCACTTCCATTCTGGAATTGGCAAGGGCTGAAGAAGTCCAGCTGGCCTCTAATGTTCAGCCTTGACTTGTTGGCAAACCAAATATCGAGAGACAAACCGAGCTATCTTCCTCTTCATGCCATTCCACCAAAAGTGCTGACGGATATCTCGATACATCTTCATACCACCGGGATGAAACGAATACTGAGAACTGTGAGCTTCCGCCATGACTTCCTGTCTGATATCTCCACTGGATACACAAAGACGCTTCCCATATCGAAGTGTACCGTCTTCATGGATACATAACTCTGGTCTTCGTCCTGTCTCACACTCTGCTCTAAGCCGCTGAAGCTTAGAATCTGCTGACTGCGCCATCCGGATCCTCTCGACTATAGTGGACTGAACTTGCATGCTGGCCATCAATGCCATACTGGAAGGGAGGACAACTTCTATACCCATTTTCTGAAGATCGGCTAACAGCTCTGGTTGCGCTGTTAGGAAATAAACTCCGACTCTCCTGCTCAATGCATCTGCAACGACGTTGGCCTTCCCAGGATGATACTGCAGGTTGACATCATAATCCACAAGCAGCTCTAGCCATCTCCTCTGACGCATGTTAAGATCCTTCTGAGTGAACACATACTTCAGGCTCTTGTGATCGGTGAAAATCTCTACCCTATCTCCATACAAGTAGTGTCTCCAAAGCTTAAGTGCAAACACTACTGCTGCCAGCTCCAAGTCATGGGTTGGATAATTCCTCTCATGATCACGAAGTTGTCGTGACGCATAAGCTATTACCTTTCTATGCTGCATCAGAACACATCCTAAACCTCGGCCTGAAGCATCACAATATACTGAGAATCCTCCGGTCCCATCTGGAAGCGTGAGAATAGGAGCCGTCATCAAGCCTCGCTTCAACTTCTTAAAAGAATCCTGATATTCTGCTGTCCAAGCAAACTATACATCCTTACGGGTCAACTGGGTCAATGGCGCTGAAATCCGAGCAAAGTCTGAAATAAATCGCCGGTAGTAGCCGGCCAAGCCAAAAAAATTGTGAATTTCTGCCACTATGCTAGGTACCGGCCACGTTTCAATGGCCACGATCTTCTGGGGATCCACTTCTACTCCTCCTCTGGTGATGATATGGTCCAAGTACGAAATGTGATCGAGCCAGAACTTGTATTTACTAAACTTGGCATACAACTGGTGCTCTCTGAGAATCTGGAGGACAACTCGGAGATGCTGCTCATGCTCTGCTTCACTCTTGCTGTAAACCAGGATGTCGCCTAGGAACACAATCACGAACTGATCCAAATAAGGCATAAAGATACGATTCATGAGATCCATGAATACAGTCGGCGCATTGGTTACTCCAAAGGGCATAACAAGGAACTCCCAATGCCCATACCGGGATCTGAAAGCTGTTTTCGGGATGTCCTGCTCTCTGACTCTGATCTGATGGTACCCTGACCGCAAATCTATCTTCGAGAATACTGCTGCTCCTCTGAGTTGATCAAACAAGTCATCTATCCTTGGGAGAGGATATCTGTTCTTGATTGTCACTGAGTTTAAGGTACGATAGTCAACACATAATCTAGACGTACCATCCTTCTTTTTCACAATAAGCATCGGGGCTCCCCAAGGCGATCCACTAGCACGAATAAATCCCTTGGTTCTGAGTTCTTCAATCATTTTGTACAATATCTCCAATTCTGACGACGCCATCCTGTAGACCCTCTCTGACACAGGTGCGGTCCCGGGGATCAAGTCTATGGTGAACTCGATCTCTCGCTCTGGCGACATTCCTGGAAGCTTGTGAAACCTAATTTTGTAGATTAATATTTATGTTATTATTATAAATATTGGTATTATATTATTATTATTATTTTTGAGTGTTAAAATTATTTCGAAAATTTATTTACATGGATTTTTGGATTTATGGCCCAGACCCGAGCCCAGACCCGAGCCCGAACCCAGACCTGAACCCTTTCTCTCCTTCTATTAAATCTGATTGGTCTTTAAAATATATATATATATATATATATATATATATATATATATATATATATATATATATATATATATATATATATATATATATACTTTTTGAGCTGGTCCAAATTTGGACCAGCAAACTCTCGTCAAAACCCATGTTCTTCTATTCCCTACTCCTCCTCCCATTTTTCCTCTACACCCCACGTTCAAATCCAACCCCCCAACTCTATCCTCCTTATAACTCCCATCTCTCACAACTCCCACAACAGAGAACACATCCCACCATCACCACCTTTCATCCCAACTATCCCCACTCCTTATTCTCATACAGATAAGAGATAAACTCCTCCCAACTTCCCTTTCCTCTCACGAACACCAAACCCATCTCATTTTCTCAAACCCCCAAGCCCTCTCTGCTTGCGCCCCTCCGCGTGGCCGAGCTCCCGCCGACCTCTCCCCGGAGGCGCCGACCCCCGACCACCCGTTCGTCGGCCTCCAGCAGCCCCGTGCGACCCCGACGCCGGTTCCCAGTGCCCCTCTCCGGCCGACCCTTCGCCGGCAGCCAGCGCCCGCGAGCCGTGCCCCCGCCGGCCCACTCCCCGTACGGCTGACCCCCCTGCGCCCCCTTCGTCGACCCTCCTCGACACCCCTCCAACCGTCGGCCACCGTTCCCAGCGCTGTCCCAGTGCCCCGTCGCGCCTCGGACCCCGATCCTGTCACACCCCAGAACCAGAATACTGGAGAGCGGGGGACAGACACAGCCAGCTACGTACATTGAAGTAATTCTCACCTCGCAATACGGTCACGGCTGTCTAGATGCATGAGGGTTTACTACAAGCCATCAGTCTCTTAAGGTCAATAATAAGCCTAGTGTCTCAATCTTAAGCAAGCGAGTAGATATAACAAGATGGTAGATCAACAGACATACAAAGCAAGGCGTCCCATACATTACATATTCAGATGATCATGAAGCTAGTCATACAAAATACGAAGACTAGCAAGAGTTTAAGTCATACATGATCAACCCTAGGATTTGTCAATCATGCTACAGCCCGTAGGCAGACAGTAAATAAAGTTGCAAACGAGCTAACACTTGCTCGGCGGCTAAATGCCTTAAAAGAATATTTTTACAAGGGAGTGGAAGAGCAAAATAAAACCCACTCGTTGCCGGGATTCCTTCTAGTGTTCACCATCTGGCAGGAAGGTTAGGAGATCCTCGGTAGCTGCTCCAAAATCTGGCCATACAAAACCAGCTGGGTCAGACCCCAGAAAGAGTAAGTGCCACAAAGGAGGCTTCACTTAAGAACTAAAACCAGCATGTCAGCACATAAATCATAGGTGAAATAACATAAGACATGAGTTAAAGAAAACAGGATGATAAACGATAAGATAACTAGAGGACTATTCCGGTACCCAAATTATAATCCGTAAACCAAACAAGGACCGGGGTTGTAATCCTTCACCTGAACAGAACTTAGCCTCGAACCAATTATCGATAAAGTAAAGCATAAACAAGCATGTCCGAAGATATCCATGCACTGGATCTAGGCAAGACTAGACAAGATAGGACTCCATCCATCATTCACGGCCAAGCAAAGAGTACGGCTTGATACTTAACTAACTAGGGTTATCACAAGCTTAGTTACTAACAAGATGCAATGAGGTACGCCTACGGCCACAAGCCCTGCAGACTATCCAGGTTATCCAGACACATGGTTCAAGCTTAGAGTTATCATGCCTTGTTAGGTGACTTGGATGCAACACATGACAGTGTGCATAGTAATCATTTCATGTAGTGCCCCACATAACAGTGAGCTGGAAATGTGCCCTACTCGTCGGCAGGCTACAAGTCCATCAAGGAAGGCGCCCAGATAACGGGATTGCTTGTAGCCGGAATACCTTTTTATATGCTCTACTTGATCAATCTAGTCATTAACCTAGTCAGATTCGGTATGAATCCCTGACCGTGGTAACCAGGGATACATGTCCTATATATGATGTGAGACAAAACTGGTTGCTTATACAAGCATATTCAATACAATCACCCACGGTGTCAAGAATTTACTTAGCATGTCAGGTTAGCCGTCGTAACAGCGTATCACGGTTATCAAGTCGGGTTGCTTATCAAGATTACTTATCAAGGCAAGGGTGCGTCACAACGGACCACCATCAAGAATTATTGTAATGCCTGTGTTCGTATTTCGTATTCTTGGAATATGTGTACGTATTTATTCTTATATTGCATGATTTTCTTGCTTAATTTCCTCCCTGGGCTTGGTTTATTCTTGGTTGGGTTGGCTTGGTTCGGTCTGGGATTGCTCTTGGTTCATCATGAACCAAGGGGTGAACCCCCTACCTACCACCACCTTTGATATTTATTGCCCTTTCTTCTTTCTCTCTCTTCATTACTCATCTTCTTCTTCCCCATTACTTCCCTACCTACCAGAGAGAGGAGAGAGAGGTCTAGGCAAGTGCAACTTGCTTCATGGAGGAACTCTGATTTTATTGCTCCATTCTCTTCTTTACTACATTCTAAAGTACTTTAGAACTTAGCATTTTCACTTTCTATGGCTAGATTCTTGTAGATCTATGTTTACTTTATTTTTGGATTCCTAGATTTTGATCTAGTTAACATTGTTATTTTTAAGTTCTGATGGTTCCATATTGTAGAGAATCTCGTTCTACCCCATTTTGACCTATGAAAGTTCGGATTTAGGCTCCGGATGATGGAGTTATGGAGCTTGAGGACTTGGCTCTCATGGTGTTCTTCTTCTCTGAAATTTTGGAGAAGATGAATAGTGCTTGACTTGACCGCATGAATATTCATGCGGCAAGTGTTCTATCCAGCCGCATGACTGGAAGTTATTGAGCCGCATGAGAGTCGGACTCACTTAGCCGCATGACTCGCCCTAATTCCCAGCCGCATAAGTTCTGAATTTCCTGAGCCGCATGGGCTCATTCCCCATCGGCCGCATATGTGCCCATCTCCTTGAGCCGCATGAACTCTAGCACTTGTGGACCGCATAGGCCCTGATCCTTCAGCTGCATGAGCACTCTTCCTTTCTGAGTCGCATAGACTCCAATGCTCTGGCTGCATAGGCTCGGTTTCCCTTCAGCCGCATGCGCCCCTTGCCCTTGCAGTCGCACATGCGCCCACCACATCGAGCCATATGGAACTCCACTTGCCCGGTCGTATATACCTGAGTGTTAGCCAGCCGCATTAGTCCCAGTCCTTCCTGGCCGCATGGACTTCTAGGAAACCTGAGCCGCATGTGCCTTGGGCTTTCTTCTAGCCGCATGAAGCCGCGCGCCTGCTCCATGTTGAACCCAAACCCTTGGCCGCATGGAACCACTGATTCAGCCGCATGGGCTGTTCTCTTCTAGCCGCATGAGCCTACCCTTTCCTGACCGCATATGCTTTAACTGCGTGGCTCTTCTATAGCCCTGGATATTAATATTTTATTAGATATTTAACGTCCATTTTATATCCTTACGCCTTTTGTCCTGAACTTGAAAATTATGAATTCATTTGTATGTTTGGAATTGATAATTGAACACGACGTGATAGTGACCCGTAGTGGTGCACTCCTGACATGATAACCTGGCATGACCTGATAGTGGCCCATCGTGGCGCACTCCTGACAAAGTACACCTGGCATGATAACCTAACATGATTATCTTGAATAGCTTTTGCGACGGCTACCTGACATGACATGACCTGTATAATTGATCCTGATACCGTGGGCGATTGTGCTTGTACAAATAATCCGGTCCTGTCTTGCATCATGTCTAGGAGGGGACTCCTGAGTACCACGGTCAGGAGTACCTACTGAAATGGACTAAGGTTAATGACTAGTATAATTCACTAGACATGAAGAGATGTTCCCCAGTTACAGGCGATCCCGTTATCCCGGCCGCAAATATTTGGACTTGTAGCCTGCCGACGAGTAGGGCACATTTCCAGCCCACTATCATGTGGGGCACTCTTGATTGTCACTTAAATAATTGAACTCTATTGTCACTCTAATGCATTGTACTCTCTAAATTGTCACTATAATGATTGCCTGGATAACCTGGATAGCTGCAGGGCCTGTGACTACTTTTGAGGCATTTAGCCGACGAGCACCTGTTTAGCTCGGTTGCACTTACTTACTGTCTGCCTACGGGCTGTAACATGATTAACAGGTCCTAGGGTTGATCATGTATGACTAAACTCTTGCTAGTCCTGACATTTTGTAACGACTAGCTTCATAATCAGCTGAATATGTAATGTTTGGGACGCCTTACTATTGTATATTTAATGATCATACATCTTGTAACTTTTACTTACTTGCTTGTGATTGAGACACTAGGCTTGTTCATGACCTTAAGATACTGCTGGCTTGTAGATAAACCCTCATGTATCTAGACAGCCGTGACCGTATAGTGAGATGGAATCCATTTCAATATACGTAGCTGGCTATGTCTGCCCCCACTCTCCAGTATTCTGGTTCTGGGGCGTGATAATTATTATGTCAAATTACTTGTCAAGAGTGCACCACGACGGGTCACTAATCATGCAATTCCATCACTAAGCCTTGTTCCGATTAACATTCATAAATAATGTCATGATCACATCGGATTCATGTCGAGTTTACATCAAAAGGCGTAAGGATATAAAATGGGTGCAAAAATCATAAAAAGGGGAATATGGGGACATAATGCGCCCAAGGGGGGGCAAGGGGTACTATGGCCAACAAGTGGCATTAGCCAAGTTGCGCCAGGGTAACAGGTTGCGCCAAGGCAAGTAGGGTCTGTAGGACCGATTGTAGGAACGAGTTGTAAAGCGCAATACTCTAGAGGGGGGGGGGTGAATAGAGTAGGCAGCGGAAATTAACTAATTAAAAAAGTTAGTAACAAGATCACAGATAATATATCACAGATATGTAAATAAAAAGTTGAGAGTAGAGAGCAAACGCAAACACAAGGATGTATACTGGTTTCCCTCTGTTGAGGACTAGTCCAGTCGGAAGAACTCTAGCTTCCAGTTGAATCCACTATGGAAAATCACCACAAGTTTTCATTCGAAGATCTTGCAACTTCTACAACACGAGCTTTGATCCGAAGTACTCGTCCAACTTCAATTGTGAAGTGTGTAACTTCAATCAAGCCTCTGATTACAACCACTCTGAAACTTCTAGACCGTACCGCACTGGCAAATCGACTAGAGGATTGTAACTGGCTTGGGATTTGAAAATGAATAGCTCAGAATACTTTGGAAGAAGTAGTAGGCTTATAGAGAAGAGATATAAAAGTGAATGAGTGTGTTGAAATGATCGAAATCCTTCTCTATTTACAGTTTTTCCAAAGGCAGAATTCTGACAGAATTCGGGCAAAATTCGGGCAGAACTCTATGAGAAAATCTCGGTGGGATCCGTAACTGCAGGGAGACCAAGTTCAAAAAGCAACGTTCACTAACCGAACTCTGGCCGAACTCTGGCCGAATTCGGGCTGAGTTCTGCTAGGGTTCTGTTAGGTTTTTGCAAACTGGTTTTTGGGCTTTTTGAAAAGTCAAACAGTTAGGAAGTAGTTTGGGCTTTTGTAAGTGGGCTTATTTTCAAAAGTGGTATTTTGAAAACGTTTCTTGGATAGCCTATTTGCCAGTACGATACAGTGTACATCGTATTCCTAGACTCAATAAAGATGAAAAATATATTGATGAAATAGGAAAACCAAGAGCCCTTTGATGACGCCTTTCTTCAAATATTTGAGCAGACTTGAAGACGCCTTTTCCTTGACGGCGGTCGTCCAAAGATAAACAGATTTGGAAATCTGAATACCTTTCGGGGGCTTCGCCAATACCGTCTTTGGCCCATCAATAATTCTCTATTGCATATGTCCTGGTTTGACAAAGCTTGATCATGCTTACTGCATGTCTATAAGAACATGTTAGACAAACAGAATAATATGATACAAGCATAGCAATATTATATAAAACATTTAGGACAATACTAATATAAAGACAATGCTAAGTCAATATTATATAAAATATTTAGGACAATGCTAATATAAAGACAATGCTAAGTTTAAGTAACGACATAATAGTGATTACATGAATATTGGTGACGTCGATATGTTAAACTTAATTGATTAGCCATATTCAAAAACATGATATAATCATTGGGCTAACAATCTCTCCCTTTTTGATTATGGCAAATCCTTTAAGTTTAATATATATACAATAGATGCATGTATCACTAATAAACACATAATACTAGAATATTGTATGCTATCTTAAACTTATTTCTCCAACTTAAACTTAATTCTCCCCCTTTGACATGATCAAAAATAAGCTCCCCCGTAATTAGAGCTAAAATGAACTCAAGCATAAGTAAATGAGTAAAGCAAAAATAATCATGATCAAGGATTAGGAGAATAGTGTAACGACAAGTTTAGAAAATGTATAACTAAGAAATAAAAACTTGTCAAAACACAACATAGATGGTAAAAACAAATCAATCAATAAATAGTATACCAACTAGAATTCAAAAATGATGTCAAAACACATTTTGTTCATCATATTGTGTTTTGAAATAGACCAAAAAATATATCAATATAGTAAGAATCAATCATTGGTCATAGATAAATCATGAGGAATAAAAATTTGCAGATCTAGTATATATAAAAAATCAAAAATATAATGAGACTTTTAACAATGATCACAAAAAAAATTATGATTCACAATTTGCCCATACAAATTAGTGAATCAATCCCATAAAGTGTATAATCATCGAAAAGAAATCAAAATACGTATACTAGAATCTATACAAAATCTATACCAAAGTTCATGCATTTGAATTCAGTTACCTTAGCATGATATATATATATATATATATATATATATATATATATATATATATATATATATATCCATAAGATAAACATGAAGGTAATGAAGACAAAATACTTGAGAAGGAGAAATCCAGTCGACTTGAATGCTCCCCCGCAAAGTATGATCAGTCTAAATATAGATAATCATGAACTTTGAGATAAAATCTCAATAAGAAATGTCAAATTAGTTTTAAAACTAAACTCAAGATAACTTTTAGAAACTCAAAAATGAGAGAATCAAAAATAAACATTAAAATCATATATTCTCTCATAAACTCAATACAAATTCAAATATCATGAACAACTCAACAAGATATTTTAAGTAAAATAATATATGTCCATGATGAACTAGGTATACCACATATTAAGGGCATAAAATAATTGAAATAATTAATTTGCTCCCCCTTAAAATATGCGTATATAGTTCAAAAATAATTTATATGCATAAAATAGATAAATTAAATAATCACAAGATCTAAGGGATATCCAAGATATGAATCTTTTCTTTCCTTTGATCAAATGCATATAAAATTCCCAAAAAAAAAATGTCATCTTTAGGCAAATAAAAAAATATATCCAATAAATAAATGCTTAAAGATGAACAAACAAAATATATCTCCAATATATATATATATATATATATATATATATATATATATATATATATATATATATATATATATATATATATATATATATATATATATATAAATATTTTAAGACATTAAAAGATTTTGAAAACTGTCTTTAATAATAACATTTGATTACCGGACAGATTCAATAAATCAAAAAGGCTTTTCAAAAATATGGAATTTATTACGAGAAATTGTCTTAGTAAATGTTCGAATGCGTCCATTTAGTCCTTATACTGAAAGCTAGCGATTCGAATCACGAAAACAATTTCCATAATAAAATCCATAAATCATAAATAAATCCATTTGAAAACATAACTAGACAAATGTCCAAAGAAAAATGTATTATAGATATATGGCATGTCAAGGGGATAATTGACTTGAAACAATTAACTGCTCCACTTTTACATGACTATATCCAAAAATAATAATATTGACAAAATTTTAAAATAAAATTCAGAGACATATTTTTGAAAGTAGAAAACTAATTCAAAAATATTAGGTCTTCTTATCAAAGTTCAATTCTTTCCTTTTAAAGCTTTAGCACGGTGTCCACCTGACAACCGTAAGGTTTAAAGAAAAGAAACGCTTTGAGAGAGAGATTCAGTTTGCTTGACTTCTCCCCTGCAAGAGT
Organism: Iris pallida; assembly: GCA_029216955.1. Taxonomy (NCBI): domain Eukaryota; kingdom Viridiplantae; phylum Streptophyta; class Magnoliopsida; order Asparagales; family Iridaceae; genus Iris; species Iris pallida. The sequence continues at coordinate 6,935,732 of JANAVB010016191.1, read as the reverse complement.
TACTGTTGTAGACACTAAGTAACTTGAATAAGAAAATAATAGTATAAAGCTCAAAAACATGAATATTACGAATATTATACAAGCTAAAGATGAAATCACAATACCATAATATTCAATGAGTAGTCACGAATACGAAAAACAATCATCTTTAGAAAAAAAGAAGAAATATCCATTTAAATAAACATTTAAAAATAAAACAATCAAAGGATATTTCAAATTGGCATGATGAATAATCGTATAAGTCAAAAGATGACATAAGTTGATCTATGCTATAGAAAGATAGATCAACATATGCTACCTGTTGTGAAAATATAAAGAAAGAATATTATCCATCAAATCTAAAATTCAAAATCCATCATATAATAATTGCAACTAGATCTCAACAAATCTTCAGTTTATAAAGCGGTGATTAATCTTAGGTTAGCTGTAGAGGTACTGTCCCAGCTAACGGAGGTTCACCGGAGAACACTTAAGTACCGCTTCGCTTCGACCGTAGTCGTGGTGACAGACAGACCTTTTGTAGGCTTGTACCCAAAATAAATATCTTCTTTAATAACCAAGGATTTAAGAAAAATTAGTGCAATATGAAATACATTATAGTCTATGGACTTAAAAATCTTACAACAATGTAGCATATGGTATAAGATGTATGAATTACATTTATCCATATGTGCTACAAAATCATTGGGTAACAATAAAATATAAAAACATTAGTAAATCAAAATGTAAGACCTAGATACGTTGATGTATTCTGGAACCTAGGAGATTTGACAGCACCTTGGATCCAGAACTAGATAATAGTTGCAAGTACACCTTAATAAATCTTAAGTCTATAAAGTATTGATCACTTCGGGTTAGCTGTAGGGGCCGGTTTCCAGCTAGCGGTAGTCCGAAGACTAGTGCACCGTGTCGCTTCAGGCTATTTACACCTGTATGACAGAAGGACCCTTTCGACTTGTTCCCAAAATGATTTCTACTCTTAAGAACTTAGATTCAAAGGAATATATACAGTATCATCGAACATCATCGAAATCCAGAATCCCTAAAAGTAAAATAAGTAAATACCCAAACAATGGTTTATCAAGATCAAGATATTTAAAATATCATGTATCCAAAATATCAACCAAAAAGCCAAGAAAAAGAGGCTTTGAGGAGGAAGCTAATAAAGATAAGAACATAAAAAATGTTCAAAATAATCAATAGCTGAATTATGAGATAAGCACAAGTTTGAAACTACTTTTCAAAATAATATAATATAGACCTTGAACTTAACTCATATATCCCATAAAGATATTTATACAATATAAGAAACATGAGCAATATATAAATAAAAATGAATTATTCATGTATCATTAACAAGCATCAAAAATATGCATAAATAAACTTTATCAGACAAAGATGAAATTGATTCATAAGAAGTTAATCACAATAAAAATTTGCGAATCATTAGTGAAGTATATTATGCAAGCACAAGGTTAACATAAAAATATATGTATATACTTTTCAAGTAAATAGCAGACTTGTGCTAAACATACATACTCACAAAAATAATGATCAAAGTAAATACGATATGTTAAAGACAAATCGGTAAGAAGTGACCATTAAAAAATATTAAAGGCGAAGAGACAAAAGCATATTCACCAAAACAAAATTAAGCTCCTATGCATGCTTCAAGAACAATAAATAGCATACATAGACAAATGTGTCACACTAATAAAAAAATAGTGTGAGCTGATCATTTAAGCTAGACAATAGTCATACTAAGATTATATCTCACATTGATTCAAATAATAAACAATTTAAAAGATATCAATGAAAGCTAATAGCAAGACATCAAAAAGAACATGCTAGATATTAGAAACTATTTAGTAAGCATGTTACCGAAGTGGTTCTAGTGACCACACTTTTGTTGGTGCAATAGCATGGAAGATGACCTTTGTAGCTTTGCAATCACCAACATGTTCATGGTTCTATTTGATATGAGAAGCTTCACCTACAATATTAGGTGAAGACTTTGGTATCCAATACTTGGATCCACATTTGTTAGCTTTGGGAACCCATTTGCACAAGTTTATATCAACTAGTTTTCTAATCTGACAATGATTAGAAATATGTCCATTCATACCACAATAATGACAGAAAGAATTAATATTAGTACTATGTGTGGTAGTATGAGAACGTGCAGTAGTGTGATATGATGTGCGTGGATACTTGTAATAGAAAGCATGGTTATGTGAAGCTTTAGCTTTGCTTGCTTCCTTAGTAAAAGATATAACGTGTGTGACTTTGTGATGTGCTAAGTGTCTTGTGTTAGACTGAGTCATAGGTTGTACTACCTGCTTTCCCAGTCTAATCTCTAACTTTTTAGAGTTAGCATAGATCTCATCATACTTAGCAGAAAGAGCATCAATCCTACATGAAGCAATAGAATACTTCTTCTTTTCTGATTCTAGTTCCTCCTTAAGTTTAGCATTTTCTTGAGTGCTTTTCTCAATGCAATCAAGTGCCTCATGCAATCTAAACTCAAGTGTGGATATCTCAGTAGAATTATCAGAAGTAGAAGTATCTCTAGCATCATTCAATAAGCAAGTAAGTTTTTTAATCTCACGCTTATAGGATAGAATATCCTTTCTAGCTTGCTTATATTTATCTAATACTTTCTTGTGTTCTTCTAACAAATCACTGAAAGCATCAGATAAATTATCATAAGAAAATTCACTCTCTTCAGAAAAAGAATTATTTTGTACCTTGTTAGATAATGCCATTGTGCAAAAATTTGTAGCTTGATGAGATTTTTCTTCTTCTTCTTCTTCTTCTTTTTCTTCTTCTTCTTCAGACTCTCTTGCTTCGCTTTCATACCATATGCCCGATGATCTTCCTTCATTTGATTGTTCGTAGTGACTCTCCTTTCTTATAGTAGTACAATCTTCTTGGATGTGGTCTATCTTCTTGTAATTGTCACATACAAGCTCTTTTTCGTATAAGGGATTATGCTGTACCTTAAATCCAATTTCGTTATGTACATATTTGCATCATTATGAAGACTATCCTTCTCTCTGGAGTTGCTAGCTTTGCTTTCATACCTGCACTCATAAGTAGCTTCAAGAACTTTCCAAATTTTATAAGATGTTGTGCAAGTAGAAATAAGATTGATTACATTTGTGTCTACAGCACAATAAAACATATGCATAGCTTTTGCATCAAGGCTAGCTAACTTCTTCTCTTCATCCGTGTAACTATAATAAGGCTTATTGATTATAGAGGATGTAAGAATAGAAGTGATAGTAGGATTTTTGTAGCCGGTGACAACAATTGACCATAAGTCAAAATCTAGAGACTTCAAGTAGAAGCTCATCCGTGTCTTCCAATAGCTATAGTTTGTTATATCAAATAGTGGAAGTCTATTTGAGGATTGCTCTTCAGTTGTGAAGTACATACTTGCTATATGTGATACAGTGATCTATGTAACAATAGTTATATAATAACAATATTACCTCGCTTTATCTGTATAACCCGCTTTGATAATGAGGATCTGCTCCAAGGATGTTAAGCCAAATAATAAAGTCCTTGCTAGGATACCAATTGAAGGAGCAATTGGTATAAGCAATAATATCTCTATAAGGAGCACCTGCAATAATATCTCTAGAAGGAGCACCTGCTCTGATACCAATTGTAGGAACAATTGGGATCAGAATATATTACCTCTAGATACAGCACTGGCTCTGATACCAATTTTAGGAACAATTGGGATCAGAATATATTACCTCTATAAAGAGAACCCGCTCTGATACCAATTGTAGGAGCAATTGCTATGAGCAGCAATATCTATATACCAAGCACCCGCTCTCTAGTTATAGCACTGGCTCTGATACCAATTGTAGGACCGATTATAGGAACGAGTTGTAAAGCGCAATACTCTAGAGGGGGGTGAATAGAGTAGGCAGCGGAAATTAACTAATTAAAAAAGTTAGTAACAAGATCACAAATATGTAAATAAAAAGTTGAGAGTAGAGAGCAAACGCAAACACAAGGATGTATACTGGTTTTCCTCTGTTGAGGACTAGTCCAGTCGGAAGAACTCTAGCTTCCAGTTGAATCCACTATGGAAAATCACCATAAGTTTTCATCCGAAGATCTTGCAACTTCTACAACGCGAGCTTTGATCCGAAGTACTCGTCCAACTTCAATTGTGAAGTGTGTAACTTCAATCAAGCCTCTGATTACAACCACTCTGAAACTTCTAGACCGTACTGTACTGGCAAATCGACTAGAGGATTGTAACTGGCTTGGGATTTGAAAATGAATAGCTCAGAATACTTTGGAAGAAGTAGTAGGCTTATAGAGAAGAGATATAAAAGTGAATGAGTGTGTTGAAATGATCGATATCCTTCTCTATTTATAGTTTTTCCAAAGGCAGAATTCTGACAGAATTCGAACAGAATTCGGGCAGAACTCTATGAAAAAATCTCGGTGGGATCCGTAACTACAGGGAGACCAAGTTCAAAAAGCAACGTTCACTAACCGAACTCTGGCCGAACTTTGGCCGAATTCGGGCCGAGTTCTGCTAGGGTTCTGTTAGGTTTTTGCAAACTGGTTTTTGGGCTTTTTGAAAAGTCAAACAGTTAGGAAGTAGTTTGGGCTTTTGTAAGTGGGGTTGTTTTCAAAAAGGGTATTTTGAAAATGTTTCTTGGGTAGCCTATTTGCCAGTACGATGCAGTGTATATCGTATTCCTAGACTCAATAAAGATGAAAAATACATTGATGAAATAGGAAAACCAAGAGCCCTTTGATGACGCCTTTCTTCAAATATTTGAGCAGACTTGAAGACGCCTTTTCCTTGACGGCGGTCGTCCAAAGATAAACAGATCTGGAAATCTGAATACCTTTCGAGGGCTTCGCAAATACCGTCTTTGGCCCATCAATAATTCTCTATTGCATATGTCCTGGTTTGACAAAGCTTGATCATGCTTACTGCATGTCTATAAGAATATGTTAGACAAACAGAATAATATGATACAAGCATAGCAATATTATATAAAACATTTAGGACAATGCTAATATAAAGACAATGCTAAGTCAATATTATATAAAACATTTAGGACAATGCTAATATAAAGACAATGCTAAGTTTAAGTAACGACATAATAGTGATTACATGAATATTAGTGACGTCGATATGTTAAACTTAATTGATTAGCCATATTCAAAAATATGATATAATCATTGGGCTAACAGGGTCAGGTCCAGTTGCGCCTAAACATCAGGTTGCGTCTGAGTCAGACTGCGCTCAAGTCAGGCTGCGCTCAAGTCAGGCTGCGCTCAAGTTAGCGTATGCAAGACATATGTCTCCAAAAGGCAGCGTATGTACTCCATACGACTTCTCATCAAGGCAGCGTATGAGGTCCATACGACTCCTCATCAAGGCAGCATATGAGGTCCTTACGACTCCTCATCAAGGCAGCGTATGTACTCCATACGACTCCTCATCAAGGCAGCATATGAGGTCCATATGACTCCTCATCAAGGCAGCGTATGAGGTCCATACGACTCCTCATCAAGGCAGCGTATGAGGTCCATACGACTCCTCTTCAAGGCAGCGTATGAGGTCCATACGACTCCTCATCAAGGTAGCGTATGAGGTCCATACGACTCCTCATCAAGGCAGCGTATGAGGTCCATACGACTCCTCTTCAAGGCAGCGTATGTACTCCATATGACTCCTCATCAAGGCTGCATATGAGGTCCATACGACTCCTCTTCAAGGCAGCGTATGTACTCCATACGACTCCTCATCAAGGCAGCATATAAGATCCATACGACTCCTCTTCAAGACAGCATATGAGTCAGACTGCGCTGCGCTAAAGAGTGCACACAACTCAGTGGCGCAAGCTAAAAAGCTCACGCACACTGCTCACTGTCTTCTCCAAATCAGCAAGAACTCCATGGTTTGAACCCAAAGCTTCAAAAGTCCATAACTTGGTCAAAACAAGTCCAAATCCAACTTTTTAAAGGTCAAAATTGGGTAGAATAAAATTCTCTACAATATGGAACCATCAAAACTTGACAATAAAGATGTTTGATAGATCAAAACTACCAAAATCCAAAAATAACTAATTTCTAGATCTACAAAAATTAAAGCCTCAAAATGGAAAATGACAAGTTCTAATGTGTCTTAGAAACATGAGGAGAAGCTAATAGAACAATAAAAATGGGCTCTCTTGTGGAAGCAAGTTGCACTTGCCTAAGGGGTGTTCTTGGTTGGTGGTGGGTTTAATGGAGAAGGAAGAAGAGTTAATGAGAAAGTGGAGGAGAGAGAAAAGTTAGGTGGGTTATAAAGGGGGATGGTGGTGGGTTTAACATGATAAACCAAAGAATAAACCAAGCCATCCCAAAATAAACCAAGTTAAACCATTACATGCTATGATGAACCTAATCAAGATTAAACTGAAATTAGCTAGCCAGGCAGAAAAATAAAATACATGTCAGGATCCCGTATACGTATACTAGAAATACGTAGAACGAAAAATGGGGGTGACAGATCCAGCGCTATTTCTGCTGTTGCCGTGCCCGGCCAGCACCCCAGCGCTGACCCCGCGAGTGCCGCTGATCTGGACAGCATTGTACAGCGCTGTTCCGGGTTTACGTTGCTGTTCGGATCTCTATTTTTCTTTAATTATCATCTGAGAGCTCTAGCCGAGCAACCCGAGGTATAACCCCTGTCCTGTTCTATTTTTCATACAGTCTGTGATGAGAATGGTCCCCGATTCCCTCCTGGGAATTCAGTTTTTAGCGACATCGTAGTGTTGGAACCTTCGGAAAGGTTCTGTTGGTTGTTTTGATCTTTTCGAACTTTTTGGAAATTGGATTTCGGTATATTTTGGGCTTTTCGGATTTTTCCGGTAGCGTTCTGTGATGTTTTGGTTGGATTCGGACTTCCGAAATTATTTCGGGTCGTTCTGAATTAATCTGTGGATTGGTTATGGATTATTTTTATATATATATTTTGGGATTCCCTGGTTTAGGATTTGCAGAAAAAAGATTGGCATATTTCCCAATTTTTGGGTTGACCAAAAACAGAGGAGATGCTGCCGGATTTTTCCGTAAATTTAATTATATTTTAAAAATGATTTCAAAATAGATTTCAGAATTTTATTAAATATTTGGATTTTGGGCGACGACCGTATCGGTCAATGGGCCCCGGCTAAGTGCAAACGAAACCGGCTTCGCCCGGACGTTGGGGCATTAGCCTAGTTGACGATTGGACCATATCTGAGACTCGATAAATATTTACTTTATTTTTATTTTTATTTATTTATTTATAATTAATTATGGAAAGTTTAGAACTAACGGCCGTTTCTGGCTTATTTTAATTTATGTAAATAAATTGTAATGGACATAAGCCCAGCTGGTTGTTGGTTCTGTAACTGTAATTTGGTAGCGTAGGTTTTTGGTTATTTGCTGATTTTGCGAGTTTTTGTAGCGTACGAATAAATCTAATAAAAGTATTTTCGTATAAAATTAATAAAGATTTTCTCACCTAAAATCTACAAGTTTTAATATTAACAACGATCATGTATTTCTCACTAAAATAAGAAATTAGTTTTATATTTATAATTATGAAAATACAAAGTTTTAATCAATTAAATTGGTGTCGACGAGTTTTCCAAAATACAAAGTTTAAAATGATCTTTCCCTCGTTATTAATTCAACGCACCAATAATCGTAATCCTGTTTGTGTTTTGTTAAATAAGAATTAAAATAGAATATGACACAATTAGAGATTTCAACTAGCGTAGCTAGATTGGTAACCCTGGAATCTGAGTCAATTTCTCGAATGTAGGAATTCGAGGATGATCCTAAATTCCTATCTCGAAGTCTTCATCCTCTCCAGTCCAGTCTATTTTGAGACAAGTACATTTTGTGTTAGTTTACAGTTATTTAATAATCACTTTATTGTAAGTTTAAACCACGATGCAACACAGAACTCCTCCTGAGAGCATTGACTGTAACTACTGTAACTATTGTAACTGTTTGGGGACTGGAGGAGTAGTGTAATGAGTATGACCACATTAAAACTACTGTAACTACTGTAACTATATTAGCTTACCCCTCATACACACGGGGATAAGCCGTATCTGAACTTTAACAAACTCAAGCCGGTCATATTCATTGCCTATTCAAATCACACTGTTTTACTGTTAGAAAACTGTACATTTCCAAATTGTTTAAAAGTGCATGATTCTATTATTATTTCAACTGTCAAATTAGCATGAATTGTACTTTGCTCCCTCCTGACTGGAGATAACATTTTTAGGGGGATATTGAAGATGCTGAGCTGTTATACAACAGCTATTATGACCCGGTTCTGTACCCTGTGGTGTTGCCAGAGTCCCCTTTGGAGGACGCAGGACCTGAGGCCGGCGAGCCGAACGTTTAGCTAGATTTTCTGTTTCTGGATTTGTTGTTTTAGAATTTTGTAATTTGATTTCAGCTTTTAATTCAGTTCTTTCACTTTCCAGTTGTATCTATTTAAAGGTTTAATAAAGTTTTAAATTCCCGAATATTGAGTTGTGAAAAATATAAATGTTGTTGTGGTTACCTGCTAATGGAACAGCTTACTGCCGCCGTCTCAACAACGGTGCAGGCTGGGCATGATCCGGTTCGACCCAATTATTTGGGATCAGGTCGTGACATTCTTCTGGGAAAACATCTGGAAACTCCTCGACGATCCGGGGTAACTGCACTGTTGCTACTGCCATCCGCAATACGGGAGGAGAAGGTTCAACTTTGCCTCGGGAGAAGGAAAACTTCGGCTCGCCTGGGATGCTAAAAGCAACCCTGCCAATATGGCAATCTATCCTGGCATACTGGTCCCTCAACCAATCCATCCCTAAGACCATATCATAATCGGCCATCGAAAATTATATCAACCTAGCGGGAAACTCTCTACCGCTAACTACGAACCGACACGAGGAAAATACTCTATCTACTCCCACAAGACCGTTACCAGTAAGTATATTGAGCCTTACTGATAATGACTCGGGCTCTAGCCCTATCCGTGTCACGAATCGTGCAGACATAAATGAATACGAGGCACCAGAATCAAATAATACTGAAGCTGGAAAGGTGTTGACGAGAATAGTACCTGCCACTACCTCACCGGGTGCTATTCCTTCCTCTTCCATGGTCAAGGCCAGCACTTGACCATGCCCTCTGGGTGTGGGTCCCCTCTGCTAAAAATTCCTCTGTCTGCTCTGGATCATGGCTTGGGCTTGGGCATACTGCTGCGGTCTCTGCTGCTGGAATGCCTAGGCCTGCATCAGCAACGGCCTCGGGAACGGGTACTGCAGCTGCTGCTGCTGGACTGGTGCTGGTTCTCTAACTGAAGGAATAGAGAAGGCCGATGAACTCTCCCTGTTCGGGCAGTTCCCAACCCGGTGGTCCGGAGCACCATAAACCAAGCACAAACCATGTTCTCTGCGACACTCTGATACCATATGCCCTGGCTTCCTGCAGTGTGAACATCCCACTGCGGAAGACTGCTTCTGCTTCTGCTGTTGAGGGTGCGTCGGGGTGGAATGCTGAACCGACGTTACTGAGGCCACCCGCCTCGGAGCCCCAATGGTCAAAGCCCTGGCTGCTGGGGTTGGCGCTGATGACTGATTCATCTGGCCGTGAGATCGCTTTCGACCTCCGGTCCTGTCCACAATCCTCTGGAAGGTATACTTATGCCTCCGGGCTGCCCTCGGTACTGCATCAAAGGCCTGATGCTCAAACTGCTCCACTGCCAACAAAATCTCTAGGTGGAGCCCCTGCTGGAACCGCTGGGCTCTATCGAACTCGGTTGCTACCAAGGTGGGAGCAAACCGACTAAGTCTCAAAAACTCGGCCGTATATCCGTCGACCGTCCTGCCCATCTGCTTCAGATTGGTGAACCTCGTCTGTAGATCATACCGAGCTACATCATCGAAATACTTGGTCTGGAATCTCTCCCTGAATATTGCCCAGGCAATAGGGGGCACTTGTAAACCCCCTAAATTTCTACTATATTTTTAGTACTGATTTTTTTTTGTATTTATACGTCGCATAGTTGTATTATACGTCGCGCGGGAATTTACATTTTTCATATTTACTCGTCGAGTGCGAAACTGCGAATATGTGCGAAATACATATTTTAGAAAAAAATATATTTTATTATCGATGATGGCTTCAAAAATAATATATATAATAATTATTTATTAAAAGTAATTTAGCAAGAAGATATTTTAAAGATTTGATTATTTATGTTTATTTCCAAAAATTGTTTCATCTAAATTATTAAAAATGTAGTTTAAAATTATTTCCTATTTATACTTAAATATTTATGATAATTTTTGAAATTAATTATTTATTATTATTTGTAAAAATATATTTTGAATTTAATGGTAATAATTTAAATGGTACTTTGGAAGACAACATTTTATGCAAATATTTATTTCATATGAGGTACGAAGGTTTAAATTTATAAATATAATTCTATTTTCGAGATTAATTAATATTTATATTTTATTATTTTTTGAAAAAGTATTTTAAAAAAATGTGTTTTGGTTTAAATTTAATTGGTCGTGATAAGTTACATCTGAAATGATTTTAAATAGCTTTTATATGAAAATCTAATTTATCTATAATAATTTAGATTAGATTTATCTAGTTCGACTTGGATTTGATTGGATTCATTTTTGTTTTAAAACATATATGGTAAATTTTCTAAAATTAGATTTAAATTGTAGATTGAACCCAATTTGAATTTAAATAATTAAATTGGGTCCAATCCTTATCTAACTGGGTATTCCCACCTCCTATAAAAGGAGAGGTACTCCAGAAATTTCCATCCACAACCCAAAATCCGTGCACCGTGTCTGTGCCTCCCATCCACTATATTCTCCATTACAAATACAGTAATCTCGTCCGAGTCCGACAATCCCGGACCTCCATCTTGTCGTGTCGGACAATCCCCAACACGACGACTTAAATCCTATCCCTAGCCTAACTGTAAATTATCCCCGCCGCAATCACTGCCACTCCTTCCCGTTCACCGCCACCAATGGCGCAACCCCAAGGACCGTCACCACCGTCCCATCTCTACCGCCATCGCCATCCCCGACTCCGCTCGCCCTGGCCAACCAACCACACCACAAACGCCTCCTGCCCAACCGGGCCACAGCAACACCGCCACCACTGTCCCCAAACGCCGTCAACACCCCTCTCGTCAAACCCAACCATCACCCATCGTTATCATCATCACCACTACCGTAGTCGACTCGCCACCACGGCCATCGCCGCCCAAAAACCCACAAACAATAGCAAAGGAAGCGGGAAGAAACCCTCACCTGAACCCGACCTCCCCATCTCTGCCGTGCCCACGTCCGGGTCGCCACCGCCTGGAATCCCATCCGCGTGCCGGCGAGTAGCGCCACCGCATCCCAGCGTCTCCGCCTCCGCCTACCCGTGGGGTTTCCTCTGCCGCTCCAGGTACCGGCGACCCCGCGCCTAGGGCTGGCGTCGCCGCCGATTTCCTCTCAACCTCCGCCTCCCGGGCGGAAGCCCCGCGCCGACCCGGGAAAGCGTCACCGTTGCCCCCGTAGCCTCGACCGCCCGGCGCCACCCTGGTCCGCCGTGCCTGAGCGCCGCAACCGGGAACCCTCTGCCGCCAGGCCGAGCGCCCGACCGCCGGCGCTCCGCCAGATTCGCGCGCGTGGGACCCTCCCATCGCCAAATCCTCGCCGCCGAGGAGTCCTACCGCCGCCGGAGTTCCCCAGTGCCTCTACTCCGCCTCACTGCTTGCGGGCGGCCACCTGCGCCGCCTCACAGTCGTCCGCCCGCGTGTCGCCACCTCCGCGCAGGCGCCTTGTCCGCCGCCTCCCGCCTTCCCACGACGCCTGTCCGCCTCCGCGCCAGACGAGCTCCGCTCCAGCCGCCGTCGGCCACCGGCGCCCAACCGACCTCGGTGAGGACTCCCTCTTCCCCTCTTTCAATTCCTCTCTCTCTCTCTCTTCCTCTTTCTCTATAATAACTGGAGAAAAAAAAATAATAATTTCACTCACTGATAAATTTTTTTCCTTACAAATAGCAATGAATGCTGCCGAGAGCATTGAATGCTTGTTTTCCAAATGCTGTTTCATTATTATCTCTCATGTTCCAAAAGTTGCATTGGAAACAATGGAAGTAATAAATTATAATATGTTAATATTTTATTCTTAGTATAAAGTACTGTACTTCGAACTGTATATATATAAATATGTATATTCTGGAAATATTTATTATTATACTGTCTGTTATTATTATTATTATTATTATTATTATTATTATTATATAATTGTTATTATTATTTCTAATATTATTTGTTATTAATTGATTATCGATATTACCCTTGGTTTACTACTATTAAAAATTATTACCTATTATTGGTATGTTATTATATTATTCTAATTATAAGTTTTTGACATAAAATATGGTTACCTATATTTTCAAGTGTCTCTTCGTAACATTTTGTATAAAAAGAAATACATAGTTTTTAATTATAATTAACTTCCAAATATAGTTCTAAATATTATAACTTATTTTAAATAGTTTTTAAATGCCATAAATATTTTCTAGAAATATATATAAAAAAATATATATAGCTTTCAAATGATGATTTTTGGTACTGAAAAAGGTAGTTAAATTGCTGGTATTTCTTATATATTTATTTTTTAAACATATTTTTATGGATTTCCTAAATTACAAACAAATTATAAATATTTCCTAACTATATTTTCAAAGTATTATAAATATTTTCGAAGTGTAGCAAGCACTTTCTCTACGAATTCTCGTTGATTAGCAATCTTGATAATAACTGAACATATCTGTTTCCTCGCGACTTCAGACCTCCGTCCATCAACCATGGCTATTGGACTCAACGGAACATGTTAGAACATTACACCACATCAGGCGACACACCAGGCAAGACACCTTACCTTTACTGTTTAAATTTCCTGCTCAATATCATGCATGTTTTAGTTGTTTCTTTTTAAAATTGTATATAAATGCAAATTACTATATTTTATGCAATTGGCTTAGAGTTAAGGGACTACCATTAAATTTAGTGTGTCTCATTGACTTGTCACGATGGTACACGAGTTGTGTGTGAGAGTTGTGAGTATCATATAGAGGTCACTTGTGTGTGGGCTGATCCTCCGTACGCATGCGTAGGAATAACTGTCAATAGACGCATGTTAGAAGACTTGACAGTTATCTATTATAAACCCGTGTTGTGGAAACGACACGTGTTGGTGTGTCGTGGTTACGATGCACGTATAGTATCATTGGGGGGAGGGGACAGCTACTAGCGTAGGGGCTACTTTTATTTTACACACATTTGGGAGATAGTGTCTCGGATGAGCGCTACGTGTTACCCGACCGATAGTGTCTCGGATGAGCGCTACTTGTTGGCCACTCTTTATTACATGCTTGAGACAGCCCCTGCGTAGAACGTTGTCCTCTAAATTGAAATCCACCTAGAATGGTTAGGAACCTTTATACATGCATACTTTTCTATTGAGCTTTATTTATTCAGTTTATGACATGATATTATGTGTCTTGTTACGTCCCTCTGAGGACCTGGTTTTTCCCCAGGTGTGTGTTTTCGTGATTCCTTGCAGGTGCTCTAGCTAAGGCTATGACTCGCGCTCTATTCCGTCGTGATGATTACTCTTGGATTCGTCACTTGCTCTCGTTTGCTAAATTCTTTCCTTGTATATTCTTCCATATTTAATTTGGTTGGTAGTGGACTTTGTCTCCGCCCAACTATTGTGTACATGACAAACTCAAAATTGCTTTATATCATTATTTATCTTCGTAGATGAGATTTAGTTGTCTTGGATTACTACATTTACAGCTTATGTATACATATGAGGTCCATGTATTTCGTATGTATACAGCTGGCATGTCTATGCACTTGGTCCTACGTATTTTGGGACTGGGGCGTTACATGTTTTTGTGGTGGCCCATGCAGGTCCAGTTTATCACTTCGGTTACTTTACCGTACCGATGTGAGCTGTAATATAGGATTAGAGTCTAGAATCTCATCCACCTACTTGACATCCTTTCTTGACTTCAAATTTCGAACTCTCGTTCGACCTTCTTGAATTACATCTTGCTTGACTCCTTCTACCGTAAATTTCTTAGTTTTGTGTTTAGTAAGATGACTACACTAGTATATGCCCATAGGTTAAACACATGGCTAGATAGATTGCATTGACAATTAATATCCATTGAGGTTATATTTGAGTATAAAGACATTTATTTTCCTAGAGATATGATAATAGGGATTAGTTAATTCCAAGTTGGGTAGTAGCCTATTACCGTCATCAAAGGATAGTTAAAATTTTACTTTAAATTTGCAAGGTGGTATACACAAGAGGATAGCTAGATTGAGGTAGCAAAATCTTTATGAATTTTGAAATTGTGAAATAGTTATATTGTGACACCTGAATTACGGTTAACTTAAGTTTGGATTGTAATATGATAGAGTTTATCTCGAGATTATTTAAAGAGTTTAAATTATGATTTTCTAGACGACTAGAGAGATGAAAGTTTAGAAGGGAAAAAAAATTGAGGTTTTAAATTGCGCGTACGATTTATAAAGTTTATTAAATTTTAGAGAGAGAATGGAAAATTTTTGTTTAAATTTTTTTTGGAAGATATCGACTTTGAAAGAAAAATTCAAATTTCAAATTTTGTCCTATGATCTATGATTTATAGAGTTATTTAAATTTCGAGTTTAAAGCCTTGATTATGGATTATTTAAATTTTGGAAAAAAAAGAGAGGGTAGTATGTTCAAATTGTAATATACAAGGACTATTTCGAGATTGATTAGGAATTTAAATTTTGACTAGACTTGGTAGCTTAAGGTAATTAGAAATTGTGGCGGAGTATCTTGAAAATTTTATTGAGAAACTTCGAGGAACTTGAAATTTAGATTAGATCATATTGGTAGAGGACCAAGAAGCAAGGAATGTCACCCTAGTGAGATAGAAGTATTGTACATTAGATTGCCATGCCACCTACGATTATGATATTGCATATACACAAGTATAGTTAGTCATCGACAAAACCGATGAACATATCTTTTGACTTACTCGACCTTCCCTCAATTCTAGATCTTTTGTCATGACCATCTAATTATTTGAAACTTGAGAAATGATTAGATTGTTCCTTAATCCTACATCATCTAAGTAGCTATCATAACCCTAGAAACTGTACTCCTAATTTATTTTACCTTGATTTGTTGGAATCTAAGTTATCCTTATTTCATGCTTTAACTCGGTCATTTATTAGGTTCGTTAATCATTATCTCATTAACTCCCACTTTCTACTTTAAGTTCTTTGGTGTCCCTACCGTGACTTTGATATTTGGAGCACAACACTAGACTTTTTCTTCCCACAACTTTCATATGTAAGATCTAGACGAGCCCACCTTCATGTAGGTATATCACGTGCCACTAAAACACGTCTCCTTGTACTCTAATTTCATATTGCGACTTTCGGGTCCAAAGGACTGGACTCTAATCCCTACCGTGAAACCAATATACTTTAAACTATAGCTGAGACTCGACCTCGACTCCATTTCTTTCGACCCGATATACGATCTTGTTCTACTTAATTCCTTGCATGCTTAAATCTTGATTGCTGGACCTATCACACCATTAGTTTAATTCTTGTAAGCTGAGTAGAATATCTCACGACCAAAACAACATTTTGTGGACCACATTGATAGGTTCACTTGGACCATAGAATTCAGTAGACCCTAACTTATCTAGTCAACCAAGCCGACTGCATAGGCCCAAATTTCGAGCGGAACTTAGATTTTATAAGATCTTGGACTAATTGTTTTCTTTCATCATTACCCTTTACTTATTATTTTAATTACCTATGATGCTAAAATAGCTTAGTTTGGCAAGCGTATTCTTTATCAAGCTTGATCATGACATATGTTTTATTGGGTCGCTCCCACTAACGTATTGTCTAATCAGAACCGGTGCATGATGGTCTGATCAACCGAGTGCACTTTGGTTCGTCCATTTCATATATCAATATACGTGGATGGGATGTAGTTGAACTTCCTCCTTAGAATTCCATCCACGACTGCCTTGAAAATTCTTTTGAAATTATACGGTCACCTTTGAATCACGTATTCGTATTCGATAAAATCGTCATTGAACTCCTTATTGCCTTCGCCTCTACCCACTTTAGAAGGACGGAGGCGTGGTACTAGAAATTCCTCTAGCTACCCTATCACCTATGACCCTCAACCTACTCTCAAATCATACCTTCTAGGTATTTAATCCATTCTCTCTAACCTTTATTGCATATTCTAAATTTAACCCCCGCTTATTTTCCTTCTGGTGTTAACGCATGATTACCCTTGCCGTTATTGAAATCGAGATTTCCTAATGCATCTTTCGTTGAGCATTGTGAATTGTTTTGTGCCTTCTCACCCCCCTGCAAATCCTTAATTTCGAGGACGAAATTCTTTTAAATTGGGTAGGATGTAAACCCCCTAAATTTCTACTATATTTTTAGTACTGATTTTTTTTTGTATTTATACGTCGCATAGTCGTATTATACGTCGCGCGGGAATTTACATTTTTCATATTTACTCGTCGAGTGCGAAACTGCGAATATGTGCGAAATACATATTTTAAAAAATATATATTTTATTATCGATGATGGCTTCAAAAATAATATATATAATAATTATTTATTAAAAGTAATTTAGCAAGAAGATATTTTAAAGATTTGATTATTTATGTTTATTTCCAAAAATTGTTTCATCTAAATTATTAAAAATGTAGTTTAAAATTATTTCCTATTTATACTTAAATATTTATGATAATTTTTGAAATTAATTATTTATTATTATTTGTAAAAATATATTTTGAATTTAATGGTAATAATTTAAATGGTACTTTGGAAGACAACATTTTATGCAAATATTTATTTCATATGAGGTACGAAGGTTTAAATTTATAAATATAATTCTATTTTCGAGATTAATTAATATTTATATTTTATTATTTTTCGAAAAAGTATTTAAAAAAAATGTGTTTTGGTTTAAATTTAATTGGTCGTGATAAGTTACATCTGAAATGATTTTAAATAGCTTTTATATGAAAATCTAATTTATCAATAATAATTTAGATTAGATTTATCTAGTTCGACTTGGATTTGATTGGATTCATTTTTGTTTTAAAACATATATGGTAAATTTTCTAAAATTAGATTTAAATTGTAGATTGAACCCAATTTGAATTTAAATAATTAAATTGGGTCCAATCCTTATCTAACTGGGTATTCCCACCTCCTATAAAAGGAGAGGTACTCCAGAAATTTCCATTCACAACCCAAAATCCGTGCACCGTGTCTGTGCCTCCCATCCACTATATTCTCTATTACAAATAGAGTAATCTCGTCCGAGTCCGACAATCCCGGACCTCCATCTTGTCGTGTCGGACAATCCCCGACACGACGACTTAAATCCTATCCCTAGCCTAACTATAAATTATCTCCGCCGCAATCACTGCCACTCCTTTCCGTTCACCGCCACCAATGGCGCAACCCCAAGGACCGTCACCACCGTCCCATCTCTACCGCCATCGCCATCCCCGACTCCGCTCGCCCTGGCCAACCAACCACACCACAAGCGCCTCCTGCCCAACCGGGCCACAGCAACACCGCCACCACTGTCCCCAAACGTCGTCAACACCCCTCTCGTCAAACCCAACCATCACCCATCGTTATCATCATCACCACCACCGTAGTCGACTCGCCACCACGGCCATCGCCGCCCAAAAACCCGTAAACAACAGCAAAGGAAGCGGAAAGAAACCCTCACCTGAACCCGACCTCCCCATCTCTGCCGTGCCCACGTCCGGGTCGCCACCGCCTGGAATCCCATCCGCGCGCCGGCGAGTAGCGCCACCGCATCCCAGCGTCTCCGCCTCCGCCTACCCGTGGGGTTTCCTCCGCCGCTCCAGGTACCGGCGACCCTGCGCCTAGGGCTGGCGTCGCCGCCGATTTCCTCTCAACCTCCGCCTCCCGGGCGGAAGCCCCGCGCCGACCCGGGGAAGCGTCACCGTTGCCCCCGTAGCCTCGACCGCCCGGCGCCACCCTGGTCCGCCGTGCCTGAGCGCCGCAACCGGGAGCCCTCTGCCGCCAGGCCGAGCGCCAGACCGCCGGCGCTCCGCCAGATCCGCGCGCGTGGGACCCTCCCATCGCCAGATCCTCGCCGCCAAGGAGTCCCACCGCCGCCGGAGTTCCCCAGTGCCTCTACTCCGCCTCACTGCTTGCGGGCGACCACCGGCGCCGCCTCACAGCCGTCCGCCCGCGTGTCGCCGCCTCCGCGCAGGCGCCTTGTCCGCCGCCTCCCGCCCTCCCACGACGCCTGTCCGCCTCCGCGCCAGACGAGCTCCGCTCCAGCCGCCGTCGGCCACCGGCGCCCAACCGACCTCGGTGAGGACTCCCTCTTCCCCTCTTTCAATTCCTCTCTCTCTCTCTTTCTCTTTCTCTATAATAACTGGAGAAAAAAATAATAATAATTTCACTCACTGATAAATTTTTTTCCTTACAAATAGCAATGAATGCTGCTGAGAGCATTGAATACTTGTTTTCCAAATGTTGTTTCATTATTATCTCTCATGTTCCAAAAGTTGCATTGGAAACAATGGAAGTAATAAATTATAATATGTTAATATTTTATTCTTAGTATAAAGTACTGTACTTCGAACTGTATATATATAAATATGTATATTCTGGAAATATTTATTATTATACTGTCTGTTATTATTATTATTATTATTATTATTATTATTATTATATAATTGTTATTATTATTTCTAATATTATTTGTTATTAATTGATTATCGATATTACCCTTGGTTTACTACTATTAAAAATTATTACCTATTATTGGTATGTTATTATATTATTCTAATTATAAGTTTTTGACATAAAATATGGTTACCTATATTTTCAAGTGTCTCTTCGTAACATTTTGTATAAAAAGAAATACATAGTTTTTAATTATAATTAACTTCCAAATATAGTTCTAAATATTATAACTTATTTTAAATAGTTTTTAAATGCCATAAATATTTTCTAGAAATATATAAAAAAATATATATAGCTTTCAAATGATGATTTTTGGTACTGAAAAAGGTAGTTAAATTGCTGGTATTTCTTATATATTTATTTTTTAAACATATTTTTATGGATTTCCTAAATTACAAACAAATTATAAATATTTTCTAACTATATTTTCAAAGTATTATAAATATTTTCGAAGTGTAGCAAGCACTTTCTCTACGAATTCTCGTTGATTAGCAATCTTGATAATAACTGAACATATCTGTTTCCTCGCGACTTCAGACCTCCGTCCATCAACCATGGCTATTGGACTCAACGGAACATGTTAGAACATTACACCACATCAGGCGACACACCAGGCAAGACACCTTGCCTTTACTGTTTAAATTTCCTGCTCAATATCATGCATGTTTTAGTTGTTTCTTTTTAAAATTGTATATAAATGCAAATTACTATATTTTATGCAATTGGCTTAGAGTTAAGGGACTACCATTAAATTTAGTGTGTCTCATTGACTTGTCACGATGGTACACGAGTTGTGTGTGAGAGTTGTGAGTATCATATAGAGGTCACTTGCGTGTGGGCTGATCCTCCGTACGCATGCGTAGGAATAACTGTCAATAGACGCATGTTAGAAGACTTGACAGTTATCTATTATAAACTCGTGTTGTGGAAACGATACGTGTTGGTGTATCGTGGTTACGATGCACGTATAGTATCATTGGGGGGAGGGGACAGCTACTAGCGTAGGGGCTACTTTTATTTTACACACATTTGGGAGATAGTGTCTCGGATGAGCGCTACGTGTTACCCGGCTGATAGTGTCTCGGATGAGCGCTACTTGTTGGCCACTCTTTATTACATGCTTGAGACAGCCCCTGCGTAGAACGTTGTCCTCTAAATTGAAATCCACCTAGAATGGTTAGGAACCTTTATACATGCATACTTTTCTATTGAGCTTTATTTATTCAGTTTATGACATGATATTATGTGTCTTGTTACGTCCCTCTGAGGACCTGGTTTTTCCCCAGGTGTGTGTTTTCGTGATTCCTTGCAGGTGCTCTAGCTAAGGCTATGACTCGCGCTCTATTCCGTCGTGAAGATTACTCTTGGATTCGTCACTTGCTCTCGTTTGCTAAATTCTTTCCTTGTATATTCTTCCATATTTAATTTGGTTGGTAGTGGACTTTGTCTCCGCCCAACTATTGTGTACATGACAAACTCAAAATTGCTTTATATCATTATTTATCTTCGTGGATGAGATTTAGTTGTCTTGGATTACTACATTTACAGCTTATGTATACATATGAGGTCCATGTATTTCGTATGTATACAGCTGGCATGTCTATGCACTTGGTCCTACGTATTTTGGGACTGGGGTGTTACAGCACTAATCCAACAGGTTGTGCCGTCCACCAGCTACGGGCAAGATCCAATAGCTGTAGGCGTACCATGGCCACCTTCTCGTTCTCTGGAGTCCTGACTGCTTCTAGAATCACCTCTGTGTCCTGAAGTCATGCATCTGCAGCGATCGCATCTTCACTGCCGTCGAAGAAGGGAGGGTTCAAGCGCTTGAAGCTGTTGGCCACGCTATTACCCTGATGACCTCCTCTGGTCAAAGCGTCTACCACCGCCTGGTGCAAGGCATCTCCTCGACGATCCTGGGAGGCTAATAGTGACCTGATGAGACCCACCAAAGTGCCATCATCTAGCTCTGCAGGCTGGACGGGCTGAACTGGTAGCTCTCCTCCAGTAGGCATGACTCTGGAGGCTACTCCTGAATGTTGGGCTTGATCTCCAGGTTGCTGCTGGTCCACGGGAGGCGCTCCGTCTTGCTGATCGGCAGGTCCAGGAACAATGCCGCTGAAGAAAACGACATAGGGAACAATAAGGAAGGACCAAGACAGATCAACGATACAAGCATGTGATCAGGTCAAAAATCTCAGGAATTAGAAGATACGGGCAGAGATCAAGGGCGGGTGCTGATTGAGACATCTATTCGGTAAACCCTCACATATCTTGATTCACAAGACCTGCATGGGCCACCACTTAAACCATGTAATATCCCAGAACCAGAATACTGAAGAGCGGGGGCGTACATAGCCAGCTACGTATATTGAAGTGCAACCCACCTCGCTATACGGTTACGGGTGTCTAGATACATGAGGGTTTAACTACAAGCCAACAGCCTACTATGGTCATGAACAAGCCTATTGTCTCAATCTCAAGCAAGCAATAATAGTTATAAGATGTCAGAGCACCAAATATATAATAGCAAGGCGTCCCATACATTACATATTGGATGATCATGAAGCTAGTCGTACAAAATGTCAAGACTAGCAAGAGTTCAGTCGTACATGATCAACCCTAGGATCTGTCAATCATGTTACAGCCCGTAGGCAGACAGTAAATAAAGATGCAATACGAGCTAACACGTGCTCGCCGGCTAAATACCTCAAAAGAATAATTTTTACAATAAAGTGGGAGGACAAAAGAAACCCACTCGTTGCCAGGGTTACGCTTGGTGGTCACTATCTGGCTGGAAGACAAGTGGATCCTCTGGTGCTGCTCCGATATTTGGCCACACAAAACCAGCTGGGTCAGACCCCAGAAAGAGCAAATGCCACAAAGGAGGCTTCACTTAGGAACTAAAACCAGCATATCACAATAGAATATTAAAGATAATAAATAAAGAACTGGTAATAATAGAGATAATAACAGTAAACTGAGTACGAGAAAACCATTCAAGTAGCCAGGACACAACCCTTAAACCAAACAAGGACCGGGGTTACAGCCCTTCACCTGAATAGAAACCCGTCTCAAATACTATGAGTACGGTAAAGACAATAAACGAAAAGAGGACACATAACTGCTTCAGGAGCCAGGTTACAACCCTTAAACCAAACAAGGACCGGGGTTATAACCCTTCGCCTGAACAGAACTGGACCCCCGATCTTTATTGCTAAGGCCAGTATAAATAATCATGGTATTAAGGTAAGGTAAAACATGACGAACATGGCATGGGAATGCAATAAGATAATAAACGAAGAGAGGACATAGAACTGCTCCGGGAGCCAGGTTATAACCCTTAAACCAAACAAGGACCGGGGTTGTAACCCTTCGCCTGAACAGAACTGGACCCCCGATCGTTATTGTTAAGGCAAGCATCAATAATCATGTCATGTCACAATCTTGCATAGGATCAGGATAAGACTAAGATAGAATAAACTCCATCCAATCAATCAAGGCCAATCAAGAGTATGGCTTGATACTTTTAACTAACTAGGGCTATCACAGGCCTAGTTATTAGCAAGATGCAACGAGATTATCCCAACAGCCACAAGTCCTGTAGACCATCCGGTTATCCGGGTCGAATGTCCGTTTATGAAGAATGCAACACGTGACTGTGTGCTGGAAATGTATCCTACTCGTCGGTAGGCTACAAGTCCACTTAATGCGCCCAGATAACGGGATTGCCTGTAGCTGGAAATCTCTTCATGTCTACTGAATTATTCTAGTTCATTAGCCTTAGTCAATTACTGTAGGTATCCCTGACCGTGGTACTCAGGGATCCCTATCCTAGATAAGATGCAAGACAGTTCTGGTTTATTTTGTACAAACACAATCACCCACGGTGTTCAGGCCATTCAATTCTGTCATGACATGCTAGCCGTCGCAACAATATTCGAGATATATATCATGTCAAATTTACTGTCAAGAGTGCGCCACGATGGGTCACCGTTATGTCATGGAACATATTTAAAATTAACATTTATCCTGGTATAAGCGTATATGCAATAGCTAAATATAAACAGGGTGCAAGAGTTGTGGAGGAATCATGCAGCTCAGGGAGACGGGGTATAACTTCCACATACGAACTCAAAATAAGGTGCTCCAAAGATATTCGAAAAGGCAAGACAAAGATCTAAAACTTTCATGTTTTAAGTTTTTCGAAATTCTGGCTAAAAATAGCTAAACTTGGCAAAAACAGTCATTCTGTGCACATTTTACGCCAAAAATTCAATTCTGCATAAAATACGCAAAATGGGAGGGTTCCAGCGTAAAATTTTACATTATGGGTACCATCCAGCGTAAAATACGTAATTTCAGAGTTCCCTGCGTAAAATCTTACATTCTGGATGCTATCCAGCGTAAATTGCGCAATTTCAGGGTTCCCTGCGTAAAATCTTATATTCTGGACACTATCCAGCGTAAAATATGCAATTTCAGGGTTTTCTGCGTAAAATCTTACATTCTGGATGATATCCAACGTAAAATATGCAATTTCAGGGTTCCCAACGTAAAATCTTACATTCTGGACACTATCCAGCATAAAATACGCAATTTCAGGGTTCTCTACGTAAAATCTTACATTCTGGATGCTATCCAGCATAAAATACGCAATTTTAGGATTTCCAGCGTAAAATCTTACATTCTGGATGTTATCCAGCGTAAAATACGCAATTTCAGGATTCCCAGCGTAAAATTTCACTCAGCCGACATGAAAAATCCAGAAAAGTTGTTTTGGCCATAAAAACTTTATTTTAACTCGAAATGAGGTGAATCAAAAACCAAATTTACACGAAATTTCGTGCTCTTGCTCATGGAACTATTAGTTTTCAAAAATAACAAGTTTTAGTAGATCAAAACCAAGAAAAACTCCATAAACTTATGAAACCCTAAAGTTATAATATGGATCTAGAAGAATCTATCCATAAAAATCAAAACTTCAAGTTCTAAAGAGGCTTATAATCATGTAAAGAAGAGAATGGAAAAATAAAACTTGAGATCCATCATGAAGCAAGTTGCACTTGCCTAGGGCTCTTGGGTGTAGGTGGAGAGTAATGGTGAGGAAGAAGAAGAGTGAATGAGGAGAGAGAAAGAGTGTTGGGTTAACAAATGGAGATGGTGGTGGTAGGTAAGGGTTCTCCCCTTGGTTCATGATGAACCAATAAGCAACCCAAGCCGAACCAAGCCAACCCAAACAAGCCGAACGAAGCCAGGAGACATGCAATACGAGTCAGATACGTACACGTATTCCAAAATACATAATTACGAACTATGGTCATCACAAGCACGTACATGGTAGTTGGCATATAGTTTTAGCGTGGTTATGACTGATTGACTTCTTGCTGCATTACACTAAGAATGAATCCTGATTTGAGACTTTGGGTGTCGAGGTGGATTCGTACTTAGTGTACCCGTATAAAGGTACTGCATCTAGGAGGATGAGCATGTGGCCACGGTATGTGATTCCAGATAAATGTAGGGTTAATCTAGGCAACTAAAGATGGTAGAAGCATTGAAAGGGAGCAGAATCTCAAGATCATGCATGCCATCTGCCACAAGTGTTATGATTACCTGTCTAGCGCAAGGCTGACCGCCCCGGATATTGTTATCGTCCGCAATAGAGGATGGCAGTATCTGACTACTATATGTACCACCATATGATTGATCTGTTTCACACGGTTGTCTTTGAGGGGCCGGTGCTTATCTATGTGCTATGTGTTATTATTTGGCCTCGTTAGCCCTGCTGGACATAGCACGATCTGAGGATTCTTATATTGCATTGTTGGGGTAACCCAACCTCCACTTAGATAGCCGTAGACATTTGAGTTGCCACTTATTCACCTAAATTGTATGGCTTGTTGCTTGCTAAGCTGGCTGGCACGTAACGCTGTCCCGGCACGGTAATTCATTCCCTTATTCTTGTTTGATGTAGGGGTGGGTTACTGTTCCGATGACTGAATACGAGTTCCAGTTGGCGATGCAAGCATTAGTGGATGTTAGGATGACTGTGATGATTGTTGGTTACTTACGTATTAGTTGTTGGATTGCTGCCTTATATTCTGTAATCGTGCGTTGGTACCGCACGATCCTTCACCCTTATTACTGTTGTTTATACATGTTACTCCTGTCATATATTATATCATGCTGGTTTTTTTCGCCCGTCCTTGAGCCTTCCTTTCTGGTAGTTACTGTGGTTGGCCTGACCAACCCTGGATTGTTCCCAGATTGCCAGTGACCGATCCTATGGATCTTCTAGAATTGACTTGGAGGACGTTTGCTTCAGTTCCTGACCATGTGGGAACTGTGTGGAAATGTATTCTTGTCTACATTATTTCTTATTGTAGACTTTCTGATTATCATATGAGTATTTCCTGCTTTTCATATGATTATTCTTCTTGTTGTTATTTCATTGATTATTGCTTGTGGATATGAGATCAAATTTAGGCCATAGACTGCTTTCATGCCAGGATACCCAACAAGATTGACAGCCACGATCGTCGTATAACGTCTTCATACCTTATACGGTGTAGCTGGCCTACGTCCGTCCCCGTATTCCGGCACTGGGGCGTGACAGAAGCTTAACCTAGACAATTACATCTTGCCAAATCTTGAACAATATTGTTTGCTGTCATTTTTGTTTTCTTTGGTGTAAATGCTTAGAATTGTCTAGGTTTTTACTTCTCCACCTTCTTCTTCTTCTTCTTCTTCTTCTTCTTCTTCTTCTTCTTCTTCTTCTTCATTTACTCCTCCCACCAACCCAAGGCAAGTACAAATTGCTCCATGGAAAATATGATGGATCTTTATTTTGTTTGTTCTATTCTCTTTCTTGCATGATTCTAAGCATCTTTAGTACTTGAAGTTTTTTGTTTTGACGGTTACATTTTTGTAGATCTAGTTTTAACACTTTTTTATCTCTTAAAGTTTGTTATTTCTGAAATCTTACGGTCCTATGTTGTGGAGAATTTCATTCTACCCAATTTTGGCTTTTGAACTGCTTGATTTCGACTTATTTTGAGGAAGTTATGGCATTACTTGAGTTCATGGGTTCCCTATGCACTTCGGTGCTGATTTGGGAAAGATGAACAGACTGTACCTGTGCACTTGCGCGCAGCCTGTACACCTTCATGCACAGCCTGTACACTTTCCAGTGCACAGACTGCACCTGCACTTTCCTGCACAGACTGCACTGCACAGTGTCACGACCCGCACCCTAGAGTAAGGGCACGAGACGTGGGTACGTCCAGCCTACGCCGCAGTGTCGGCGGTAGAACGCTGTCCTAGGTCAACATACATCTAACAATATATATCTAAACAGTTTATACTCCCCGAATGGGGGTGACATAGCAGTAAATAAACTCAATCACAACTAAGGAAGAGATAGCACGATATGAAATAGAACTCAAGAAAACAAAGATGATAAAGTAGTCTAAGATAATCCCAGCAAATATCCAGAGGTACATGGTCTCAGATACTGAATGAAAGAATATATACAACTCAGAACAGAAAAAGTCTAGCTAAAACATGTCTCAAGACAACATAAGATAAGATAAGCCTAACTAATCTAGTCTAGGCAATGGGGGTGATGTCCTCAGCTAGAGCTGGGTCCTCCTGAGGGTCCAGCTCGCAAGTGTCATCTAAGGCTGCCCCATAGTAAGTATCAAGACAAGCCTCCTCCTCGTCCTCTGTAATATTTTCAACAGGTCCAGTCAGGACAGGAGCGAGTACAGTACATCTCAACAGTTCATAGCAGGTTAGAAAATATAATCATGCAGTAAAGTAAGATACAGGTGCTGAAGAATACAGTATGTAAACAGAGAGAGAGAACTGTAATAGAAATATCTACTATAAGTAAGGAACTAACAGTGGCTAGTGAGTCAGAGTACAGGATAGCACATGTGAACAGAACAGATTTGTACATGATCTACACTAAGGAGTTTCACATGATCTACACTACTATAGAATTGTTCACATGACTACTAGCACTCCCCCGTTTCTCCAATCAATACACAAGGATCTAAACAGGTTATGTTATTATACATGATATCACATAGGAGCCCATGAAAGGGTGCACATGATAGTATACATGAGGGCTCTGTGAACATGAGAGTACATGATTCACAAGAGTGTACATGTATGGTGAAAGCACAGGAGTACATGATGAAAGTGAAACGCACATGACACAATGTACCCGATGCTCCCGAGGGGGATAACATCGCATGAAGAGATCTATATAGTACCAATCCGTGATAATGTCGTGACAGCACAAGTAAAGTAATTTAATGCAGGAAATAATTCTAAACAGGATATAAAATGATCAGAGAATGTACTCGCCTGGTATCTGAGTGTCCAATATGAAAGTACTGTCCGAGGAGTGGTGTCTGGCTCCTAATCAGAACAGCACAAGTCACAACAAGTCTAAAATGGTAAAATGAAGTTCTACTATGCATTCTACATGAGTCTAGGTTAATCTAGGCCAAAGTCAACTCTTGGTCAACTCTGGTCAACCCTAGAAGTCAAACTTGGTCAACTATGGTCAAACTAGGTCTAACAAGTCTAAACTAGGTCAAACTAGCCCATACTAGTCTACATTAGTCTATACTAGGTCACTCAACCTACACTAGCTAGTACACAACACTACTAGGCTATATAGATCAACTACACATGTTATATGTTATCTAACACAATATGTAAATACACTAGCTTAGGTTACCAATATACCTATACATAGGTATAGGCACAAACACATATCATATGTATATATATACATCACATACCTACTTTAGGTTATATGACATATACATGCTATAAATCATCAAACTAAAATCGAACTAGAAAAAATAAACAGTGAGCAAATCACTGATACCTGATAATTTCAGAATGTATCAGTCCAGCCTAGTCATTCATTTGAATCCCCAAAATTTGACATAAAAACTTAACTCAATCATGTAAACTAATATTATCAGAGATTAACAACACATTCATGATCTATCTAATCAATTAAAACAGAATTTAAAAGCATTAAAATCAACCTAACATAGGAACAAAATTTCAGAACACTGGTACACACAGTGCACGACACGTGCACCGGCAAATACGTGTCCGATACGACACGAGGGGTCGAACCACTTGGGGAACCCCGTGTCAGTCACGGACACGACACGCATGTCAATTTTTGTGCGTCGAAGTGGAGTGTGCACTGCACACCAAGCCCCGAGCAGCAGGGGATCCAACCCGAGCGCGCGCGCGTGTCAACAGCGCGTGTCCACGCGTCGAACCCGACACAAACAGACACTAATATCACCTCAGTCAAGAAGAATCCCATAAACGACATATAAACAAACATTTCCATTCAAAAACATTGCACAAATGAAATCGAAATGCCCTTTGAGGCATTTCGACAAACACCTAGGGACAGTCTCTGATACGTATCCAAAACGGACACGAAACTTATGTAATCCGACACGAACCTAATGCAGACACTTAGGGGACTCCTAGGGCTTCCTAAATATGTAAAAAAATCGGAATTTCATGGAGAAATGAGGAAGTTACCTATACTTAAACTTTCAAGAAAAACCCCATTTCAATAGCTCTTCTCCTTGACGTCCCAATCCACTCAAATCACAACAAACTGAAATGAAACTTCAATGACAGCAAGAATAGGTATATTAAAACCTAATGGAGGAGATTTGAATGAAAAAGGAAATGGAATGGAAATCTAGGGATTAAATGAAATAGGAAACAAACCTTTCTTAAACTTTGAGCTTTCCTAAGAAAAAGGCAACCCTAAAATTACGAGAGTATTTATAGGGTGATGTTCCCAATGTTGATAGGGGTGGCCGGCCACTTAGTCTAGGGTTAGGTTTTGGTAATTGTCTTGGGCTTTGGGCCAACCTACAAGGCTATGAGTTAAAATGATTTATCAAAGGCTCTAAATCATAAGCCATGACTTATGACTTTCTAATTCCTATTGCTAACTAGAGTCTAATGACCAAACCAAGGATTAGCTTGTTGGCCCATTGGTCATATGGTCAACCTAATTTTAATAATTGATCAAAACTCTGTCTGGATATACGAAGCTAGTTGGGACATCTCAGCTTCTTGGACATAAGCAAGATTGGATATTCACTCCGTTCAAGACTGAAGATCTGTTTGCCTACTTGAGTCTGTATTTCCTATGCAATGTAATTTTCACTTTATTTGAGTCTAGGAATACGTTGTACACCGAGTCGTACTGCAAATAGGCTATCCCCAAAATAGTTCAAAATATTTTTAAAATGACCTGTCAAAAAGGTTTTCAAAAAGGTTTTCAAAAAGGTTTTCAAAAATCACCAAAACCTATTTTTAAAACCCTAACCTAACCCTGACATAACTCGGCCAGAGTTCGGCCAGAGTTCGGTTGGTGGCCGTTTGATTTTTGAATTCTCTGGAACTTGGTCCTCCTGCAGTTGCGGATTTGACCGAGATTTGCTCATAGAGTTCTGCCCGAATTCTGTCCGAATTCTGACAGAGTTCTCCCTTTGGAACTCCTATAAATAGAGAAGTATTTCGATCATTTTAATTCACTCATTCACTTTCAAACTTCTCTCTATCTAAAGCTTTCTGCCTTCCAAAGAGTTTTTTAGAGCTTACAATTTCAGATCCCAAGCCAGTTACAATCCTTTAGTCGATTTGCCAGTGCGGTACGGTCTAGAAGTTTCTGAGAGATTGTAATCAGAAGGCTTGATTGAAGAATACCTCTTCACATTTGAAGTTGGACGAGTTCTTCGTATCAAAGCTCGCGTTGTAGAAGTTGCAAGGACTTCGTAAGACAACTTGCGGTTTTTCCTATAGTGGATTCAACTGGTAGCAAGAGTTCTACCGACTGAATTAGTCCTCAACAGAGGGATACCAGTATACATCGCTGTCTTTGCATTTGCTTTCTGAACTCTGCCTTTACATTATTTCAACTGTGATTATATACTGTGATTGTGTTGCTAATATTTTTTTAATTAGCATTATTCCACTGCCAACTCTATTCACCCCCCTCTAGAGTATTACGCTTTACTATATCGTTCCTACAATTGGTATCAGAGCGGGTGTTACAGGTAAAGCAAAAGTAACAGTATAATTATTTATTCATTTTAATTAACTGTTATATAGATCACAGCACATCACATGGCTACTATGAAATTCACAAGTGAAGGTCAGGCCACAAACAGACCCCCACTGTTTGATGGTACTAACTACACTTATTGGAAAACACGGATGAGTTTCTTCTTGAAATCTCTTGATTTTGACTTATGGGCTATTGTTCTTGATGGCTATCAGAAGCCACCTCGTATAACTGTCGAGGGAGTTTTGGTTGAAAAACCCCAAAGCAGTTATACAGAGGAGGAAAAGAAAAAGGCCAGTCTTGACGCAAGTGCTATTAATGCTCTTTTTTGTGCCTTAGACAGAACAGAATTTAACAGGGTATCTACATGCACAACGGTAAATGGTGTGTGGAAGCTTCTCGAAGTTACACATGAAGGCACGACTCAAGTCAAGGAGTCAAAAGTCAGCAGACTTACTCAAAAGTACGAGGCGTTCAAAATGAAGCCAAATGAAACAGTCACACAAATGTTCGAGAGGTTCTTGGATATTGTAAACCCTTTGTCCTCCTTAGGCAAAGATTACAGTAACCACGAAAAGATTCACAAACTCCTGCGAGCTCTCACCAAGAACTGGATTCCGAAGGCTACAGCTATCATTGAAGGAAACGACCTCACCACAATGTCACTTGAAGTACTCATGGGTAAGCTACTCACTCATAAACTGGAGCTGCAAGATTTTGAAGAGTCTGCACCAAAGGAGAAGACTATCGCCCTCAAGGCTCAGCACAGAAAAGCTGCTGAAGATGACTCAGACAGCAGTGGATCTGACGCTGAAGATCAAGCTCTCCTAGCAAGGAAGTTCAAAAGATTCATGAGACATGAGAAGAGAGTCAAAGAGAACAACAGCAACAACTGGTACCAAGAAGATGCTGTCTGCTATGGCTGCAAGAAGAAGGGACGTATGAAGAAGGACTGTCCCATCAACTCATCATCGAGCAAGAAGAACAACAGGTATGATAAAGGGAACCTGAAAAGATCAACTTCTCGGAAATATGCCAACACCAGCATATGGCATAAAAGTGAAGCCAGCGACTCAGAAGACGAACACTCAGAGGACGCTGCAAATGTATGCTTCATGGCAACCGATCAGGTACCTACTGAACCTGTAGAAACTTATGATGACTTCACCTTTGAGCAATTAGGAGATGCCTTCAGTGACCTGATGCTTGACTACAGGAAACTGCGTAGTAAATATCAGACCGCTAAGAAGGTACTCAATGAGTACAAAGGAGAAATAGGAAGACTTACCGACCTACTAGCTGAGGTTAGAGCTAATGTTAGTGAGTCTGGTGAGCTTTCCTCTATAAAGCTCTTATTACACGAGACTAAACAGTCATCCGAAGAGAAAGACAAGATTATAGACCAATTGAGAGAAGATCTTTCTAAAGAAAAGAAAAGTCTTCAATCTGCACAAATCAGAATGGAATTACTCACTTCTGATTATACTAAGTTATATGACACTTCCAAAAGGTTGGAAATTAGGTTAGGAAAACAGCCTGAGCTTGCTGCTTCCTACCCTAACACGTGTCACTTACCGAGAAATCGGAACATTCCCAAGCCAAACACTGTCAGACCAAACCATATAAAACCTTTACCCCAAAAGGTTAAGCCCAAACATGATCATAGGTATGCATTCTTCTATACTAGAAAACCTAAACCTACCAACCATGCACACCACTCAGCTTTCAACACTCGACATACACAATGTCATTATTGTGGCCTCATTGGTCATATATCATCTGCATGTAGAATGAGAAAGCTTGTAGATTTAAATGTTTATGCTTGGATACCTAAAGCTAATAATTCAGGACCCTACAAGAAATGGGTACCAAAGGTTTCATCTGCAAACTGTTTTGTAGGTGGAACACCCTTCACATGCTAGAAGCAAATAGATCCTCGACAGCGGTTGCTCACGGCATATGACCGGTGACGCTACTCTATTTGCAACACTGTCGAAGAAAAAGAAGGAAGGTTATGTTTCCTTCGGTAATAATTTGAAAGGGTATATTATTGGTATCGGTGATGTTGGTAAGTCTCCCTATCCCGTGATTAAAGATGTCTGTCTGGTTACCGAGTTGAAACATAATCTGCTTAGCATAAGTCATCTAGCTGATCATGGTTATGGTATCAACTTTGGCAAAGACAAATGTACTATAGTTGATAGCTCAACTGGTAGTACTATCTTTGAAGGAATCAGGGAAGACAATATATATGTTTTCTATCTGCTGGAAGAAGCTAACATTTCAGGTAAATGCTTAATGGCCAAAAGTGATGAGAGTCATCTATGGCACATGAGACTCGGTCATGCAAACATGGATACAATTTCAAGATTATCCAAAAAGAAGTTAGTACGCGGTTTACCAGACATAACATTCAAGAAGGATTCGGTATGCAGCCAACATGAAAAGAACAAGGCTACCAGATCCACATTCAAGTCTGTAAATGCAGTATGTACTACTAGACCTCTACAATTGCTACACATGGATTTATTCGGTCCTAGCAGAGTTGCTAACCTTGGAGGTAAATTATATGCATTTATAATTGTAGATGATTTCTCTAGATACACGTGGGTATATTTTTTGACACGCAAGAATGACGCTTTATCAGAATTTGTCACCTTTTGCAAGAAAGTACAGAATGAAAAAGGTTACATGATCACTCGAATTAGAAGCGATCATGGTGGCGAATTCGAGAATGCTGATTTTGAGCAATTTTGTGACACACACGGTTTTATTCATGAGTTCTCCTGCCCTAGAACTCGACAACAAATGGAGTTGTGGAACGTAAGAACAGAACTCTAACCGAAATGGCCAGAGTAATGTTAAATCAATTTAGCCTACCCAAATACTTCTGGGCTGAAGCTGTCAATACAGCTTGCTTTGTGCTCAATAGAGTTCTAATTCGACCCAAATCGAAGAAGACTCCATTTGAGTTATGGTTTGATAGAATTCCTTCAGTTTCATACTTTAAGATATTTGGCTGTAAGTGCTTTATTCTTAATACTAAAGACAACTTGGGAAAGTTTGACGAAAAGGCCGATAAAGGTATATTTCTAGGTTATGCGGCCAAGAGCAAAGGGTACAGAGTCTTCAACAAACATTCCATGATCATCGAAGAATCAATCAATGTCACTTTTGATGAATTGAACCAAATGACTCTCGATGACAGTGATGAAGATCTGCCTACATCAAGCTCAACTTCAGCTGATTCTCAACCAAGCTCTGCACTAGCTGAACCTCCTAGAGAAGATCCAGGAACTAGCTACCTTCAGAATGAAGCAAAAAGGTTGAAATTTATAGCAAATCATCCAAAGGATTTGGTAATTGGTGATATTACCAAGGGAGTAAGTACTCGTACATCCTGTAGAGATATTGTTTCTAGTGTTGCATTTATTTCACAGCTAGAACCTAAATCTATTGATGAAGCATGTAGTGATAGTTTCTGGATAGATGCCATGCAAGAGGAATTGAACCAATTCGAACGAAATCAAGTTTGGGAACTTGTTCGCAAGCCTATTGATCATCCGGTCATTGGCACCCGTTGGGTATTCCGAAATAAACTGAATGAGGATGGTTTAGTAACTCGTAACAAGGCTCGACTCGTAGCTCAAGGATACAATCAAGAAGAGGGTATCGACTACGATGAGACTTATGCCCCAGTTGCGAGATTAGAATCCATTCGCATGTTATGTACATTTGCATGTTTTCATGATTTCAAACTTTTTCAAATGGATGTAAAAAGTACTTTTTTAAATGGATTTATAAAAGAAGAAGTTTTTGTAGCACAACCTCCGGGTTTCACGGATTTCAAAAATCCTGACCATGTTTTCAAGTTGAAGAAAGCTCTATACGGTTTGAAACAAGCCCCTCGTGCTTGGTATGATCGTCTAAGCTCTTTTCTACTTGACAACGGTTTTTCAAAAGGAAAGGTTGACACTACACTATTTATTAAATCTTTTAATGGCAAGTTGCTTTTAATTCAAATCTATGTTGATGATATCATATTTGGATCCACTGATGAATCTCTTTGTCAAGAATTTTCTAAGTGTATGCAGAATGAGTTTGAGATGAGCATGATGGGAGAGCTGAAATTCTTTCTCGGATTACAAATCAAACAAACCGACAATGGGACGTTCATTAATCAAGCCAAGTACACAAAAGATTTGCTAAAGAAGTTCGATCTGGACAATGTCAAACCTATTGGCACTCCGATGGCAACTTCAACAAAGCTTGATTCTGACGAACAAGGCAAGCCAGTCGACACACGTAAGTATCGAGGTATGATTGGTAGTTTACTTTACTTAACTGCTAGTCGTCCAGATATAATATTTAGTGTTTGCCAGTGTGCACGTTTTCAAGCTAACCCAAAGGAATCACATCTGTCCGCAGTTAAGCATATCTTCCGATACCTTAAGGGCACTTCTTCTGTCGGCTTGTGGTATCCCAAAACTAAATCCTTTGACCTTATTGGTTATTCGGATGCAGATTTTGCTGGATGCAAGGTTGATAGAAAAAGTACGAGCGGCACATGTCATTTCTTAGGCAAGGCTCTAGTCTCTAGGTTTAGTAAAAAGCAAAATTCTGTAGCCTTATCAACAACAGAGGCTGAGTACATCGTCGCAGGACGTTGTTGCGCTCAAATTTTGTGGATGAAACAAACCCTAGAAGACTTTGATTTATTTTTCACACATATTCCCATATTCTGTGATAACACGAGCACTATTAATTTGACTAAGAATCCTGTATGTCACTCTCGTACTAAACATATCGAGATTCGGCCTCATTTTCTTAGAGATCATCATCAAAATGGAGATATAAACCTTGTGTACATAGATACTGAAAATCAATTAGCTGACATCTTCACTAAACCTCTAGCGGAAGATCGCTTCAATTATTTACGTCGAGAATTAGGAATTTTGGACGTCAGTAATATAAATTAATTTTATTTTTATGATTATATATCATTATGCAAAACTGTATTAGAGACAAGCTAATAAAGAGTCTGTCTGTCACCAAAACTACGGTTGAAGCGAAGCGGTATTTAAGAGTTCTCCGGTGAACCTCCGCCAGCTGGGACAGTACTCCTCCAGCTAATCTGAGACAGTCACTGTGTAATAACATTTAATTCATAAAATATTATTAATTATGTTAGTTGAAGACTAAAATAACTAATCTTTGAATTAAATATTTGAAACGAGTTAATGAAAAAGAAGTGGCAAAAATCAACTTTGAAGAACCCTAGGCGAATTCGGCCAGAGCTCTGACCGAATTCGGCCCGAGTTCGGTTGTAGGTATCTGTGTATATATCCAGAACCCGAGAGCTTCTTCTCTTTCATTGCTTCCAAACTAATTACAACAGCAGCAGCAGCCGACCCCGATCTCCAAACCCTAGTTCTTCACCAATCTACTTGGTGAAATCCTTCCAAAATTTGGAATCGTGCGGAGATCATCATTCTCTACAACATATCTAATTTTCGTGAGGTATAACTCCCTCTCTCTCCACCTTTCAATTAGTGCTTTTTGTTTCAATGGCACCTAGATTTAATCCGTCTAAGAGGAAGAAGACCACTTCTAGTGAGGAAGGGTCGTCTTCGAATCCTCACACGGATTCACTGTTTTCGTCGATCCAAAAGAGCGACGGTGCTTTCGATGGGTTCTTCTTTCAAACCCTCGATCAAGCCTTATTATGGTACGGTGACTTTTCCACCCGATCCATATGCGGCGGCGCTCCGGTTAAATGGACGGTATTTCCCGATCATCGTCACTTGTTTGAGGCATTAGGGTTACACTTATTTGTTAAACTGTGCTTTCCAATAGCTACTAATGCCATTAGATTGTTCTATTGCAATCTCGTAGTAAACACTTTTGACGTGAGCACACGTGTTGGAGGCATAGACATTAAGTTCAATGATGTTCTCCTAGCAGAGATTCTTGGTATTCCTAATGAAGGTGAACCGCTAGTTGACATCACGGAATTCGATTTTCTCGAAGGCACTACACTCACGAGTTTTAAAGCGGAACTCTGTGCACCTGACAGAGTACGTTCTGGAAAGTTTAAGGCTAACAACCTGAACTTGTTTAACTACGAATTGCATCGCATCATCTACTCTACTCTACTTCCAAAATCTACTTCCAAGGATGATGTGACTTTGCTTGAGCTGTCCGCCATGTACCATCTTCTTAAGGGGATTCCTTTTTCTGCCCCTAAGACTATCATTCAGATGATGGGACGTTGTCGTGCTAGAGATCGAAATCTCTCTTACGTGATGATTCTCCCTCGTATCTTTCATCGATTCGAGATCGATCTATCGACTTGTACTCAGGACTCTGAGCCCAAGTTTCTCCAGCTATCTCGTCGCAGCCGGACTGCTTCAGCTCTACCTCCTGCTCCTCCTACTGCACCTCCTCCACCACATCAGCCGTATGCCATGACTTTTGAGGGCATACATCAGCACTTATCAGCTTTGCACGTCTCGATGACGGACATGGCTCGTGAGCGTGAGTTCTGCGATGTCACTCGTTATCAGGCGATGGCAAACTCCTTGGCCGATCTGCGTTTTGCCCAGACTGGTCATTCTGCTGCTTCCATCCCTCGTGATCCAGCTTTTTCGGGTTACCGCTGTAAGGATGAGGCTGTCCATGCCTACTTCCAGCCAGGTAACGCCTATGATTGGTATCGTGCTCCTCGAGATTACGTTGGTGAGTTCTATGCTGGCGCCCCTACTCATCCTACTAGCGCTGGTACTTCTGGTGCTGGTACTTCCGGTCATGCTGGCCGAGCTGCTGATGATGATGATGATGAGGATAGTGATTATGAGATGTGATTTGATTATTTAGTAACATTCTATTGTATACTTGGAAGTGCTCCGACATTCCAAGTTTTTATCATTACTTTTTAGTTCTTATCAGTACTTTGTAGTTTGATTTTAGTACTTTTTATCTTCATGGACATGTTTATGATGTTTCATTTATGACATCTCAGTTTATTTCAGCATTTTGTTTAGCACTATCTCTTTATACTGCTTCTTCATTACAAACTGCCTGTGAAATAGCATGCCTGAGATTTCTTTTATGTTTTTGAAACTTTACATGCCTGTGATGATGTATGTTTACTCTTTTTATTTTATTTGTTATGTTTTCTCACTATTTGTTACTTATGCATTGATTGCGGGGGAGCCTTCTGCATTTAATGCGGGGGAGCCTTCTCTTGTGCAATTATTTTGCTACGTGACAAAGGGGGAGAAAATTAAAGATCTAACATTTTTTTTGAGTTAAATACAGGACATGAACAATTTCACGTTTTGATTCTTTTTGAACAAGCTTAATGTTATATCATTCATAGTTTGTCAATTATCAAAATGGGGGAGATTGTTGGCCCATTGGTCATATGGTCAACCTGATTTTAATAATTGATCAAAACTCTGTCTGGATATACGAAGCTAGTTGGGACATCTCAGCTTCTTGGACATAAGCAAGATTGGATATTCACTCCGTTCAAGACTGAAGATATGTTTGCCTACTTGAGTCTGTATTTCCTATGCAATATAATTTTCACTTTATTTGAGTCTAGGAATACGTTGTACACCGAGTCGTACTGGCAAATAGGCTATCCCCAAAATAGTTCAAAATGTTTTTAAAATGACCTGTCAAAAAGGTTTTCAAAAAGGTTTTCAAAAAGGTTTTCAAAAATCACCAAAACCTGTTTTTAAAACCCTAACCTAACCCTGACAGAACTCGGCCAGAGTTCGGCCAGAGTTCGGCCAGAGTTCGGTTGGTGGCCGTTTGATTTTTGAAATCTCTGGAACTTGGTCCTCCTGCAGTTGCGGATTTGACCGAGATTTGCTCATAGAGTTCTGCCCGAATTCTGCCCGAATTCTGACAGAGTTCTCCCTTTGGAACTCCTATAAATAGAGAAGGATTTCGATCATTTCAATTCACTCATTCATTTTCAATCTTCTCTCTATCTAAAGCTTTCTGCCTTCCAAAGAGTTTTTTAGAGCTTACAATTTCAGATCCCAAGCTAGTTACAATCCTCTAGTCGATTTGCCAGTGCGGTACGGTCTAGAAGTTTCTGAGAGATTGTAATCAGAAGGCTTGATTGAAGAATACCTCTTTACATTTGAAGTTGGACGAGTTCTTCGTATCAAAGCTCGCGTTGTAGAAGTTGCAAGGACTTCGTAAGAAAACTTGCGGTTTTTCCTATAGTGGATTCAACTGGTAGCAAGAGTTCTACCGACTGGATTAGTCCTCAACAGAGGGATACCAGTATACATCGCTGTCTTTGCGTTTGCTTTCTGAACTCTGCCTTTACATTAGCATTATTCCGCTGCCAACTCTATTCACCCCCCTCTAGAGTATTACGCTTTACTATATCGTTCCTACAATTGGTATCAGAGCGGGTGTTACAGGTAAAGCAAAGGTAACAGTGCAATTATTTATTCATTTTAATTAACTGTTATATAGATCACAGCACATCACATGGCTACTATGAAATTCACAAGTGAAGGTCAGGCCACAAACAGACCCCTACTATTTGATGGTACTAACTACACTTATTGGAAAACACGGATGGGTTTCTTCTTGAAATCTCTTGATTTTGACTTATGGGCTATTGTTCTTGATGGCTATCAGAAGCCACCTCGTATAACTGTTGATGGCTATTGTTCTTGATTTTGACTTATGGGCTATTGCTCTGGATAGCTGAGAGAAGGCCCAACCTCAATCTCTGAATGATCGAGCACATGGCTAGGGTTAGCCATGTACCGTCTCAACTGTGATACATGGAATACGTTGTGGACCCCCACTAGCACAGGCGGCAAGTCTAGCCTGTATGCAACGTCACCGACTCTTTCGCTGATAACGAAAGGGCCGATGAAGCGCGGGCTAAGCTTTCTGCCTCCACCAAAACGTATCGTACCACGAGTCGGAGATATCCTCAAGAAAACCTGGTCTCCGACCTAATCACAAGCAAGGTCTCAATTAATTATAATAAACAAATATGATAAAAAAAATCACAAACAAACAAACCTAAATCTATTTCTACTCTAATCTGTACCTCAAACTCCAACGGCCTCCGGTGGCTATCGGCCCAGTGCCGATGTATGTCCTGCGCCATGCGAAGTCTGTCCCTGATGAGCTTCACCTTCTCGGCTGCATCAACAACCATCTCTGGCCCCAGTAAAGCTCGCTCACCAACATCATCCCAAGATAAGGGTGTACGACACCTTCGCCCGTACAGAGCCTCGAAAGGTGACATCTCAATGCTGGCCTGGAAACTATTGTTGTAAGCAAACTCCACCAAATGAAGATGATCCTCCCAAGAACCTCCAAAGTCCAGGACGCACGTCCGCAGCATATCCTCAAGTGTTTGAATAGTCCGCTACGACTGTCCATCCGTCTGGGGGTGGTATGCAGTACTAAACTTGAGCTGAGTGCCCAAGCTGGTCTGCAGACTCCTCCAGAAATGGGAAGTAAAACGGCTATCCCGATCTGAGACGATGCTGACCGGAACCCCATGAATCCTGACTATCTGCCGCATATACATCTCCGCCAGTCTGTCTGTAGACGTATCCACCTTGAATGGCAAGAAGTGGGCCGATTTGGTCAACCTGTCAACGATGACCCAAATCGCGTCTTTTCCTCCTGGAGTACGCAGCAATCCTGAAACGAAGTCCATAGTGATATGCTCCCATTTCCACTCGGGAATGGGCAGCGGCTGCAACAATCCACCGGGCCTCTGTCTCTCTGCCTTAACCTGCTGACAGACCAAGCACCTAGCCACGAAGCGAGCCACCTCCCACTTCATCCCTGACCACCAAACATGCTCCCTCAGATGACCACCAAACATGCTCCCTCAGATCGGTATATCTTGTTGGCACCCGTATAACGCCCCAGTCCCAAAATACTTAGGACTAGGTACGTATCCATGCCAGCTGCATACATACGAAGTATACTCCAATATATAGAAACTCGTATGTATACATAAGCTGTAAAATGCAGTAGAACCATAAAAACTAAATCTCATCCACTAGATAAATAAATGATATAAAAGCAACTTTAAGTATGTCATGTATACAATCGTTGGACGGAGATAAAGTCCACTGCCAACTATCTCAAATAAAATATACAAGAAGTGATCGATAGAATAACGGGACAAACCAAGCGCAATCGTCTTCGAAAGAATGGAGAAGATCACGGCCTTGGCTAGAACACCTGCAAAATCACAGAAGCACACACCTGGAGAGATAACCAGGTCCTCAGAGGGACGTAACAAGATACACAAAGAACATGCCATAATAAACTGAATATATAATATATCACAAACCAAAATAAGTGACAAGACGACAATAAGGTAATCTAACCGTACTACAGTGTTTATGCAGTTAAGAACAAACCTCCAACGCATGGGCACTCTGGCTCAGTAGCAGTAATCTCAGGTATGGCCCATCAGGATACCAGGGAGCTCAAAGTATAACATTCATCGAATGTCAGAGGCCAGCAGTAAATCAGTATCAGGATCCCGGATCGTATCTCCCGCGGAGATAACCGGCAATAGGGAAGTGCATACTTGGCCCATACGTCAAGGAACTGTTCTTCCCACCCAATGCCTAACAGAGTCACATCCATGTCTCATAAACCTCTACTAACTGCTAAGTCTCCTAACATGCCTCTATTAGCAATTAGCCCTATCGCATGCGCATGGGGGATCAGCCCACACACAAGAATCTCTACATGCTACTCATCTCACACATCCTCGTGGTACAACTATGTCACGCCCCGATCCCGCAGAGTCCCTTTCGTCCTCGCTTCGGGCTCTTTGGGACCGTTCGTCCTCGCTAAGGCGTGATGCCGTGCAAGCCTAAGTTGCGCTTGCACAAGGCCGAGACCTGAAGCAAGACAAGATAGATAAGATTGACAATACGCAGCAGAACGTATCGCAGATAATTGAAGCAGCAGCGGATATATTTTCAGAATACATGCATTGAACACAATGGTAACAAGAAACAATTCTCTTTATTGATTTCACTTGAACAGATTACAAGCTCTCATTTCTCTCTGATACAATATTACAAGCTCTCAGAACTTTACAGATTACAATGATCCCATTTCCATATATTACATCCTTTTATATACAAAACCAAACTCTTGCAATAGATGTCATCTCTTGGCATCTCTTCTGATTTCTGGCTCCTGGGGATGAGGCACGGGCTATCGCTTCGGACTTTCCTTCTCGATGCATAGTGCACCTGCATGCAGACTGATAGTGGGTCAGTATATCAGCATACTGGTGAATTGTGGACAAAGAGCTACATTTGTCTGAAACGATCACTGTTCATTTAGTGAGAAAAAAGTTTCTTGTGATATGATCTTGCTACTTTTTACCTATGTTCATTTCATGCATATAGAGACAATTTACATTCTTTTTGAAAACACATCTTTGAAAAGCCAACATTGTTTCATTTCATTTCGAGCATACAGGGGACTAATCAATTCTAGCACGATGACTAATTATTTCATGTGCAGTGTGCA
The DNA here is from genome assembly GCA_029216955.1 of Iris pallida. NCBI lineage: Eukaryota > Viridiplantae > Streptophyta > Magnoliopsida > Asparagales > Iridaceae > Iris > Iris pallida. Next base: position 6,894,117 of record JANAVB010016191.1, on the reverse strand, counting down.
GCGTGTTTCATGAGCATATTTATTTCTTTTGTTTGAGCAACTATTAGGGTCAATAACAAGCATGATACAATATCTTTTCTTTAGTGGAACATAGCATTTCATGGCATAGATAAATCTCTGCAAGTAATTCATGTCAAAGACTTAAGCAGTACATATGCATCACTTTTTAGTGATTCTTACCATAGCCGACCGTCCATTCTTGCACAAGATAAGGATTAGCATAAACATGATAAAACCATCACTTTTCATATGATCTAAACTCTTGAGGCACATTTGATCTATTGGCGATTATTTATTGAAGTCCATCAGATAACAGAGCTGAAGCCCCCAGATAACAGAGCCGAAGCCCCCATACAATAGAGCCGAAGCCATAACAGAGCCGAAGCCCCCAGATAGTAGAGCCGAAACCCCCAGATAGTGGAGCCGAAGCCCCCAGATAGTGGAGCCGTCGCCCCCAGATAACAGATAACAGAGCCGTAGCCCCCAGATAACAGATAACAGAGCCGAAGCCCCCAGATAACATACCGGCACCCATTTTCACATGGATGCCCTCTGCGTTAGACATACATTTGCAAGCAAGCAGTTGAGCAGTTCTACTTCTTATACATACAGATTATCTAGTTTCTTGTACTAGCAAGGCAACAAGTCTTCTTATTAGCATGCAGATTAATTCTTTCTTTAGCATACAGGTTCTCTCTTTCCTTGTTCTTAGCATGGCAACATGTGAAATCTCTTACAAGCATACATACTGGTTACCATCTTGTTATTAGCATGACAAGGTTCTTTTTATCAAGGCAACATTTATTTCTTAGCAAGGCAACATGTGAATTCTCTTAAAGCATACTCAAGGATTTACCATCTTGTTATTAACAAGAGCATTCAATCAAAAATTCAGATTCTTAAGGCGTAAGCGAATCAGCAAATGAGACTTCATCCACTCACCCAGATTAATCGTCTTCTGTTGCAGAGCCAGCAATCCGATCTTTCTGTCTATCTAGTGCTTTCGCGGAGCGGGGCACTACATAATTACCCACCGAAAAGAAGTTTCATCCTCAAAACTTAAGGAGAAACTTAAGATATCCTTAGCAGCGATAGTCCTCATCCTTCGCCATCATCAATCCATGAAATCACAATTCAGATTATATCAAAACTCTTGTTCAATCAAGCATTTCAATCTTAATCAATCAAATCGATAAGACATATGCCGGCTGTAGAAGCATGGAAAATATCAGAATAATGGTCCATGCGGCTCCGGGGAAGAAGCCCATGCAGCTCATACAGGAGCTACCTTATGCGGTTCAAAGAGGACTCTCAGTCTCATGCGGCTCGGGAGTGTATGCGGTTCAGCAGGAATATGCGGCTCGATCGACGCCACATCCCCCCTTAGGATCCTCCCCTACAGCTGGCCATTTGAGTGGTGGCCTCATTTAATGCCCTGACACGACTCGACGACTGTGATGGCTCTGACATAAAGCGTCATAATAGTTCTGCCATAATGACAGACTCTTCGGGAAAAGAAGAAAATCTCTGACCCGATCCGACAGAAGTCCTAGATTGCCACGTGGCATGTCTCATGCGGCTTAAATGAGAATAGCTTCATACGGCTCACTAAGAAGTCATCATATATGGCCAGCAGAAATCAGCCATATGCGGCCCACCGAAAGCCCAATCCCTGCGGCTCAATACAACGCTAGCTTATGCGGCTCGTAGAGATTATGCATATGCGGCTCATTGAGAGTTCATCCTCTGCGGCTCAATAAGGCGTTGTCCTATGCGGCTCATGAAGATTACCTCCCTGCGGTTCAAGTCTTGCCTATCCTATGCGGCTCTGGCAGGCCCCATAATTAAAACATGTGGCATCGGATCAATCAAGGATTTAACCGAATCTCAGCAAATATATTTGACGTCATCATCATAATTACCGAGATCCAGGCATATCATTTATCATAAAGCCAATAGGACACGTGGCGAGCAATCGGACATTGGTATAATCCATCACGAAGATTTAAAGCAGTTAACATTAATTGCTCACAAGATTAGGTGCTATCCGCATTAATGGCCTAGATTCATTGTAATCAGGTTCAAGGGTTCAGATAGATTGAAGGAGCACCGACATTCCAAACAAATGATCATTAGTAAACCCTAATGATCATACCCCACTCTTATAAATAGCTAGCATCATTTCTCTGCAAGGACCCCCCGGCAACAAAAGAATAAAAAAATACAGAGTCAGAGAGAGAATACACACAGAGAGAGAGAAGCCAGGAGAGCAACAGAGGAGCAAAAAGAGCACTTCTTCGTCAACGCCAACCATCTTTTCACAAGGAGCCAAGGCTGCATACCGATCGTCCAAGGAGTAAGGCAGGGCTGCCGTCGCCTTCCTGAGCCTCTATCGTCACCCCCCAGAATCTAAAATAAACAATTGTACTTAGATTGCTGTACCTAGATTTTCGTCCCTAGGCTTTCTTTGTACAAGCGAGTTTGTATTGTGAGTCTAAGTTTAGTCCTCCGATAATTGTTTTGTACTTTTACAATCAATGGCAAACACGATGGCGACTCTGCTGGGGAAGATGGCTCCACTGCGCCTCTGGAAAACGAAAACTCTGGCTCGCCGGGGATACTAAAGACAACTCTGCCAATATGGCAGTCTATCCTAGCATACTGGTTCCTCAACCAATCCATGCCTAGGACTACATCATAGTCTGCCACAGGAAACTCTATGAATCTAGCGGGGAACTCCCTACCGCTAACTACGATCCGACACGAGGAAAATACTCGATCTACTCCCACAAGGCCATTACCAGTAAGTATATTGAGCCTCACTGATAAAGACTCGGGCTCCAATCCTATCCGTGTCGCGAATCGTGCAGACATGAATGAATGCAAGGAACAATTATTTACGGACTTATTGTATGGAACGTTCATCTCATTATTGATATCGAGTAGGCAACAGAATTTCGATCAGAAGACATGTACAAATTCAATTGAATCAAAATTGGCCAGAGGATCGTGTTGCTCTGATACTATTCTGTCACGCCCCGATCCCGCAGAGTCCCTTTCGTCCTCGCTTTGGGCTCTTTGGGACCGTTCGTCCTCGCTAAGGCGTGATGCCGTGCAAGCCTAAGTTGTGCTTGCACAAGACCGAGACCTGAAGCAAGACAAGATTGACAAGATTGACAATACGCAGCGAAACGTATCGCAGATAATTGAAGCAGCAGCGGACATATTTTCAGAATACATGCATTGAACACAATGGTAACAAGAAACAATTCTCTTTATTGATTTCATTTGAACAGATTACAAGCTCTCATTTCTCTCTGATATAATATTACAAGCTCTCAGAACTTTACAGATTACAATGATCCCGTTCCCATACATTACATCCTTTTATATACAAAACCAAACTCTTGTAACAGATGTCATCTCTTGGCATATCTTCTAATTTCTGGCTCCTGGGGATGAGGCACGGGCTATCACTTCAGACTATCCTTCTCGATGCATAGTGCACCTGCATGCAGACTGATGGTGGGTCAGTATATCAGTATACTGGTGAATTGTGGACAAAGAGCTACATTTGTCTGAAACGCTCACTGTTCATTTAGTGAGAAAAATATTTCTTGTGATATGATCTTGCTACTTTTTACCTATGTTCATTTCATGTATATAGAGACAGTTTATATTCTTTTTGAAAACACATCTTTGAAAAGCCAACATTGTTTCATTTTATTTTGAGCATACATGGGACTAATCAATTCTAGCACGATGACTAATTATTTCATGTGCAGTGTGCAGCGTGTTTCATGAGCATATTCATTTCTTTTGTTCGAGCAACTATTAGGGTCAATGACAAGCATGATACAATATCTTTTCTTTAGTGGAACATAGCATTTCATGGCATAGATAAATCTCTGCAAGCAATTTATGTCAAAGACTTAAGCAGTACATATGTATCACTTTTTAGTGATTCTTACCATAGTCGACCGTCCATTCCTGCACAAGACAAGGATTAGCATAAACATGATAAAACCATCACTTTCCATATGATCTAAACTCTTGAGGCACATTTGATCTATTGGCGATTATTCATTGAAGTCCATCAGATAACAGAGCCGAAGCCCCCAGATAACAGAGCCGAAGCCCCCATACAATAGAGCCGAAGCCATAACAGAGCCGAAGCCCCCAGATAGTGGAGCCGAAAACCCCAGATAGTGGAGCCGAAGCCCCCGGATAGTGGAGCCGTCGCCCCCAGATAACAGATAACAGAGCCGTAGCCCCCAGATAACAGATAACAGAGCCGAAGCCCCCAGATAACATACCGGCACCCATTTTCACATGGATGCCCTCTGCGTTAGACATACATTCGTAAGCAAGCAGTTGAGCAGTTCTACTTCTTATACATGCAGATTATCTAGTTTCTTGTACTAGCAAGGCAACAAGTCTTCTTATTAGCATGCAGATTAATTCTTTCTTTAGCATACAGGTTCTCTCTTTCCTTGTTCTTAGCATGGCAACATGTGAAATCTCTTACAAGCATACATACTGGTTACCATCTTGTTATTAGCATGACAAGGTTTTCTTTATCAAGGCAACATTCATTTCTTAGCAAGGCAACATGTGAATTCTCTTAAAGCATACTCAAGGATTTACCATCTTGTTATTAACAAGAGCATTCAATCAAAAATTCAGATTCTTAAGGCGTAAGCGAATCAACAAATGAGACTTCATCCACTCACCCAGATTAATCGTCTTCTGTTGCAGAGCCAGCAATCCGATCTTTCTGTCTATCTAGTGCCTTCGCGGAGTGGGGCACTACAAACTGTGTCAAGGTATATGCGATACACTACAGACGGTAGTCTCTTAACTCTAAGTCCATATGCAGTCAAAGGATAATAACAAAGTATATCTAATATCACTGAGCAGACAGTAAATCAGGAACGATAAAAACTGGAAATAAATGAACAGAGATATGTAATAATATGCAACTGAATATAAACAGTATAATGGCAAGATATCTTGCCTGAGGTTATGTGCAAAGAGAATATTCCAGTAGCTCGAACAGACAATTAAACGAAGCAAGAAAAGCCAAATCCCGCAGATGACTCCGGATGCTGCAACAAACATCACGAACGAGTTTGGAATATAAGATATGCCAAGGAAACGCCTGTCCAAAAGTTAAATTCTGGAACAGGGGCAAAATTATAATTTTGGATCAAAACGATGTCCGCCGTTGGACCCGCCTTACACCGAAATGCGTGCCAGAACCTACGGTCTCTAAAGTAGTCAAACTACATGTCTACAGATTTGTTTTGACGAGACGAACCCAACGGTATATCCAATTTTGGATTCCGGTGGACTTTGCACAAAATTGCCCGTTGAGTGGGATTGTGGGCCCGCCAAAATAGCGTCCCGATCAACGATCTCAGAATCGAACCAAACTTGGCTCACAGGACCAAAAAAATATTTTGAGTCCAATGGCACAAGTTTCATTGCGATATGATGAGCGTGCACAAAGTTGTGAATTAATTTACAAAGGGTCGATACGGGGTATCTCGACGGATACGCGCTGATTTCGTCGCGCACATGCAACAAAATCGGGTTCCGTCAGTTCCCACATGTCGACAACATCCATACGCACCTTTTGATGCGTATAGTGTGCGACCACGTCGCCCGATTTGTCGGGGCGCACGCCGTATCGGGTGTTTTTTCCACTTTTTGAAAACAGAATTTAAAGTTTTTCGAAAAACTTTAACAACGTGTAACTTTCTACATACTAGATAAAAAGTAAATCCAAAAAGTGCGTTACAATCTCGGTTATGTTGTCTTTGACTGTCTTCAATTAGTTTTTATGAAAGTTTAATAGACAGCGAGAAAAGTGGCTGACAAGTTGGTGTTTTACAACAGTTTTTAATATTTCAGAAAAGTGGTTTTTCTCCAACTTCGTCTCGATTTTTCGAGCAAGTTGGATGGCCATGTCAAAATCTACCTGGGGGATCTCGAAGAGGGTCATGTGGGCTTTCTACACGAATTTACGGATCTATAAACAGACTAGAATCGAGAGAGAAATCAAACGGAAAAGTTGGATACCTTAAAGTAGGAATCTGTTGTTGTTGTCGTTGTTGTTGTCGACCGGAAGACGGGACAGATGTTGCTCCGACGAGGTTGGACACGCACTCCGAGAAAAGGGAGGAGGAAAGAGGAGGTGATTAGGGTTTTCTTTCCATAACATATAGATATATATATAACACTTATATATGTAGGTATATTCGGGAGGGGGTCGGCCTATAAAGGGTTACTACTGCTATTGCAAAGGGTGGGTCGGCCCCCCTATTTACTAGCAGCTACTGCTGCTATTCACTTCGGTTGGGGTGGTCGGTCCCACCCCATGGCCGACCACTCCATTGTATATTTCTTTTTTTTTTCTTTTAAACTTATCTAATCCTTATATATATATATATATATATATATATATATATATATATATATATATATATATATATATATATATATATATATATATATATATATATATATATATATATATAATCTTCATAGAATTCAAATAAAATTTTTATATTATCATGAATCTATTTTTGTCATATCTCAATATATGTAAATTTTAGTTGACAAATAAAATACAACCAATATTAGTAACTCAATAATAAATATATTTATTTAATCATAACCGAAATAATATTATCAATAATTAAATATTAAAATAATTCAAATGGGGGCTTGGTGGACTTATACTACACCCCATTATCCGGGTCCAAAAATTGTACAAAGTGTTGCACAATATTATTTAATAATAAAATACCAATAATAGTACAAATATTTAATTAATTAGAAATTGTACATAAAAATCTAAAATAATTTAGAAAATATTTTTACGTACATAAAATATGTCCATCTGGCCATATTGGTCCCATATCATGCCTACATGGGCTTAAATTTGGTCCAGGTCCAGTTCGGACTGAATTGGCCAAACCGGGTCATCAAAAAAATAAAACCATAAAGTGTATAAATTTATTTTTAAGTCTAATAAAATAATAAATAAAAAAATTTAAAAAAAATAAGGGTTTTACATCCTACCCAACTTACAAGAATTTCGTCCTCGAAATTTAGGAATAATAAGGTAGATAGGGTGGAGGGGTAGAAACGAGTTATCAATACCAACATACAACTAAATTTGGGTGGAGGCGATAAAACGACGTTCAACACCACCATGAATAGAAAATTGTGGAGTCGATATATACAAAAATATATCATGGTTATGGAATTGAATAAGGATCGCGAGTGAAGGTAACAAAATTTTGAATATCCAATTTAGAAGAACAGTAAGGAATTGAGTAGGCCAAAGAAAATAAATTAGACATTTAGGAGATGTGATTCCTTAAGGGAGAACTGAATACTAATCGTCATGGTCGAGGGTTTGATTAAGTGATGATTAGAATCACTCTCGTGCGTTCAAGAATAATTGGGAGGATACGATAACAATTCTAGGGTTGAAGAATAAGGAGTAGTTAAAGGCGAGGATACAGCCACATGAGTCGGTCGGTGGCTATCTACATTTGTGTATAATTAACCGATTGGGCAACCAAAGACGATACCTTGAGTCTATCTAGCAAGTACAGTGCCTTGTCTTTCCAAAATAAGTGAAAGACAAGAACAACAAAGGTTTCAAAGACGGTGTTACATATTGAGTACGAATTGCGGGTTCATAGGCGGCAAAAATAATTCAAAAGAGGATTGTCAAGGCGGTCGCAGATGAGACTCTAAGGCAAGTTTAACTATGTCTCCATCCGCATAGAATAAGTTATGATAAGCGAACCAAAGTGCAATAGGTTGATCAGACCATCATGCACCGGTTCTGATTAGACAATATGTTTAGTGGGTGCACCCAATAAAATATGTCATCATCAAGCTTGATAACGAAATAAGCTTGCAAAACTGAAGCTACGTTAGCAGCGTGAGATAGTCAAAATATGAGCAAGGGAGGTACTGATGAAGGAAATTTTAAATATTTCCACATCTTTTAAAATCAAGTCTCGCCCGAAGTTTGGGCCTATACAGTTGTCCTAGTGTTTCTTCATTTATGGCTTGGTAGACTAGATGAGATAGGGTCCTCTAAATTTATAGTCTAAGTGAACTTACCAATGTGGTTCACAAGTAAAAAAAGGTTTGTTAGGTGGTAAGGTATTCTACCCAACTTACAAGAGTTAAACTAATAGTATCATGGGACAATGGGTCAAGCAATCAAGATAAAGTACAAATTTAAGCATTTAAGGAATTTAGTAGGACACAATCACATATCGGGTCGAAAGAATTGAGTCGAGGTTGAATCTCTATCCGTGGTCGAAAGTATATCGGTATCATGGTAGAGATTATAGTTTGGCCATTTTGATCTTAAGGTCATATCAAGAAATAGAGTACAAGGAGATGGGTTTTGGTGGGACACGATATGTCTACAGGAAGGTGGGCTTGTCTAGGTCTTACATATAAAATTTGTTGGGAGTAAAAGTTTAGTGTTGTACTCCAAATATACAAGTCACGGTAGGGGATGCCAGAAGATCAAAATAGAAAGTGGGAGTTCACGAGATGATAATTATTGCACAAAATAAAGAAGATCAAGTTAAAGCATGAAATAAAATTAATTAAAGAATCCAGTAAAAATAATTTAGGAACACAATTCCGGAGAGAAGATAGTCTCCTAGATGAATACAGTTAAGGAACCATTAAATCATTATTCAAATTGCAAGTGGGTTAGAAGTTCGCAATTAAAAGATCTAGTATTGAAGGAAGGACGATTAAGCCGAGGTGGAAATACAGGCACATAGCTGGGTAGATGACTAACAACACTTGTGTATATATACTACTATCATGGTCATGGGTAACATGGCAATTAGTGTGGAATACTCAGTAGGGTTATCTTCGGGCCTACCATTAAAAATTTTAACGAGTTTCCTCCAAAAAGTTTCAAAAATAAACTTTCAAAAATAAACCACCAAAATTTGTATTCACTCCAAGCCGTTCAAATTCATCCTAAAAATTTAAATCACTCTCATAACTCTCAAAGCAAAATTTTATCACAGTAGAAGCATGGAATTTCACAACCAGAAAGCCCATGCGCCGGACACTACATACGCCAGAGCTTGGACAAAATACTTCACAGCAAAAGCAACAAATATAGACATGGAAAGAGAACTTCTTATTTCACAGATAAAAGTCTATTACATGTCTAGAGAAGGCTGTACAAAGGAAAAACTTCTACAAAGGAAAGATCCTAAGTCTACGGCCAGCAGCCACCATGCGCCCCCAGGCAGGTGCAGCAGCCACCATACGCCCACAGGCAGGCGCAGCATCACCATGCGCCTTCAACCGGGCACATCCCACAATGCGCCTTCAGCAAGGCGCATTCCTTCAGTAGCTCAGTTATGTGTATCTCCAGTTATGTGCATCCCTTCAGCAGCCCAGTTATGTGCTGCTCTTCCAGCCAGGCTCACCTGGCCGAGCAGGATATAGGTGGCAATTAACACCCCATCCAGAGAAAGAGCCTCCAAAGCCAGAGGAAGACGGTCAGGACATCGCCATTCCGATCTACGGCTCTCCTTGCACAACGGAGACGAGGCCCGAGCATCCTTATCTTTGGATGCAACAGGTACCTTCCGCCTGCCTCAGAAGCCCTCGACTCCGTCTTTTGGATGTAACAGTCACCTTCAAGTGCAGCAACGACGACATGGCGTCTCATCTTCACCCTCGGAAGCACTTTATCAACAGAACGCACTCGAGTACCCAAGTTCATGATTGGAATTACATGAGAGAACGAGAAGCAAACCCTCTCTCCATGCCACTATTTATAGGCCGGGCAGATCAAACCCACGCGCCAAGTGGATGGCTTTTCGAATTCTGAGCAATGAACTTGCATTTAATGAATGAACCGGACGCCTCAAATTCAGCCAAACGGCTATTTAAAGCACTCGAGGAACGAAACAGCCGCACGCGCCCTTCGACTTCAGGCGCATCGCACAGACGCGCCCTTCAGAACCAAGTGCATTACAGAGGATGCGCCCCCATGCGTCCCCATACCCAGTGGAACGCCAATCGACGCACCCCCCTCAGCTGTCCATCGAATGTCACAAACATTAAATGCTGAACTGACAGAGTTGGCAGCACATCTCCCAAAGTCTGAACGGTCGACAGCTTTTCAGAAGACGAAGCGTCGACAACGTCAGCATCATCATGACTTTACTTCGACGGCTACTGCCACGCGGCCACTCAACCACCCGCATGCGCCTCTGCGGCCATGCGCCCAAACCAGCATACGCCTCAAAAGCCATGCGCTCCAGACTTCTCTCTGATCCCAAAAGACAGAAAAAAAGTCTCCATCTGAAGCTCTGCATGCGCCTCAAAAGCCATGCGCCCTAGACTGCTCTCTGATCCCAAAAGACAGAAGGAAAGTCGCCTGCATGCGCCTCAAAAGCCATGCGTCCAGAATGGTTCGTGACTCCTAAAGGTTACGAGCCAAAGTCTCCTTATGTGCCCAATCCTAGGCGCATCCTACCAGATCATTCCCCACCAAATTAGAGATCTCCGAGCCATGGTTTGACGACACATGTCCTTTGGCTCAACTCATCCAAGATCTCAGCAACAGAAAGATCTTCTCCTCTGCTACGTGCCGGCTCACACCAGCAGTATGAAGAAGTCATCCCCTCGATCAGGGCGCATCACCCATGCGCCTCCATCAGCAATCAACACGTGGCGTCCCCACGTACCGGCGCATCCTACATATACGCGCATGAGCAGCCAACCTGCCCAGCTATAAATAGAGGAATCATTTCCTTCTTCCAGACAGACAGACAGATACGAACAAACATACCACCCGAGAGGCAGATACAGACATTCAACGTCTTTCTCCTCTCAGCAAGCTCCAGCACCCAGAGCAATCCAAACCTTCAGGGAACCGATAACCGTCGTCAGCTCGTCAACGGAGTCAACGCATTACCACTCGCTCCATCGGCACAAGGGACCCAGATTAAACAAAAGTGTACTTCTAGGGCTACATCTAAGTCCTATATTGTAACACTGTTCTGTTTGTATTGAAATTTACATCAAAGAATTTTAATGGCAAACAATCACGTTACTACTAACATTTTCCAAAATTTACATTTAAATTCAACTATTTAACTCAAGAGTTCATAATTTACGAATCCATAAAAATTTTACAATCAATCAAAAATTTAACACTCTAAATTTTTTTCAAATAACTCATAATAAAACTCTTAGCATATTAAAAGCAATCTCAAAAATTAAGCTCACTACTCTCATCAATTTTAACTTCTATTAATGCTAAGCTATTCCAACAAAATCACAACTTTTTAAAAGAGTAACTTCCTTTAATCAATCAAAATAACTTTCCATCACATCCTTCGAAATTCTCCTAAAATTTTAATATTAGCAATCCCTCATTAAACTAAATTTTCAAATAATCTTATCAGTCAAAATCCTTCTTTTTTTTTACCAAAAATCTAAATAGATTTGTAAATCCTCAGTCATAGGACACCATTTAAAATAAAATAATAAAAACAATTTCTAAAAAAATTATTTCATAACTTTTAAATATTTTAAACCAAAATTTACCGTCATTACTTTCACTTAAAATTCAAATTTTACTAAACACGAAAATCGCAAGTTGTACAACTCAAATTTAAATAATTCCTATGGACATTTTTAAAAGCTAAGATCATTTTCAAACCAAGTTTACAACTGTTCATGGATGTATAACTATAATACAATAAATCATAAACATCAAAACTCGAAAATTAAATAAATTTTATATTTGTTCAAAGATGTATATTTATCACCCAAAACTCATAAATATCACAACTCGAAAAGCAAATCGATTTTTACACTTGTGCAAAGATTTATAACTATAACCCAATAAATCATAAATATTAAATTCCAAAAAGACAATCAATTTCTTAAACCAAGTATGAAATCCTATAAACCCTCTGGTTTTTACTATTTAGAAATCTCAAGGTTAAAACTTTTCGTGGTAATATCCTACTTTACCAATTACTAATCATTAAATCACACCAAAAAAATATTTTTAACTCAATTAGAGTCTTGAATGTATTCCAATTGCCAATATATACATTCTTACCATGTGTTTGACCTATGAGCATATACTAGTGTAGTCATCTTCCTAGTTGATACTAAGCACGAAAATATGAATCGACGGTAGAAAGGAATCAAGCAAGATGCAGTTCAAGGAAGTCAAACGAGAGTTCAAAATTTGAAGCCAAGGGAAGAGGTCAAGCTGTATGGATGAGATTCCTAGATTCTAATCCTATGTTGCAGGCTCACATCGGTACAATTACGTAACCGAAATGACAAACTAGACCTGCATGGGCCACCACAAAAATATGTAACGCCCCAGTCCCAAAGTACTTAGGACTAGGTACGTATCCATGCCAGCTGCATACATACGAAGTATACTCCAATATATGGAAACTCGTATGTATATATAAGCTGTAAAATGCAGTAGAACCATAAAAACTAAATCTCATCTACTAGATAAATAAATAATATAAAAGCAACTTTGAGTTTGTCATGTATACAATCGTTGGGCGGAGACAAAGTCCACTGCCAACTATCTCAAATAAAATATAGAAGAAGTGATCGATAGAATAACGGGACAAACCAAGCGCAGTCGTCTTCGAAAGAATGGAGAAGATCACGGCCTTGGCTAGAATACCTGCAAAATCACAGAAGCACACACCTGGAGAGATAACCAGGTCCTCAGAGGGACGTAACAAGATACACAAAGAACATGCCATAATAAACTGAATATATAATATGTCACAAACCGAAATAAATGACAATACGACAATAAGGTAATCTAACCGTACTACAGTGTTTATGCAGTTAAGAACAAACCTCCAACGCATGGGCACTCTGGCTCAATAGCAGTAATCTCAGGTATGGCCCATCAGGATACCAGGGACCTCAAAGCATAACATTCATCGAATGTCAGAGGCCAGCAGTAAATCAGTATCAGGATCCAGGATCGTATCTCCCGTGGAGATAACCGACAATAGGGAAGTGCATACTTGGCCCATACGTCAAGGAACTGTTCTTCCCATCCAATGCCTAACAGAGTCACATCCATGTCTCATAAACCTCTACTAACTGCTAAGTCTCCTAACATGCCTCTATTAGCAATTAGCTCTATCGCATGCGCATGGGGGATCAGCCCACACATAAGAACCTCTACATGCTACTCATCTCACACATCCTCATGGTACAACTGTGTCAAGGTATATGCGATACACTACAGATGGTAGTCTCTTAACTCTAAGTCCATATGCAGTCAAAGGATAATAACAAAGTATATCTAATATCACTGAGCAGACAGTAAATCAGGAACGGTAAAAACTGGAAATAAATGAACAATGATATGTAATAATATGCAACTGAATATAAACAGTATAATGGCAAGATATCTTGCCTGAGGTTATGTGCAAAGAGAATAATCCAGTAGCTCGAACAGACAATTAAACAAAGCAAGAAAAGCCAAATCCCGCAGATGACTCCGGATGCTGCAACAAACATCACGAATGAGTTTGGAATATAAGATATGCTTAGGAAACGCATGTCCAAAAGTTAAATTCTGAAACAGGGGCAAAATCGTAATTTCGGATCAAAACGATGTCCGTCGTTGGACCTGCCTTGCACCGAAATACGTGCCAGAATCTACGGTCTCTAAATTTGTCAAACTACATGTTTACAGATTTGTTTTGACGAGACGAACCCAACGGTATGTCCAATTTTAGATTCCGGTGGACTTTGCACAAAATCGCTCGTTGAGTGGGATTGTGGGCCCGCCAAAATAGCGTCCCGATCAACGGTCTCAGAATCGAACCAAACTTGGCTCACAGGACCAGAAAAATATTTCGAGTCTAATGGCCCAAGTTTCATTGCGATATGATGAGCGTACACAAAGTTGTAAATTAATTTGCAAAGGGTCGATACGGGGTATCTCGACGGATACGCGCTGATTTCGTCGCGCACATGCAACGAAATCGGGTTCCGTCAGTTCCCACATGTCGACAACATCCATACGCGCCTTTCGATGCGTATGGTGCACGACCACGTCGCCCGGTTTGTCGGGGCGCACGCCGTATCGGGTGTTTTTCCACTTTTTGAAAACAGAATTTAAAATTTTTCGGAAAAATTTAACAACGTGTAACTTTTTACATACTAGATAAAAAGTAAATCCAAAAGGTGCGTTACAATCTCGGTTATGTTGTCTTTGACTATCTTCAATTAGTTTTTACGAAAGTTTAATGGACAGCGAGAAAAGTGGCCGACAAATTGGTGTTTACAACAGTTTTTAATATTTCAGAAAAGTGGTTTTTCTCCAACTTCGTCTCGATTTTTCGAGCAAGTTGGATGGCCATGTCGAAATCCACCTAGGGGATCTCGAAGAGGGTCATGTGGGATTTCTACACGAATTTACGGATCTAAAAACGGACTAGAATCGAGAGAGAAATCAAACGGGAAAATTGGATACCTTAAAGTGGGAATCTGTTGTTGTTGTCGTTGTTGTTGTCGACCGGAAGACGGGACTGCTGTTGCTCCGGCGAGGTTGGACACGCACTCTGAGAAAAGGGAGGAGGAAAGAGGAGGAAAGAGGAGGAAGGAGGAGGAAAGAGGAGGTGATTAGGGTTTTCTTTCCATAACATATAGATATATATATAACACTTATATATGTAGGTATATTCGGGAGGGGGTCGGCCTATAAAGGGTTACTGCTGCTATTGCAAAGGGTGGGTCGGCCCCCCTATTTACTAGCAGCTACTGCTGCTATTCACTTCGGTTGGGGTGGTCGGTCCCACCCCATGGCCGACCACTCCATTGTATATTTCTTTTTTTTTCTTTTTTTTTTGTTTTAAACTTATCTAATCCTTAACTATATATATATATATATTTTTTTCCTTTATATATATATATTTTTTTTTCCTTTATATATATATATATATATATTATTTTATATATATATATATATATATATATATATATATATATATATATATATATATATATATATATATATATATATATTTTATATATATATATATATATATATATATATATATATATCCATATATACTATAAAAATCTTCATAGAATTCAAATAAAATTTTTATATTATCATGAATCTATTTTTGTCATATCTCAATATATGTAAATTTTAGTTGACAAATAAAATACAACCAATATTAGTAACTCAATAATAAATATATTTATTTAATCATAACCGAAATAATATTATCAATAATTAAATATTAAAATAATTCAAATGGGGGCTTGGTGGACTAATACTACACCCCCTTATCCGGGTCCAAAAATTGTACAAAGTGTTGCACAATATTATTTAATAATAAAATACCAATAATAGTACAAATATTTAATTAATTAAAAATTGTACATAAAAATCTAAAATAATTTAGAAAATATTTTTACATATATAAAATATGTCCATCTGGCCACATTGGTCCCATATCATGCCTACATGGGCTTAAATTTGGTCGAGGTCCAGTTCGGGCTGAATTGGTCAAACCGGGTCATCAAAAAAATAAAACCATAAATTGTATAAATTTATTTTTATGTCTAATAAAATAATAAATAAAAAAATTTAAAAAAATAGGGGTTTTACAACCCGGGTGTATAAAGTACTGAGATCTGTGGGCCTCCTGCATAATCTGCTCCCTGAGCTCTCCGCTGGGCACACATAACCTGGAACCGTGCTTCAAGGCACCATCCTCTACAAGAGAAAACTCACCCTCCAGCAATCCTGCTCGAACCTGCTCTCGGAGACACCGCAGAGCAACGTCCTCAAACTGTGCTGACTTGATCCTCTCCACCAAGTCTGACTGAATCTGCATCCCCCATAACTGCATCTGCACTCCGGGCACGATGACCTCAATCCCAAGGTACTCCAAGTCGGCAAGCAAATGTCGATCCATGGTCAAACACATGGCTGTCGAATACCTACTCAAGGCATCGGCAACCACGTTGGCCTTCCCTGGGTGATACTGAAGTAGGATGTCAAAATCCTTCATCAACTCTAGCCATCTGCGATGTCTCATGTTCAACTCCTTCTAAGTGAACACATACTTTAAGCTCTTGTGATCTGTGAAGATCTCCACCCTCTCACCATACAGATAATGCTTCCACAACTTCAGAGCAAATATCACTGCTGCCAGCTCCAGGTCGTGGGTAGGGTAGTTCTTCTCATGGGGACGCAATTGCCTGGAAGCATAGGCAATCACCTTCCTATGCTGCTGTAAGACGCAACCCAGCCCCTTCCCTGAAGCATCACTATAAATAGTGAAACCACCTGATCCTGAAGGCAATGTCAGAATCGGAGCTGTCGTAAGCCGCTTCTTCAACTCATCAAAAGCTGCTTGACACTCCTCTGACCAAACGAACTCAGCATCCTTCCGGGTCAGCCAAGTCAACGGCTCTGCAACTCGGGAGAAATCATGCACAAATCTCCGATAATATCTTGCCAGCCCCAGAAAACTCCTGATCTCTGCAACTGAAGTCGGCGCTGCCCATGCCTCAACTGCTACAATCTTCTTGGGGTCAACTGAGATACCATCTCCAGTCACCACATGCCCCAAGAAGTCCACTCGGTCCAAGAAGAACTCACACTTGGAGAGCTTCCCGTAAAGTTGCTCCTTCCTGAGAGTCTCCAGCACGATCCTCAAATGCTCCTCGTGCTCCTCCTCAGTCTTGGAATATACCAAGATGTCGTTAATAAATACAACCACAAACTGATCCAGATACTGGTGGAATACCTTGTTCATAAGGTTCATAAACACTGCTGGCGCATTGGTTAGCCCAAACGGCATAACCAAAAACTCAAACTGCCCGTACCGCATCCTGAAAGCGGTCTTGGGAATATCCTCCCCCTTCACCTTCACCTAGTGATATCCCGACCTCAGATCAATCTTGGAAAATACCCGAGCTCCGCTCAACTGGTCAAAAAGATCGTCGATCCGCGACAGTGGATATTTGTTCTTGATCGTGAGGTTGTTGAGTGTCCTATAGTCAATACACATGCGTACTGACCCATCCTTCTTCGGCACGAACAACACTGGTGCACCCCATGACAACGAACTCGAGCGGATGAAGCCCTTGTCCTGTAGCTCATCCACCTGCTTTTTCAGCTCCACCAGCTCGCTGTTGTTCACCCGATACATATGCTGAGAGATGGGCTCCGCTCCTGAACCAAGTCTATCGAGAACTCTATGTCTCTGTCTGGTAGAAATTTCGGCAACTCCTCTAGGAAAACATCCATATACTCTGCTATCAAGGGGTATGGAATCGCCTGCTCCTCGACCGAGACTCCACAGAAGACTCCGCTGCTCTGCTCTGTCTGACGTCTGGAGTAATGGTACTCTGGCTCCCCCGGCGCTCTGAGGAGAACTCTACCCCCTCTGCAATCAATGCTGGCGTGGTGCCTGCTCAACCAATTCATGTCTAGTACTATATCGTAGTTCGGCAATGGCATTACGAGCAGGCTCACCTCCAACTCACGGCCTCCCAAAACTACTCTCCGACCCTTACAAACATCACTCACGAGGATAATGCCACTCCCGGTCTTGATCTTGTAAGTCCTAGGCAATGATTCAGCTATGATACCGTGTCTAATCGCAAAAGATACTGATATGAAGCTATGCAAAGCACCGGAATCGAATAATGTAAAAGCTGGACTGGAGTCGAGAAGGATCGAACCTGCAATCAGCTCTCCGATGGCCTCCGCATCCTCTGCTGCCATGACGAATCCTCACCCCTGCTGGCCTCCCCTGGCCTGCTGCTGGTGCTGGACGAACCTCTGCTGCTGCGTCTGCAGGGCTGGTCCCCTCTGCTGGCCTGCTGGAGCCCTGGCTCCTCCTCCCTGGGCTGCTCGTCCCCCAGACCTAGCACAATCCCTCAGCTGGTGATCTGCTGCTCTACAAAGAAGGCACTTCCCGAGCCTCTTCTTGTACCCGTTCCATCCATGCCCTGGCTTCTTGCAGAAGATACAACTGACTGTCTGCTGCCTGGGTGCCTGATGCTGAAACTGCTGCTGGTGAACTGGCCTCTGCTGGATCGGCTGTGGCTGGAACTGCCTCAGCTGCTGATGCTGGAAATGGGGCCGCTTGGCCTGGCCTCCGCTGCTACTGCCCCCAACTGGGTCTCGCCCCCTTTTGAGCCTGCTGCCTCCAACTGGGTCTCGCCCCCTTTTGAGCCTGAGCTCAAGATCATCCTCTGCTAGCAAGGCTCCCGTCAAGATCTCCTCGAACGTAGCATCCCGGTTGCCCTTGGTCAAGGACTTGACCTCCTTGACTAGACCCTTCCGGAACCTCTGGGCCTTCGCCGTCTCGCTCAAGCCCTCTACAAATCTGCCGAGGCGGCCAAACTCCCCGACGTACTCCTCCACTAAAAGGCTCCCCTGTACTAGGCTCTCGAACTGCAACTCCAAGTCTCTGAGTGCTGAATCTGGGAAGAACTTCTTCTTGAAGAAGCCCTTGAACTGCTCCCATGTCTGCCCAGGTACCCCCACCCTAGGGTCTGACTGATACCAGGTACGAGCAAGATCTCGTATCCGGCTAGCTGCGGCCTCGATCTGAATATCTGCTGGTATCTTGGCCAAGCGGAAGATCTCCTCTATATGCTCAATCCACTCATCGGCATATAGGATCCCCTCTATCCCCAGAAAGTCTTTGGGGCTCATCTTCTGAAACTGCTCGATCTCCGGTGTCCTCGGCTGATGGACCACTGGTCGAGCTGCAACCGTCGTAAGGGCCAGCTCCATGCCCCTGTCCTGTCGAGCCTACTGTCGGTCCATGAACTGCTGGAAGTTTGCGAACATCTGTGCTGCGTCCACGTATCCTGGAGGCGGCTACTGGAAGGGATCTTCTGGGATGATCGGGTCCTGCCTCTGAGCCGGTGGAAGCATACCCCCTGCTGCTGCTGCCGATGTCTCAATACGAGTAGAGGTGGTAGGAGCTGCAGTCCCCTGGCCTCGCTGTACTGGCTGGGAGGTAGCAGTCCCCTCTATAGCATCCCTATGGATGGTACACTGCGATCTAGTCTCTACCATCCTGAAGATAGACAAACAAGAGTATCAATTTCTGAGAAAAAAGCGAAATAACAAAGGCGGACAGTTAAAAATTCAAAGGATCAGCTGACAATAAGGATTTAGATGGCAATAAAAGAATTTTTCCTAAAGTGATTGAGTACCTTAAAATTATTGTTCTATATCTTACTGCAGGCTGTAGTGATACTCTAGTTCGAATACCACTACACTTCCAGTCTAGACCTGCATGGGCCACCACTAAAAACGTGTCACGACCCGCACCCTAGAGTAAGGGTACGAGACGTGGGTACGTCCAGCCTACGTCGCAGTGTCGGCGGTAGAACGCTGTCCTAGGTCAACATACATCTAACAATATATATATATATCTAAACAGTTTATACTCCCCGAATGGGGGTGACATAGCAGTAAATAAACTCAATCACAACTAAGGAAGAGATAGCACGATATAAAATAGAACTCAAGGAAACAAAGATGATAAAGTAGTCTAAGATAATCCCAGCAAATATCCAGAGGTACAAGTCTCAGATACTGAATAAAAGAATATATACAACTCAGAACAGAAAAAGTCTAGCTAAAACATGTCTCAAGACAACATAAGATAAGATAAGCCTAACTAATCTAGTCTAGGCAATGGGGGTGATGTCCTCAGCTAGAGCTGGGTCCTCCTGAGGGTCCAGCTCGCAAGTGTCATCTAAGGCTGCCCTGTAGTAAGTATCCAGACAAGCCTCCTCCTCGTCCTCTGTAATATTTTCAATAGGTCCAGTCAGGACAGGAGCGAGTACAGTACATCTCAACAGTTCATAGCAGGTTAGAAAATATAATCATGCAGTAAAGTAAGATACAGGTGCTGAAGAATACAGTATATAAACAGAGAGAGAGAACTGTAATAGAAATATCTACTATAAGTAAGGAACTAACAGTGGCTAGTGAGTCAGAGTACAGGATAGCACATGTGAACAGAACAGATTTATACATGATCTAGACTAAGGAGTTTCACATGATCTACACTACTATGGAATTGTTCATATGACTACTAGCACTCCCCCGTTTCCCCAATCAATACACAAGGATCTAAGCAGGTTATGTTATATACATGATATCACATGGGGGCCCATGAAAGGGTGCACATGATAGTATACATGAGGGCTCTGTGAACATGAGAGTATATGATTCACAAGAGTGTACATGTATGGTGAAAGCACAGGAGTACATGATGAAAGTGAAACGCACATAACACAATATACCCGATGCTCCCGAGGGGGATAACATCGCATGAAGAGATCCATATAGTACTAATCCATGATAATGTCGTGACAGCACAAGTAAAGTAATTTAATGCAGGAAATAATTCTAAGCAGGATATGAAATGATCAGAGAATGTACTCGCCTGGTATCTGAGTGTCTAATATGAAAGTACTGTCCGAGGAGTGGTGTCTGGCTCCTAATCAGAACAGCACAAGTCACAACAAGTCTAAAATGGTAAAATGAAGTTCTACTATGCATTCTACATGAGTCTAGGTCAATCTAGGCCAAAGTCAACTCTTGGTCAACTCTGGTCAACCCTAGAAGTCAAACTTGGTCAACTATGGTCAAACTAGGTCTAACAAGTCTAAACTAGGTCAAACTAGCCTATACTAGTCTACATTAGTCTATACTAGGTCACTCAACCTACACTAGCTAGTACACAACACTACTAGGCTATCTAGATCAACTACACATGTTATATGTTATCTAACACAACATGTAAATACACTAGCTTAGGTTACCCATATACCTATACATAGGTATAGGCACAAACACATATCATAGGTATATATATATATACATCACATATCTACTTTAGGTTATATGACATATACATGCTATAAATCATCAAACTAAAATCGAACTAGGAAAAATAAACAGTGAGCAAATCACTGATACCTGATAATTTCAGAATGTATCAGTCCAGCCTACTCATTCATTCGAATCCCCAAAATTTGACATAAAAACTTAACTCAATCATGTAAACTAATATTATCAGAGATTAACAACACATTCATGATCTATCTAATCAATTAAAACAGAATTTAAAAGCATTAAAATCAACCTAACATAGGAACAAAATTTCAGAACACTGGTACACACAGTGCACGACACGTACACAGGCAAATGCGTGTCAGATATGACACGAGGGGTCGAACCACTTGGGGAACCCCGTGTCAGTCATGGATATGACACGCGTGTCAATTTTCGTGCGTCGAAGTGGAGTGTGCACTGCACACCAAGCCCCGAGCAGCACGGGATCCAACCCGAGCGCGCGCGCGTGTCAACAGCGCGTGTCCACGCGTCGAAACCGACACAAATAGACACTAATATCACCTCAGTCAAGAAGAATACCATAAATGACATATAAACAAACATTTCCATTCAAAAACATTGCACAAATGAAATCGAAATGCCCTTTGAGGCATTTCGACAAACACCTAGGGACAGTCTCTGATACGTGTCCAAAACGGACACGAAACTTATGTAATCCGACACGAAACCAATGCAGACACTTATGGGACTCCTAGGGCTTCCTAAATATGTAAAGAAATCGGAATTTCATGGAGAAATGAGGAAGTTACCTATACTTGAACTTTCAAGAAAAACCCTCTTTCAATAGCTCTTCTCCTTGACGTCCCAATCCACTCAAATCACAACAAACTGAAATGAAACTTCAATGACAGAAAGAATAGGTATATTAAAACCTAATGGAGGATATTTGAATGAAAAAAGAAATGGAATGGAAATCTAGGGATTAAATGAAATAGGAAACAAACCTTTCTTAAACTTTGAGCTTTCCTAAGAAAGAGGCAACCCTAAAATTAGGAGAGTATTTATAGGGTGATGTTCCCAATGTTGATAGGGGTGGCCGGCCACTTAGTCTAGGGTTAGATTTTGGTAATTGTCTTGGGCTTTGGGCCAACCTACAAGGCTATGAGTTAAAATGATTTATCAAAGGCTCTAAATCATAAGCCATGACTTATGACTTTCTAATTCCTATTGCTAACTAGAGTCTAATGACCAAACCAAGGATTAGCTTAGGTTAGACTAGAGTCATATAACCTAACCAAGTCCACACTAACTAGGGTTAGCTTCTAGGTTGGTCTACAATGGTCAAAACTAGTCAAAATCAACCTAGTCCAAACAATTCCAAAATAATTCCTAAAAATTCCCATAAATTCAAAAAAAATTAAATTACCCCAAAAATGTCAAAAATACCCTCACACTAGAAATGTGGTAGTGACACACAGAGTGCACCTGTGCTTTCCTGCACAGACTGCACCTGTGCTTTTCTACACAAACTGTATTGCACTACGATTTCCTGTACAGACTGCACTGCACTGCACTGCACTTTTCTGCACTTGGCCGTTTTTGCCTATTTAAGCTATTTTGTATCTAGAATATTGTAAAACTCAAAACATGAAAGTTGTAGATCTCTGACTTAGCTTCAAGAATCTTCTTGTTTTCACCTTAATGGGAGTTCATATGCGACTGATAATTTCAATCATAGTTCTTGATCTTCTTGACATATTTTCTGTACTTGGCCTAACTTGCGACGATCTGACTTGATAACTTTTTGTCATCATCCGCTACCCAAATTATTGGGCCGGGCCGAGTCATGTCCAGCCTACGCTTGAGATAAAGCGTAGTAAGCTGTTCTAAAGATAACAAGGTAAGACTAAAATGTGCTAACAGTTCTATATGTAAAAAAGAGTCATAAATGCTCCAAACACAAAAGTCATCTCATATAATAGTAAGTCCAAGTACAAGTCCTGAAATGTAAAGCTGGATACAGGTTCAGTCATAAAGTACATAGTCTAATACATGACTACTCTCAAAAGTCCAAAATGAAAATAGACAACTAGACGAGTTTTCCCGCAGGTACATCCTCGTAAGACAAAGCCTGGTCCTCGGCAGTAACTCCATAATATGAATCACAGAGCAACTTCTCCTCAGTAAGAATACCTACAAAGTTATCCTGTCAGGACGGAAGCAAGTATCGAATCTAACAAACATATAATACTGATCATGTGATGAAAAGAAATGATATATCATGTTTATCCAGTTTTAGATACATTTTATCATGGCAATAATTATTTGTTTTAAAGTTTAAAACTATAGTAGGTGAGTGATCAGTCAATAGGTAATCAGGATGTACAGTGGTACATATCTATTTTCTGAAGCGTACATACGTACCCTTAACGGCATCGGTGTATGGCCATACACAAATGCGGGAGCAGACACATGACAAAGTTATATATAGAATATAACAGTGCTCGATAAATACATACGTAGAAGAGGGCATGATCACGTACACTACTAACAGTTTTCCCTTAACCCGTTGTTAAACATGTGAGAGATATAAAAACTGTCCTAAGCATGGTAGAGCCTAAAAGTAATACAACATGTGAAGTTTTAACTTGCTACCCCAAGAATCAGCATTTAACATGGTTGGAATTCACAATTTATAGTTATAGCAGTATGTAAAGTTTGTAGAAGTACTTGCCTTTAGCAAAGCAAAGCAGCGATAAAAATGCTATAGATGCCTGTTGACTCGTCACTGTAGAAATAAATACGTAAACTTAGTTTTTTTACACTAAGTTAAACACTAAAACACTAGTGGTGCAACATGACTTTCTGACTGGACACCTAGCTGTTTGCCATTAAAATTGTTTTGATTGAAATCTTAATACAAACAGAACAGTGATACAATATAGGACTTAGATGTAGTCCTAGGAGTACACTTTTGTTTAAGCTGGGTCCTTAGTGCCAATGGAGCGAGTGGTAATGCGTTGACTCCGTTGACCGGCTAACGGCGGTTATCGGTTCTCTGAAGGTGTTGATTGCTCTGGGTGCTGGAGCTTGCTGAGAGGAGGAAGACGTTGAGTATCTAGAACTGCCTCTCGGTGATTCTCTGTTGTGGATTCTTTTTGAGTCTTGTGTGTTCTGAGTCTCTGTCTGTGTGTGAAGGAGATGACCCTTCTATTTATAGTTTTGCAGGCTGGCTGCTCATGCGCGCATGCAGGATGCGCCGGTGTGGGGATGCCACGTGGAGGTTGCTGATGGAGACGCACGGATGCTGCACCCTGATCGAGGGGGAGAACTCTTCATACTGCTGTTGTGAGCCGGCACGTAGCAGAGAAAAGATCTTTCCGTTGCTGAAATCTTGGATGAGTTGAGTCAAAAGACACGTGTCGTCGACTCATGGTTCGAAGATCTCGGATTTGGTGGAGAGGAGTGATCTGGTGGGCTGCGCCTTAGATTGGGCGCAGGAGGAGGCTGCGGCTCATAACCTTTAGGAGTTACAAACTATTTGGGGCGCATGGCTTTTGAGGCGCATGCAGGCGACTTTCCTTCTGTCTTTCGGGATCAGAGAGCAGTCTGAGGCGCATGGCTTTTGAGGCGCATGCTGATTTGGACGCATGGCCGTAGAGGCGCATGCTGATTTGGACGCATGGCCGTAGAGGCGCATGCTGATGGTGGAGTGGCCACGTGGCAGTAGCCGTCGAAACAAAGTCATGATGATGCTGACGTTGCCGACACTTCATTTTCTGAAAAGCTGTCAACTGTTCAGACTTTGGGAGGCGTGCTGCCAACTCTGTCAGTTCAGCATTTAATGTTGGTGACGTTCGATGGACAGCTGAGTGGGCGCGTCGGTTGGCGTTCCACTCGGTATGGAGATGTGTGGGGGCGCACCTTCTGTAATACGCCGAGTATTGTAAGGCGCGTCTGTGTGATGCGCCTGATGCCGAAGGGCGCGTCCGTGTGATGCGCTGTCTGGCTGGCGCATCGGACATGTCTTTTAATGATGCGGCTGTCTCGCTCTTCGAGTGCCATAAATAGCCGTTTGGCTGAATTCGAGGCGTCCGGTTCATCCATTTAATGTAAATTCATTACACGGAATTCGGAGGGCCATCCACTTGGCGCGTGGGTTTGATTTGCCCGGCCTATAAATAGTGGCATGGAGAGAAGATTTGCTTCTCATTCCCTCACGTACTTCCAACATGAACTTGAACATGCGGGTGCATTCTGTTGACGAAGTGCTCCCGAGGGTGAAGATGAGACGCTGTGTTGTCTTCGATGCACTTGAAGGTGACTGTTACATCCAAAAGACGGAGTCGAGGGCTTCCGAGGCAGGCGGAAGGTGCCTGTTGCATCCAAAGATAGGGATGCTCGGACCTTGTCCCCGTTATTCCGGAAGAGCCGTAGATCGGAATGGCGGTGCTAGGCTTTAGCCGCGGTTTCGATCACGGTCTTCCTTCGGCTTTGGAGGCTCTTTTGAAGCCTCCCCTGGCCATAGCATTTGCGGTGCTCTTCTCTTCCTTGGTTCCAGCCAGAGGGTTAAATGCTTTGTGTATCGAAGCATTTATCGGGCGAGCCTGGTTGGAAGAGCAGCACATAACTGGGCTCTGCTCGGCCAGGTGAGCCTGGCTGGAAGAATTTGGCTGAAGGGATGCACATAACTAGGCTGCTGAAGATATGGTGGGATGCGCCTGGTTGGAGGCGCATGATGTCTGCTGCGCCTGACTGACAGCGCATGGTGACTGGCAGCGCATGATGACTGCTGCGCCTAACTGGAGGCGCATGGTGGCCGCTGGCTGTAGACTTAGGATCTTTCCTTTGTAGAAATTCTCCTTTGTACAACCTTTTCTAGACATGTAATAGACTTTTATATATAAATAAAAAGTCCTTCTTCAAATGTCTATACTTATTGACTTTGATGTGAAGTTCTTCGTCTGAGTTCTGGCGCATGTAGTGTCTGGCGCATGGGCTTTCTGTTTGTGAAATTCCATGCTTCTACAAGACCCCCTTCAAAGTTTTCAAAACTTTTGAATAAGTTTTGGAATACTTTGAATAAGAAGCATGGAGGTCAGGGCGCATGATTTCTGGGCGCATGCCTGTTCGGGCGCATGTTCTTCTCAGTTAATGATGATGGTGCCTCGGTAACCGAAAAGATTAATGATGATCTTTTGGTTTTATTTTTTGCTATCCTTGAACAGAACCCGAGGCGACGGCTGAAATCACACGTCATCTGTTCACGCGTGCGACCAAGCCCTATAAATAGGTAAGAGTTGGAGAGAGAAAAGGTTCTTCTTCTCTGTGCCTCTGCTTCTTTAGAGTTTCTTCTTCAAAAACCCTAACTTCTCCTTCCTCGAGAGAATGGCTCCCAAGACTCCTCGCGGTGCTGCCGGCAAGGGAAAGGAGAAAGCGAAGGAGTCCGCCGATGAGGATGTACCTATCACTCTTTCGCCTCTTGCCGACGTTCGTCCTGAGGTGACAGGTGGGTTTCGTCTCTACTTTGGGCCCTGTGCCCTAACTGCCGACGCGTATAGACTTCGGTCTTTAATGATACGCCGAGGTTCTATCCTGCCGACGTGCATAGGTTTATACCTTTATCATGTACCGAGGTTTTAATGGCTGACGCGCATGGGTTTTATTCCCTGAAGATGCGCTGAAGCCTTTGCTGACGCGCATGGGCTCACGCTCTGATAATGCGCCGAAGCTCCAATGCCAACGCGCATGGGCTTACGCCCTGATGATGCGCCGCGACATGCTGACGCGCATGGGCCTATGCCCTGATGATGCGCCGAAGCAGATGCGCATGGGTTCATACCCTGGCAATGCGCCAGTCTGCTTGACATATTTTGTCTTTTTGCCTGACTTCCACTTTTGTCGTGCCAGTGTCGATGACGATCCCTTTACTGAATGAGGTCCTCCTGGACGCTTCTCTTTGTCAGATGGGAGTTGATTTTGACGAGGCGGTGATCAACCCTGCAAAGGATGCTATCCTTCAGGACCAACCTCGTGAGAGGATGCTACAAATCCAGGTCCAGTTGCCGCTTTTCCTCCAGAGTATGATGGAGAGCGGTAAACTGAAGTCTGCTGATTCTGAAGGTGTGACTTTCTTAAAGCCTGCCTTTCTGTTTGGCGACCGATTAGTCTCTTCCGAAGCGAAGATATTGAAGATCAGAGAAGACTGGTTCTTTGCTGCTAAGGGCATGATGTTATACATGCGGCAGGTTGACCGCCAGTTGCCACTGACAGCCTTTTATCGTCTAGCTTCGAAGAGAAGGATGGGTTGGGAACTTACTCCTTCTCAAGGAGGTGCCTTGGGGGGTTCCCTTTCGATTGACACCACCTCGAACCAGCGAGACACCTTGACCGCCTCACGAACCGGTTCTTCGTTCAGTTACCGAGCTTTGCGTCCCGGGAGCAACTATAGCGAAGTCCCAAATGACACGTTTCCCTTCAGTGCCCCGACTTTTGCAAATCGGATGCTGACGTCGAAGGTCACGTATCCGACAGCTGGTTTTAGAGTCGAAGGTTGGTGTCACTACATCCCAAAGTGGGACGAGTTGACCTCCTGGGTGCTTTCCAGGTTCAAAGTTGAGCTTAAAGAGATAGGGCTGACTGCCGCCATTCGGGCCATGCAGGCAGGCGTGGACCTCAATAAGCCGATGTTCCTTGCGCTCTTGGAGCTTTTCAACGCCCAGACTGGCAGCTTCTTTACTCCAGTGGGGGAGTTGGGATTGGCCCTTCATGAGATGTACGAAGTGTCCAAGCTTCCTTGGGGCTCGGAACCGTACGAAGAATATTTTCCATCAAATGAAGAGATCCAGGTCTTGGAAGATAAGGACCCGGAGATGATGGCCGTTTTCAAGGAGGTGACGAGCCATCATTATCTGATGCACCGGAGGGACAAGGGTAAGACCCAGCCTCACGTGACTGCTTGGAGGGACTATGTCTTCAGGCAGGATTTGGCGGATCCTTCGAGGATCCGGTTTGCGACTCCACAAGGCTTGAACCCCGCGGAAGTGAGTTCTGAAATAACTCGGCTGGACGAGAGGGCCCCACATTCCAATGAGAGCGGCAAGGATACGTACAGCTGTTTCTGGCACTGCGCACACCGGATGTCGTCTAAGGCAGTGTTGACGGCCTACTTGATGATATGGCTCGGGATTGCATATTTGCAGGGGGATCCGGTGCCGTTGAGAGGGTACATCGGAATCTCATTTTGCCTGCAGTGAAGTTGGCCTTTGGACGACCTTTAGCTCTCCTCCCCGCGATGGTGTGCAATCTGTTGCGCGGTTTGAGGTCTTTTGCTGATGATGTGATCCACGAGAAAGGTAATAATGACAACTTTCCCCGGGCCGAGCTGCCTTTCCATTATCTTATGGGGTGGCTGATCTTACATCATCCGAATGTGATGAGTCCTGGCCCTGAGGAGGACCATGTTGAAGGAGATGCCTTCATTCGCCGCTTCTACAAGAGGAAGTGGTCTTACACTGGCGTCCCCGTTTGTAGGAGGGTTTTGTCCTTCCTTCAGGGGTGGGAAATCGTGAAGGTTGGCCCGATCTTCAAGAATTTCGAGGCCGACCAGGATTTGGTTGATTCTGGCGAGGATGCAGTTACTTTGCCGAAATGGAGTTTTCGTTGGTTGCAGAGTATCCGGCCTTCGCACCTGGTCGACCGTAATCAGAACAGATGTTATCTGGAACCGTACTTGCCAAGCCGATTTGCTCGTCAATTTGGCTACACTCAGCTAATGCTGCGGAATCCCAGTAGCAGTCTAGGCTTCATCGGGAGTTTGCTGGATGGAGCCCGGGGCTGGCAGTATTATAACGCTGGATGCACTAGCGTTAAGTTTACCACACCAGTTCGCAATCCTCGGCCGCCGATCTTATATCCGGTCGCCAAGCTGTATTGCACTATGAATACTATGTCTCCTGGTTATGACAGGGAGACTAGTTTCATCATTGGAACCCAGTTGGAGGCAACAACGAATATGTTGGTGGCAGCTCGGACATATCGTCCACCAGAATTGGCGGGGTATCGGGCTGCTGCTGTGGCACCAGTGAGAGACCCGTCTGTCGGGAAAAGGCGGGCTGACCCAGAAGCTGGTTCTTCTGTACCGAAAAGGTCGAGAAGGACGTCGACCCCGAAGATTACGGAAGCGCCACTTGTAACGCCAACGGGCTCAGCTCCCGCTGAGGTAAGGAGTGCTTCATAATTCCAGTTTTTTTTATGTCATTGTAGCGACTTATATTCTTCTTCTTGTAGGGATTGAAGAAGAAGTCTCGTGCTTCGAAATCGGGCACCAGTAAGCCGAAGGAGGTGGCAGGCTCTTCTGAGGAGCGTATTCCACCAATGATGATGTCTCCTGTGGAGGAGGGTCCCGAAGATGTTCCCGCGGAGGTTTTAGTATCTCCTGACTTTGAAGTCGCAACAACTTCTGGGATAGTACCATCTGCCGTGGAGGCCTTGGACGCTGAGGGTCCTACAGACTCGAGGTATCCTGATGATGAAGTGGATTGGAGTTCGTCGCCTTCTGGTGACGTCCCTCCAGCGTTGCAAGGGTCCGTTGCGGGGGCAGCCGAAGCAGTGAGGATAGAGGAGAGGGTTAATTCCCCTCCTGGTCATGATGAAGGGAAGTCGGCTGAATCATTGCCAAATCCTTCCTTGGCTTCAACCATGGACATAGAGATGGCTACCGATCAGGCGGTAGCGACAGATTCTGTCCCTGTAGAGGGACTTGAGAAGGATGAGACCCTTCTGCCGGTCTTGTCTCCCGGGGCTGGCCAGGAGATAAATGTTGATCTTCCCGTTTTGCCGGGGGAGGTAGCTGATGCAGATAGAACGTCGGGGGTAGAAGAGGTGGCCGTTGACGTCGGTGATTTCTCCGGGCTTGAGAAGGGTAAGGGTGTGGAACCCTCTGTTGCTCCTTCCATTTGGGGTATTATCACGACGCATGTGCCGGCTCCTTCTGTTCCTTCGGCTCCTCGGGCTAGCAGTCTGGCCCCTGTTGATGAAGAGCCTATTGCTGCCGAGGTTCAAATCTCTCAGATCGAGGTTGGCGGATCTTCCTCCGGTCCGCAAACTGTAGTAGCTCCCCCAACTCCTGCTATGACGCCGCAGGTGCTGGCGGATGCCGACGAGTATGTGAAGTTCCTCGTCGAGGGAGTGTACAAAATGCTGGAGAAAGGAGTATCTGCAGTGATGGATGGCAAGGGGAGCTTTGCGACAGCAAAAGCTTTGGCAATGCCTTGTATCGAGCTGATCCGCATTCACCAATGCCATGACCATATGGCCGAAATTCTGGAGGTTTCGGTGATTGAGCTGGACGAGCGGCTTGCGAAACTGCAGCGCATCCAACGAAATGACCTCTCTGTCTTGATAGATGCAGAGATAGGGAAGTTGATTGCTGAAATCGAGGCTTCCCATCGGGCCGATGTGAGCAGTTGGGAGCGTGAAGTGGCTGGGACTGAGGCTGCGGCGGAGAAGTTGTCTCAATCTATGGAGAAGACGACGGAGAAGCGGGCTGCGGTGGATGCTAGCATCGCAGAGGTTAATGCTCAGATGTGCCGTCTTGAAGACCAGCGGGCCCAACTTCAACTAGAAGCTGATCGTGTCCTGGCTGAACACGTGGCA
Source organism: Iris pallida (assembly GCA_029216955.1). Lineage (NCBI taxonomy): Eukaryota > Viridiplantae > Streptophyta > Magnoliopsida > Asparagales > Iridaceae > Iris > Iris pallida. Next base: position 6,863,510 of record JANAVB010016191.1, on the reverse strand, counting down.
TTCAAGCAGGAGGAAGCGACTCTTACTCAGCGGACCCTTGCTTTGGCTCAGCAGCGAAGACAGCTTGATGAGAAGTATGAGAGTAAAACTTCCGCTGAGGCTGTCGGATTAATGCGTCAAGAAGCCGAGCTGCGAGTCCAGGCGACTGTGGAAACTCGCACTGCCGACCTGAGACGTCGAGTCAGAGAGCTCTCATCCCATCCTGGAGAGGATCGGGGACTGTAGCTTCTCTTCTTTTTATGTGTTTTTGTAACTCTTGCTGGGGGGAATAGCGTATTTTTGTACTCTCTTTTTTTTAGAAAATAAAGAAATAAATAATTTTTTTTTGTGATGTGTTCATTTTTGATATCATGAACTTGATGATTTGTGTGGACCTATTATCTTTTGCGCACCTTGGTTTTTAGGTACAGATAATAAGTTTGAAGGAACCAACATGTTTGCTCAGAGGTAATGTGGACATGGCAATCATTAGGTTCAAATGATAGAATCTTCCTACTCAGAGGTATTATGGACGTGGTAGGAGTGATCCTGGAGGATACGCTGAACAACTCAGAGGTGATGTGGACATGGAAGTTCTGCGATCAATGTACAACAACACAGGAGTTGTTTATACGGGATGTTTACTCAGAGGTAATATGGACGTGGTAAACATGAAGGATAGCGTAAGCTTACGAAATGTAAGGTTCCGCTTTGTAGGATGTAGAGAGACAACTCAGAGGTAATGTAGACGTGGTTATCTTTCTACGGAAGGATGCCACGGAACAGCTGGGTTCCGGAAGCGTTTGATTTTGTGAAAAGAGGTTGTTTGGGGAAATACATGTCTTGGAAGATGTCAAGAATAGTACTTCTTTAGGAACTTGCCGTTGATGGGCATCATGAACAAGTCCCCATTGGGTTTGGCGAGCCGGTAAGCGCCGTTTGAGTATACCGTCTCAATGATGAAGGGTCTCTCCCATTTGGGCTCGAACTTCCCTGGTGTCTTATGAGTTAACACCATTGGCCTTCTGACTGCTAAAACCAGGTCGCCAACTTGGAAAGTTCTTTGCTTGACCTTCTTGTTGAAAGCCAGTGATATACGGGCTTGGTAAAGTTTGATGCGTTGTTGAGCTAGGAGACGCTTTTCGTCAAGTGCCTCCAGTTCCCGCAGACGACGACGTTGATTGTCTTCTTCTGTGAGATCGTTTGTGATTGCCACGCGGAGCGAAGGTATCTGTATCTCGAGAGGCAGTACTGCTTCGCTCCCGTAGACCAGGAAGAAGGGAGTGTTGCCTGTTGGGGTCCGTACCGTTGTGCGGTAGGCCCAAAGGCATTCGCCAAGCTTTTCGTCCCAGTCGCGTTTGTTGGATGACACGACCTTTTTGAGTAGCCTGACGATTGTTTTGTTGAACGCCTCGGCCAATCCGTTTGCTGCCGGATTGTAGGCGGTTGAGGCCACGTTCTGAATGCGATTCTTGTCACAGAACCTGCCGAAAATGTGGCTGATAAACTGAGGACCATTGTCATGGATGATCCGCCGGGGTACCCCGAAACGGTAAATGACATGGTGTTTGATAAAGCTGACCACCCTGGAGCTTTTTACTTCTGCTAGTGGAACTGCTTCTGCCCATTTGAAGAAGTAGTCGGTGATGGCCAGGATGAAGCGGTGTCCTCTCGATGAAGGAGGGGTGATTGGCCCTACAATGTCCATGCCCCAGGCTTCGAAGGGCCAGGAGGCGACTGTAGGATGTAGCGGCTCAGACGGTATATGTATGAAGTCTGCATGAAGTTGGCATGCATGGCACTTCTTAGCATATTCCACTGCGTCGGCAACCATGGTTGGCCAGTAGTAGCCCATACGTCGCAGTCGATCTTGCAACTTAGGACCCGGTTGGTGAGCTCCGCAAGTTCCGTCGTGAGCTTCTCGAAGAACTTCGGCCGCTTCTTCGTTAGACAGGCATCGCAGGAGAAGCCCGTCGAAGGAGCATCGGTACAGCGTTTTAGTGGCTGTATCGTAGTAGAATCAAAGAGAGCGTCTCCTGACTGAGACGGCTTCCTTCGAGTCTTCCGGAAGGATTCCGTAGACGGCGAAGTCGATGAACGGGAATCTCCAGTCTCGGACATTAACATCAGTGTTTGTCGGCATGGCGTGAGCCATTTGCAAACATAGGTTGTTCCTGGGACAAATCAAGTCTCGGCCAGTTACCGTGACATAGTGTTGAGTCCCAAGGGGCGCGGCCAATGAGGCTGCGAGGCCAGCCAGGGCGTCAGCCTCCAAGTTTTGTAGACGGGGTACATGTTCGATGAAGAACCCAGTGAAGGTTGAAATGATGTTCAATGCAACTTCATGGTAAGGGATCAAATCTTCATGGCGAACCTCGTATTGCCCCCGAATCTGGTTTACGACGAGTTTCGAGTCGCCGTAGGCTTCCAGATGATCCACCCCCAGCTGTTGTGCTAGCTGGAGTCCCATGACGAGTGCGTTGTACTCAGCAACATTATTGGAGCACGGCTTCGAAAGAGAGTATGCGCGCTGGATGACCAGCTGATCGGGGGAGACCAAGACTATCCCCACTCCTGCGATGATTTGGCCGTTGGGGCCCGTTCTTGAAGCGCCATCGAAGAACATCCGCCAAACGGGGCTTCCTTCAGTGACGTTTGATTCTTGGACTTCATCCGGGATATCTTCATAGAGTTTTGAAGACTCTGGGATGGGGTGTGCAGCTAAAAAGTCAGCCAGGGCCTGACCCTTGACCGCCTTCTGTGGGACAAACACCATGTTATATGGCGTTAGTAGGATCGCCCATGTAGCCAGCCGGGAGTTTAATGACCCTGGCTTCGTCATGAGAACTCTGAGTGGATTGACTCGGGAGATGACATGAATTGTCTGGCCCGAGACGTAATGACGAGTCTTCTGAATGGCAAACACCAAAGCCAAGCACTCCTTTTCAACGGGGTTGTACCGGTGTTCGGCCCCGATGAGTGTTCGACTGAGGTAGTAGATTGCTTGCTCGTAGCCTGCATCGCTGTTTTGAGCGAGTAAAGCGCCGAGGGAATGATCCATGGCACGGACGTAGAGGAGGAAGGGTTTGCCGGCGACAGGTGCCACTAGGACTGGCAGGCTTGTCAAGTAAGCCTTGATGTCGTCGAAAGCCTTTTGGCACTCCTCTGTCCAGACGTAAGAGACTCCCTTCTTCATGAGCTGAGTAAAGGGTTGACATTTACCAGAGAGGTTTGCTATGAACCTCCGGATGTATGCCAGACGTCCCTGTAAGCCCCGAAGTTCTCGAAGGTTCTTCGGAGGGTCCATGTTGAGGATGGCTTTAGTCTTCTCGGGATCGACATGAATGCCTTTTGCCGTGATGACAAAGCCCAAGAATTTGCCGCTAGAAACCCCCAGGAAGGATTTAGCGGGGTTCATTTTGAGTTGATGTGCCCGCATGAGATCGAAGACCGTCTTCAGGTCCTGTAGGTGATCTCTTTTGAGGCGGCTCTTGACTGCGATGTCGTCAACATAGCACTCAACTGTCTTGCGAAGATGTTGACGGAAGATGGTACTCATCGCTCGTTTGTATGTTGTACCGGCATTCTTCAAGCCGAAGGGCATTACTGTGTAGCAGAAAACACCTTTCGGAGTCCTGAATGACGTGTGTTTTGCGTCATCGGGGAACATCTTGATTTGATTGTAGCCTGAATACCCGTCCATGAAGGACATGCATTCAAAGCCACATGTGTTGTCGATCATTACATCGGTGATTGGGAGCGGGAATTCATCCTTCGGGCAAGCAGAGTTGAGATCCCTGAAGTCGATACAGACTCGTATCTTCCCGTTCTTCTTGGTGACAGGGACGACGTTGGCTACCCAGTCCGGGTGTTGTTCCTCACGGATGAAGCCACTGGTCAAGAGCTTGTCCACCTCCTGATCGATGGCGTTCATGATGTCCGAACGGAAGCGTCGCTGTTGTTGTTTGATAGGTTTGACATCTGGTAAGATGTTCAACCTATGCATCGCGATCTGTGGATCGAGACCCGGCATGTCTTCGTAGCTCCAAGCGAAGACGTCAATATACTCTTTAGCCAGTTGGACTAAAGATTCTCGGTCTTCTCCTTCCAAGCTTTTGCTGATGAAGATGGGTTTAGAAGAAGACCCATCCCCGAGGTCGATCTGCTCGACTTTGTCTTCAGTGGAAGGTTCTCGTAACTCAAAACGAGACTCCCATTGTTCTCCTAGGTGCTGAGCCCAGGGTTTCTCTTCGAAGGGTTCCGGCGGTTGGTCTTCGCCTTCATCTTTCTGAGGTTGCGCCGATGTCATGTTAGCTGACAGCACTTTCCTGAAGACTGATCCGATACTGGTATCGGAATTCCACGTCGATGCTTCAGACGAGTGGGAATGTTCTATGTCTTCTGCGTCTGAACTCTCTGGAGTTGATGGCGGCGTGACATAGCCTAACCCCCGTCGAGTCCGATTATAGTAATCCTGTGGCTTTCTATTGGGCATCGAAAGCCGGACAGGGAGATGCCGACCCTTGCCGTAGTTTAAGCCTTTGTTGCTTTTCAGGTCGTAGCCCATCTTTTGGATGATGTGCTTAGCCGCATCTGTGTACCGATAGACTTGTACTCTGCCGGTATCAGGTTCGGGCTCGATTGACGGGAGGTCCCGACGATGCTCGATTTTGCCCGAGATGATGGTGCCTTGGTCTCGGCTCCGTGGAGGGACTATGAAGACTCCTTGAGACGGGACTATTTGATTATGGTAGACGGTCGTTACTTGTGTTTGCAACGACCGTAGAGCGTTGTCAAATGTATACATGGCATTCCAGTGTGGAAGACAAGAATAATTGAAAGACACTCTATTATTGATAAAGTACGAGATTTTATCCCGTGGGATTACATTGTCGAAGGAGTGTGCGTCTACATCAGCGGAGATGTATTCGCCAAGCTCCTCATCTGTAAGCACTGGGGCCGGATCAGGAGAGTCCTCCACCGCTCTGACTTTAGGATCTAAGAGGGTTATGTGAGCCCTCTCCGGCATCTTGGATGACTGCGGCGGCTTGCTTTTAAGATGCACCTTGAGAGGTGCCTCGGTTGCGCCTCCGATGAGTGGCGCCTTCCCTTGTAATTTTACCACCAGGGGAGCCGCTGTTTGAGGTGGCTTTCCCTTGAGGCGTATCTTCAGGGGAGCTTTGCGAGCCGGCGCTTTTCCTGATAGCTTGATGCTCATTGAAGGCGCCTTCTGGGGCGGTTTCCCCTTCAGACGGATTTTCAAGGGGGCGTCGGAAGTCGTCTCAGGCTCCATGTCCGGCTCTGTTGCCGTCTCTGCCTCATCATCAGCGTCATTGGCTTCCTCCTTGTCAATGGGCTTGTACAAGTCGGAATCGGTGAAGTAGGCCTCAATCCTTTTGAAGGGATCGATATCTGCAAACTCCGTCCGGATGACGCCGTTGGTGGATACATATTTCATGTATTGGTGGAGCGTGGAGGGCACCACCATGTACTCATGTAACCATGGTCGTCCGAGTAAGATGTTGTAGTTGACCTCGGCATCCACCACATAACAAGTCACCTCAGTTTTGAGGCTGCCGATGTGACACTTCAGCCGGATCTTGCCCAGTGGCTCGCTCTTGCTAGCGTTGAAGCCACTGATGGTCGTATTGGAGGGCGCCAGCCGGTACATTGGGATCCCCAGCTTTGATAGCAGCGCCTTTGGAATGATGCTTAGGGAAGACCCCTGATCGATCTGAATCCTGCTCACTTTTACCGAACCGATGTACCCTGTGTAATACAATGGTCGGTTATGTCGGTGATGCTTGAGCAGCATGTCTTGTTGGGTGAAGGTTATGTTTGGGATAACTTCATCCGCACAATGACAGTGTGCACAAGTAGTTGGGAGGTCTTCAGGCTGCTTGACTTGACTGAGAAAGGATTCGGCATCCTTCAGAGCTTCGCAGAGAGCTTCTTGGGAGTCCTTGGAGAGACGCAGGAGCTCGAACAAAGACAAGCGTGCAGGAGTACTGGCCAGTTGTGCCAGAATGTCAAAATTGTGGGGCTTGGCTAGCCCCGAAGCATTTTCTTTGCGCAGAGGTCTGTCGAAACGGGCCTCCACTTGCTTTTGTTTATTGGCTGCTGAGGGCTTGGATGGACCCTCCTCAGGGATGGTGCCAGGAGGCACCACTTCGGCGGCAGCTTCACCGGGCTGGGAGTTCTATTGTGCACGCGTCTGCACAGGAAGCGCCTCTTCCGTTGAAGAAGAGACCGTGCGGCAAGACTTGATCTTCCTGTCTTTTGCTTTGGAGGTAGGGCGTACCTCGGTTGAGTTACCTCGGAGACGAGGTCGGGGTGAACCCAGAGGACCTCTCCTCGAGATGTGGTGAGTGGGACAAGTCCACTCACATTGTCACGGGTGGGTGGCAAGTTCACCACCTCCATTGTCGTCTTAGGGATGGGGACAACGCCATCTTGTGTGGTAGTCGGTGGCAAGGTGCCGAACTGAAGTGACACCACATTAGCTGACACCGTCTTCTCTTCGTAGTCGACGAAGATTACATCCGCATTGATCATGCGCTGGATGTAATTTTTGAGGACGTAGCAGTCCTTAGTCGGGTGTCCGACAAACCGATGGTAGTGACAGTACCTCGGGTTGTCCACTTTCCCGACTTCATCGGGCCGCTTCGGGTCCGGAAGCTTGATCTTGTCGCCCTGCTTCAGTATCTCAAAGAGTTGCAGGGTGTCGTCATCATTAAATGAATAAACCTCCTTGGGTCTCGGTGCCAGTGGAGGCTTTTGAGTAGGCGCAGATGCGCCCTTCGAGGCATTAACAGTCAATGCCTGTTTCCCCTTTGTTTCTCGTCCGGAGTTGTTGATTGCGGACTTTTTCCCCTTATCGTCAAAGGCGGGGAAGCTAACACCCAAAAGACGTGCATTGGCCGCCTTCTTCTCTGCAGCTTCAGCTTCGATGATTAGGGAGCTCCAGTCGGGAGGGGGAGTAGAGTTAAGCCAAAGCTTTACTGCAGGCAGCATGTTCATACTGCAAGCGGAGAGGAGCGCATGTTCTGGCATGCCTGGAGGTAGCCTGAAGCAGGCCTGACGGAAGCGTTCGATGAATGCCCGAACCGTTTCCTTGTCCTTCTGGCATATCTCAATGAGAGATGCCATCGTCATGTCCTTCCCACCGTCGTAGAAGCGGTCGAGGAAGAGGCGTGTCAGGTCGTCAAAGGACGATATGGAATTATCGGGGAGGCTGCAGTACCAGTCATACGCCACCCCTTTCAGGGCCCCAACAAAGATGCTGGTGAGGAGGGCGTCCTCCTTCGGAAGATGCCCTGTCTGCGACTGGAAGTACGTCAGGTACCGTCGTGGAGAGTCCTTCCCGTCATACGGCGTGAGTGTTTGTGGTTTATACTTTGGGGGATAAACCACCTTGTTCCACTCAAGGGGATAAGGCTGGGGAATGCCCATCTTCTGGCGCTCCTCCTGCCTGTTCTTGGACTCGAAGCGCTCCCGCAGATCTTTGATCATTTCGACCACGTCTTCCGTGGAGCTAGGAGTCGGGGAAGGAGGTACCACCTGGAGTGGAGCGTTTGAGGGCTCCGACGTCCGGGGTGCTTCTGTGTCTGAGGGTGTCCGTTGGAGGGGCACACTCGACTCTCCATTGACTCCTGGGTCGGGACCATTTGAAGGTGTCCTGATCAAGGCCGACCGCATCTCAAATACTGCTTGAGTCAGTGCTTGCATTGAGGCAGAGAGGGTTTTGAGTCCTCCCTCTAGCGAGTCTATGCGCTGGACAATGTCCTGTGGCGGCGCATCAGTCTCAAGATCACCCCCGGTCATGTATACTGTCATGACACGGCCAGAAGTGGATGGATTAGTTGAGGCTTCGCTCTCAGCCTCGCTCTCATGTGGGGGAGTCACTTCTCCTGGTGTTTGGCCACCCCCAGCCACATTCTGGAGTTCGTCTTCGACAGGCGCATCTGCAAGGACCTGACTGCCCTCAGCTCTGTCTTGAAGGGCCTCTTCGTTTCCAGCACTACCCCCGGCGGTGTCCTGGAGGACATCGTCATTTTGAGGGGCTTCAGGGAGGCCATCTTCGCCTTGATGAAGATCCGTCGCAGCTGTGCTTTGGACATCTTCGTCTTCGGAAGGAGGCTCGACAAGGGTCTGGCTACCCCCAGCTTCCTCCAAGAACTTCTTTCTCGACCGAGTGCCTTCGAACACTCCAGAGGTCGAGACAGCTGCCTTGGTTTTCCTCGACTGGCTTTTGGATGAAGACGAGGAATTGGCAGTCGTCTTCCGGACAGATGAGGAGTTGGAGATCACGTTGCATGAAGCAACCTTTAGCTCCTCTTCTGCTGACACCTTCGTCCCAAGGCGATGTCGGAGGGGTGTCGATGATTGTAGCCGTTGGAAGACCGACTGCTTTGGCGGTACTGCCGTCTTGCAGCAGCAGTTGATGGTGACCACTGCACAAGTGTGCCCCGTGAGAGGCGCATCGTGCTTGTTGGTCAACTCTCCTGACCGGCGCTTGTGAGTGATCACGTTGCGCAGGTCGTTGGAGGAGAGTGCTACCCTCACACCCCTCTCAGGCGCATGGCAGGGCCAAGCGCCGGGGTGGTCGGGTGAGTGCTGCGCCCCCTGATCTAATACCAAGCAGGCATCACGATCAGTAGTGGGGGAACCACAGCATTTGAAGTGACTTGAACGGACCTCAAACGCACAACCAGAGGAGGCGCGGGAGTTCAAGACCACTGAGTTTGCCTCTCTCGGCTTGGTTGTGCACACAGTGAATGCGCCCAAGCGAGATGAGGACTTTGAAGGTCGACTCGTTGTTGGTGCAGAAGCACTTGAGTCAACCTTGTACAGCTTGCCATCGGCAGCACGCGTGATTGTAAGCGCGTGCCTCTGGCCGGCTGCTGGCATAGCACGTTTGTGGCGCATGGCCCGTGCCGCCTTAGATTTCTTCGTACCAGCCCGCTGGGGCGTATAGTACTCAGCATCCAAATTCTCCTCGCCGTTACAGCGAGTGAGTCTGTCAAAGACAGAGGCTCTTTGTGGCGCATCAAAAGTAATGCGCGGGGCATTGGCTGCGCTCCAGCTCCGTCGATGTATCTTCCTCGCCTGAGAGGAAGATGGCTGGGGAGCGTGGTCAGCCACACGCTTCCCCGAGAGATGCGCTGCATCAGCGGGCGCACCTTGACTGCTGAGGACGTCAGCAGGAATGGAAGGCTGGACGGGCGCATCCCCTTCAACGGTGGTGCCCGAGGCGTCGACTTTGCGCACCCAGACTACGCGGGTCTTCTTCGGCTTCGACAGCCGCTTCGAAGGACTCGCACTTCCTTCAGAAATGAACTCCTCGTACGCCTGTTGATTGAGGCGCACTACCAGCGTCTTGTGGGAGGAGCCCACCTTCACGTCGTCGGCCTGTGACACAACCTTCTCGGTAGAGGAGGAAGAAGTCCCCAGCAGAGTCGCCAGCTTGTTTGCCATTAAAATTGTTTTGATTGAAATCTTAATACAAACAGAACAGTGATACAATATAGGACTTAGATGTAGTCCTAGGAGTACACTTTTGTTTAAGCAGGGTCCTTAGTGCCAATGGAGCGAGTGGTAATGCGTTGACTCCGTTGACCGGCTAACGGCGGTTATCGGTTCTCTGAAGGTGTTGATTGCTCTGGGTGCTGGAGCTTGCTGAGAGGAGAAAGACGTTGAGTGTCTAAAACTGCCTCTCGGTGATTCTCTGTTGTGGATTCTTTTTGAGTCTTGTGTGTTCTGAGTCTCCGTCTGTGTGTGAAGGAGATGACCCTTCTATTTATAGTTTTGCAGGCTGGCTGCTCATGCGCGCATGCAGGATGCGCCGGTGTGGGGATGCCACGTGGAGGTTGCTGATGGAGGTGCACGGATGCTGCACCCTGATCGAGGGGGAGAACTCTTCATACTGCTGTTGTGAGCCGGCACGTAGCAGAGAGAAGATCTTTCCGTTGCTGAAATCTTGGATGAGTTGAGTCAAAAGACACGTATCGTCGACTCATGGTTCGAAGATCTCGGATTTGGTGGAGAGGAGTGATCGGGTGGGCTGCGCCTTGGATTGGGCGCAGGAGGAGGCTGCGGCTCATAACCTTTAGGAGTTACAAACCATTTGGGGCGCATGGCTTTTGAGGCGCATGCAGGCGACTTTCCTTCTGTCTTTCGGGATCAGAGAGCAGTCTGAGGCGCATGGCTTTTGAGGCGCATGCTGATTTGGACGCATGGCCGTAGAGGCGCATGCTGATTTGGACGCATGGCCGTAGAGGCGCATGCTGATGGTGGAGTGGCCACGTGGCAGTAGCCGTCGAAACAAAGTCATGATGATGCTGACGTTGCCGACGCTTCATTTTCTGAAAAGCTGTCAACTGTTCAGACTTTGGGAGGCGTGCTGCCAACTCTGTCAGTTCAGCATTTAATATTGGTGACGTTCGATGGACAGCTGAGTGGGCGCGTCGGTTGGCGTTCCACTCGGTATGGAGATGTGTGGGGGCGCACCTTCTGTAATGCGCCGAGTATTGTAAGGCGCGTCTGTGTGATGCGCCTGATGCCGAAGGGCACGTCCGTGTGATGTGCTGTCTGGCTGGCGCATCGGACATGTCTTTTAATGATGCGGCTGTCTCGCTCTTCGAGTGCCATAAATAGCCGTTTGGATGAATTCGAGGCGTCCGGTTCATCCATTTAATGTAAATTCATTGCACGGAATTCGGAGGGCCATCCACTTGGCGCGTGGGTTTGATTTGCCCGGCCTATAAATAGTGGCATGGAGAGAAGATTTGCTTCTCATTCCCTCACGTACTTCCAACGTAAACTTGAACATGCGGGTGCATTCTGTTGACGAAGTGCTCCCGAGGGTGAAGATGAGACGCTGTGTTGTCTTCGATGCACTTGAAGGTGACTGTTACATCCAAAAGTCGGAGTCGAGGGCTTCCGAGGCAGGCGGAAGGTGCCTGTTGCATCCAAAGATAGGGATGCTCGGGCCTTGTCCCCGTTATTCCGGAAGAGCCGTAGATCGGAATGGCGGTGCTAGGCTTTAGCCGCAGTTTCGATCACGGTCTTCCTTCGGCTTTGGAGGCTCTTTCGAAGCCTCCCCTGGCCACAGCATTTGCGGTGCTCTTCTTTTCCTTGGTTCCAGCCAGAGGGTTAAATGCTTTGTGTATCGAAGCATTTATCGGGCGAGCCTGGTTGGAAGAGCGGCACATAACTGGGCTCTGCTCGGCCAGGTGAGCCTGGCTGGAAGAATTTGGCTGAAGGGATGCACATAACTGGGCTTCTAAAGATATGGTGGGATGCGCCTGGTTGGAGGCGCATGATGTCTGCTGCGCCTGACTGACAGCGCATGGTGACTGGCAGCGCATGATGACTGTTGCGCCTAACTGGAGGCGCATGGTGGCCGCTGGCTGTAGACTTAGGATCTTTTCTTTGTAGAAATTCTCCTTTGTACAACCTTTTCTAGACATGTAATAGACTTTTATATATAAATAAAAAGTCCTTCTTCAAATGTCTATACTTATTGACTTTGCTGTGAAGTTCTTCGTCTGAGTTCTGGCGCATGTAGTGTCTGGCGCATGGGCTTTCTGTTTGTGAAATTCCATGCTTCTACACTAGCCAAATGGTTACTTTAGCATAGGAGACCATTGTGGGGTGACACAATACTCTAACTAACTTTCTAGGGCCTTTACACTAGTGCGGGGTGAGGTCCAATATGTCTATAACTCAAAACAGCACGAAACATTGAAAGTCGTAATTATTCAATAAATAAATCAAACTGTATACTGTATTCCAACAATTTTTGAGATAGACAAAAAGCTCAATTTTACATAAAATAAAGTACCAAAATGATCCTTGTTAATTATAGAAATTTATACTAATTTTTCTGGAATTTATAAACCTTCATAAATAATTATTAAAAATCAGCAAACATATATATACTGAAAATGAGTTCTATTTTCCTATTTTTATAAAATACCAAAATTACTTATTAAATGCTGTAAAAATTATAATAAATTATCTAAATTAACATAGTATTTAAATATAATTTCTTCCAGATTTTTAAAGCAATTAAAAAATATATATATAAATTCAAAAACAACAAGCAACAGTTTCTGGAAAATAATTAATTAATTATTTACTATTTTGTTCGTGTATTCGAAATTGAACCGAAGTCCAGATACATGACCCAGATCCATGAATCAAGTCCAATATGACTTGTAAAGACTCTGAACGTATTAGACACAATTGGGCCCAAAAATCCATGCTAGGCTTGGACATCAATTGGTCATAATCAATAAAATTACAGGAATTTAAATATAAATAATATATTTTAAAGTGGTAAAATTGTAAGTCACAAAATATACAATAAAATAACTTGTGAAATTTTACATAATAATATTTTGTACAAGGTAGAATTTGAAATACATATATAAATATACAACAACAATATTTATACATATACATATAAATATATAGATATTTATAAAAAAAATATAGATATTTATATATATATATATATATATAATGGATATATATATACATATAATAAATATACATATATATATATATATATATATAAGTACTAAATATAAAATATATATATATATATATATATATATATATATATATATATATATATATATATATAAGTACTAAATATAAAATATATATATATACATATACAAATACTGTATATATATATAAAAAATATAATAATATATATACATATATACATATATAAATACATATATATATATATATATAATAAAAAAAATAAAAAAAAAAACAAAAAAGAAAACAAAACAGGGAAGGGGGCTCGTACTCGGCCCAGGGGGGTCGGATTTTAGGTGCGGTCGGGCTGGCCAGGGGGTCAGCCCGAGTCATTTGTTAGGAAATAGGTTCGGGTTAGTTTTAGGTTAGACTTAGGTTAACGGGTTTAAACCCGATAGCCAAACTTCGTGTCCTGACTGTTTGGGACACGAAGAAACGGCCGAGTCCAAGTGTCCAGACTTACCACTAGGTTCGTCAGGACGCGGCGAGTCGCATATGTGAGTTCGAGACACAAATTCAACATGAAAACAAACTGACACGTACGTGTCCAAGTCGAGCGGGCTATTGGTGCGGCGATAGGGCGGAGGAGGCGTCGTCGGCGTGGCGCTCGGGTGGCGCTGCACTCGTCTCGACGAGGCACGTCTAGTGGTGGTGGTGGCGAGCGTCGACATCGGCTGTGGAGGCGGCGCTAGGGTGGTCGTCGGAGTTAGGGTTAGGGTTAGGCTCTCGTCAGGGAAGAAGGGTCTGGGTTGGCCGAAAATTAGTCTCGGGTTAGGGTTTCGACGAGGGGAGTATTTATAGGGGGGAGAGGTCGGTCGAAGTCGGTTAAGTCGGCCGGAAAAGGCGGAGAAAGCGGTCGTCGGTCGTCGGGGCAGCTGGCCAGTCGTCGGGGGTAGGTGACGGCGGTTTTGCAACTTAGCCCCTAGGTTTTAGGAAATAGCAGATAGGTCCCTCCCATTAGCTAATGCAAAAATGAAATTGCAAGTTCCCTTCCGCTCGGTTTGTATGCAAAATAAATTTGCATATAACTTTTGGGAAATTGCAAACAACAATTAAACAATCCAAATAATTACAAAACTTAATTAAAATATTTTATAAAATTGCAAACTTATATTTTTGTAATTAAAACTCATTTAAAATCATTTAAAATTTCTAAAAAAATCCCCAATAATTATAATAAATCATTTTAAAGCTAATGTCAACATGTCCACATGCTTCCGTTTAATTCACATATCCACAGTTTACATTATGTCACATATTGTTTACTTTATGTTCCATGTTGATTTGCTTATTGTCTTTTATGTTCTCGGGATAAGTGCATTGTTAGTACACGTGTCTCAATCCGCATTTACTTATCTCTGTCTCTATCCATTGTTATGTTAGTTATTGCTGGTTTAACTTCATGTTTTTGCTTCCTTTGTGGTACTTGCTATTGGGGGTCTGACCCCACTGGTTTTGTTTGGCCAGATCTGATAGAGAAGTCCGAAGGATCTTCCGTACCATCTACTCGACAGTGACCACCTGGAGCACCAGAGTATCTTAGTGGGTTTCCTATATCATCCTCCCACTAGTTATGTACATTATTCTTTTGTGGCATTTAGCCTCCAAGCACGTATGTAGCTTGTATTTTGGACCTTGACATTTAGCATATGGGCCTAAACATGATTTGTGTTATTCTAGACTATAGCTAGAGCTAATCATGTATGACTATTACTCTTGCTAGTTCTACTTTTTGTATTACTAGCATCATGATCATCCATGTATATATAGTTTGGGACGCTTTACTATTTTATATTTGATGATCATACTTCTTGTACTTTACATATTTGTCCGTGATTGAGATACCTAGGATTCTTGACCTAGGATTGCCTGTTGGATTGTAGTAGTAACCCCCATGTCTATACAACTTATACGTTATTTCGGGGTACTTGAATACTCTGGTATAAGTAGCTAGCTTGGTCCGTCCCTACTTGCCAGTATTCTGGTTATGGGACGTGACATATTATTATCTAACTTTTTTTTGTATTATCTAATTAAACATATATCAAAGTCCTAAAAATAGATCTATAACAAATCATAATTAAAATACATTTAGGTTATATTAAAATAATTTTAATATAATTTAGTTTCCTACCCAATCTTATCGTTAATAAACCATAAGCTAATTACATTATAAATCATAATAAACATATTCAAATATTAATATTATAAATCAAAATGAATAAAAACAAATAAAATTTTAAATAATATAAGATTTTTTTGTTATCAATTATATTGCTTATTTAAAAAAAATACTTGCTTAACAAGATGACGAGAAAGGAGTGAGTCACTAATTGTAAAACTTACTTATTTATCGTCACATACATAAAAAAAAAGATTCAAATCTTAAATAAAAATGGGATATATTCAAATGACTTGTATGGAAAAAAAAACTATATACACACTTCATATTTTACTTAGAACAGTCTATTAATTCAGGATAGTCCAAATTTATGTAATTTTTACTCAGAACGGTCCAAAATTTACTTTGGGTTGTCCAGTCCCCCCCCCCCAAACCTTTCCAACATGACTGTAGACAAAATTCTACAGTCCTATAGTATCTCTATGACTGTAGGAAATCCCACAGTGCTAAATTATATATAGACTGTAGAATTTGCAGTCATGTATATAAGCAAGACTTTATAATTTCCTTTCAGTCATTACAGTTCCAGTTGTTTATCTCTGTATTTCAACAAGACTGTAAGAAATTCTACAGTCCATATATAATACAGGACTGTAGAAAAATTTATACAGTCCTATAAATACTATAGGATTGTAGAATTTTTTTACAGTCATATATATTATAGGATTGTAGAATTTGCAAACAGTCATGTTGGCTTTTATACTCAAAATTTGGACGAACTTCAAACAAAAAATAAATGGCAAACTTATAAATAAAAAAGAAAAAAAATTGGGCTGCATGAGGTGCTTATAGAATTTCCCAAACAGGTAATTTCATAGAGGGTGAAGTTTAATGTATTTATAGGAAAGATGAGAGTTTTAACAAAATTACATGAAGAGAGATGATGCGACATTGGAGATGGCGCCAGAGGGCCTTCCCCCCCCCCCCCCCCGTCCTTGGCGACATCTCTGATGGCGCCAGAGGTGTTTGCAAAAACAAAAGTCTTTTATTTCACAAACTTTAAAGAATCGTACAAAAGTACAATGAATTCTGGAAAATTACAACTTTAGAAATCCGATCTGAAGACGATCGCTTTATCCCTTGGACTATGTGAACTTTGAAGATGATAGCCTCTGAAGAATGCAGCAGCACTTGGACAAGAACTCCTGATCTCTGATGATCTCAAAAATGATCTGATCTTCTTAATGAAGAACTTGAAACTCTATTTATAGAGTTCTAGAAATAACTATTTTGTAGTTATTCTGGATTACGCACATTGGACTGCGCCAGTGACAGACTGCGCAGACTACAAACTGCGCTGGCTTTTGGGCAGTTGCTCGATCATGGGCTAACTGTATTTAGACGCGTAGCATTGTTTGATTAAAATGTGCTTGGTCGTGTATAGGCGGTTTCCACATGGCGAGCAATTGATGGCATGTAAGCCACATAATAAATGTCAGTTATCTTCAAAAAGCTTAATGGATCGTGCCACATGAATAGCGCTAGCTTCAGACTGCGCTCAGCTCTAGTCAGTGGATCGCGCTGGGATTCGGACAGCTAGACTGCGCTGGGATTTGGACTTGGTCAAACTGCGCTAAGGAGGATCTGGTAGACCGCGCTCAGGTTGAACTGGCAGACTGTGCTGGACTGTACAGCTGTTCTCGAGCGCCGTGCTGCACGGGATACGAACAGATTCTTTGCTTTTCGGGCTGTCATGCTGTCAGTAGATCTGATTTTTTTGTCAGGTAATGATGGCTTTGCCACGTCAGCATAGCGCGCTCGGGCAGTGGCGCGGTTCAGTCTCGCACGGTTGATTTTTGGTGCTGTTGTTGTTAGTGCTGTTCATTGATGGGTGCGCAGTTTGGACTTCTGTGCACTATTTGATGGGTGCAACTTGATTTTTAGGACTTACAAGACCCCCTTCAAAGTTTTCGAAATTTAAAAATATTCAAAGTTTCGAAATACTTTGAATTTTAAATTTGAAATCAATTTGCGCTTACGCCTGCGCGTTTGGAGGAATTAGTTTCGATTTTCTCGACGCAATCGGAGGTGACTGTTAGGTTTATGTGAGAAACTATAAATAGTTTCGTCCTTCGTTCTTTTAAGCTTTACTTGCTTTTGAATCCTCAAGAGAAAAACTCTTCCAAGCATTCGAGCATTTGTGATTCTTATCCTCCGACTTCTTCTTCCTCCTCAGCCTGAGCAGGTGATAGATACACGAGAAGGAACTGCAGGCGGAGAGACTACGGAGACAAGAGATGAGGCTACGGAAGCAAGATAAAGAACTGCAGCTCTAATTACAATTAATGAGTCAGAATCGTCTCTTGCAATGAGAGCAGCTGATCCTCTAGTTTCTTCGAGTTCGCGTCGTGCTGAGGAAGATCGACTAATGATCGAAGATCTGGATGGATGTGACTTTGGCTTCCATGACGAAGATCCAGTCGATTCAATTGACGATGAGGAAGCACAAGAAGAGGGAGCAGATGACGAGGATGTTGGCATATTTTATTTTGATTTATTAACAGCATCTTCGTAGTTGAGTTTTCTATGTCTTCAGATTTATATCTTCTTAGAAGCTCTACTACATAAAGTCCTTCCTTTCAAGTGCTACCATCCTTTGCAGAGAAGACTGAAGCAGATACCGGCGCTCCGTGTATAGACGGCTTCCTACTGCTTAGAGTCTTCGAGTCTGTACAAAGTCTAGGTATATCTGCAAACACTTAAGGACGGATGACAAGTAAAAGCATAAGTCAAAAATCAATTTCTTACAGAGCGGCATACCGGCGGCATGCTCCGGCATACCGACGTTATACCGTTTTTATCGTCCACAAAGTTGCTGGGATAAATAGTCGGCATACCGACGGTATGCTCCGACATACCGGCGGTATACCATTTTTATCACCCATAAACTTGCTGTAAAAAATTGTTGGCATACCGACGGTATGCTCCAGCATACCGGCAGTATACCGTTTTGTGGACCACAAAATGTTCTGTGATAAAACGTCGACATACCGAAGGTATGCTCCGACATACCAGCGGTATACCGTTTTGTTTGCCAGAAAATGTTCTGTGACAAAATATCGGTATTCCGACGGTATGCCGCGGCATACCGACGGTATACCGGGTTTCATAAATTTGATTTTTGAATTGCTCTGACTAGCATTAATGGCCGTATTTAATGCTCACAAACGGTCATTAATATGATCGTTACTATTTGGCCGGTATACCGACGGTATGCCGCTGCATACCGACGGTATGCCGATCTGCCTGTATCCAGAGCATTAAATGCCACCCACTCTTGGTTTCTCTATAAATGAAAGCTTTCTCTCTCATGAGGCTTTCACCAACTTTTGCCATAAATTTTTCAAGCAACCAAGAGCTCCACCATTAATACTCTACCAAGCTTTTAATTGTCATCCTCTCCCAAAGTGCTAGAGTATTTAAGAGTTATAATTTTTGATCTTCACGTGTTAGAAGATCAACAAGTTCTCTTCTCATTTGTTTGAAGTTGGCGAGCCTTCGTAAGAAAACTCGTGTGTTGAAGTTGGCGAGTCTTCGGATCCAAACTCGTGTTGAAGTTGGCGAGTTCTTCGGATCCAAACTCGTGTGTACTATTTGATTAAATAGTGGATTTAAGTCGGAGAGAGTTCCGGGACTGGATTGCCTCAAGCGAGGATACCAGGATACATCTTGTATTTGATCTTCTTACTTTTTACTTTTATTTGTCATATATTGCTTCTGTTGCTCTAGTTATTTTTTATTTTCCTATTCACCCCCTCTAGGATTCTACAATTGGTATTAGAGCTTTGTTCTCTTGATTTGGATTTACACCCTTTGAGTGATCCATGGCCACTAACCCTAGTATCAACACCTTCCACAATGAAGGACACTCCACAAATAGGCCTCCCCTACTTGATGGAACCAACTATAACTACTGGAATATTAGGATGAACATTTATCTTAAGTCCATAGATTTCCATTTATGGGATTGTGTGATAAATGGTCTTCCTACTCCTTTCAGAGTTATTGAGGATATTGCTTCTGACACCCTTAGGGACACACTTACTGAAAATATCAAGAAGCTTGCGAGTCGAGATGCCAAGGCTATGAACGCTCTTTATTGTGCTCTCGACAGTAGTGAATTCAACCGAATCTCTACTTGCAAGACTTCCAATGAGATTTGAAAGTTACTTGAAGTCACACACGAGGGTACTTCACAAGTGAAGGAATCCAAGATTAGTAGACTCACGCAAGAATATGAGTCCTTTAAGATAAAGCACGATGAATCTATTACTTGTATGTTTACTCGTTTTGATGATATTATTAATCCTCTCTCTTCTCTTGGTAAGGAATATCCTGCTCATGAAAAGATCAGAAAAATTCTTAGAGGATTGACAAAAGTTTGGAGTCCTAAAGCTACCGCAATCATTGAGGGGAACGACCTGACAGTCATGAACCTTGAGACCCTCATGGGTAAGCTAATGACTCATGAACTCGATATGAAGGATCAAGAGGAATCCTCCATACAAGAGAAGGAGAAGGAGAAGAAGAAGACCAAAGAGAAGGAGAAATCTCTCGCTCTCAAAGCTACAAAGTCCTATTCCAAGGATAGCTCCGACGATAATGAGTCGGACGACGATGAAGAAATAGCTCTCACAGCTAAGCACTTCCGGAAGTTCCTCAAATTTAACAAAGCCAACCGCTTCAGACGGGACAATGAGGAAGATTCGACGTGTTATCAATACAGAAGATCCGGACACATCAAGAGGGACTGTCCGATGATAAGAAAAGACTCAAGCAAGTACGAGAAGCCTAGCAAGGGAAGCTCGTCCTCCAGAAAATTCGCCAACACAAGCATTTGGTGTGAGAGTGACGCAAGCGACTCCGACAACGATAAAGATTGCAAACGCAATGCCAATGTTTGTCTCGTGGTAACCGATGAGGTACTTGATGATCTCTCCCTAAATACTCTTACTTATGATGATTTGGAGAAAGCGATCCTTGAATTGCATAAAGAGCACAAAGGTGTTAGGAATAAATATAAGAAATCTCTAAAAGAGGTTGATGCTCTTCAACTTGAAGTAGAAAGACTCTCAAGCATCATTATTGATGTAAAGGAAAAATCTCCTGCTTCTGACACGGATGAGATAGAGTCTTTGCGACTCAAGTTTCAAGAATCTCTTGACACCATCAAGAAAAAGGATGATGAGATTCAATCCATGAAAAGTTCTTATAAATTTGCTATGCACAAAGTTCAAGATGCTAATAGGAGAGAATATGACACTTCTATTAAGTATAATGATCTTCTTATACAGAGTAAGAAATTAGGTAATAAGAACACTACTCATATGCATACTCCAAGACACCTCTACACTCATCACAATGCTAGGCATACTTCTTACATGAACACTACACACAAATCCTTTTCTAACACAAGGAAAGGACCATTTGTTAAGAAAAATACTTCGCATCATGCTTTTTATTATCATCATCACAATACTAATGTTAGAGCTCCTCGTACTAGAGATTCACATATGCATAATTCTCACATATCTTCTTCTAAATCCTCTATGATTTGTAATTACTGTGGCTTGCTTGGATATACGACCAATTATTGTCATACAAGGAAACTTGTTGATAAAAAAGTTTTTATGTGGGTTCCTAAGACTAACACTCAAGGACCCATACGATCATGGGTACCAAAATGTTCATCTTCAACTTATGTTGTAGGTGAAGAGTCCTTCTCATGCTAGAAGCAAGTGGATTCTCGATAGCGGTTGTTCACGGCACATGACCGGGGATGCTTCATTATTTACAACGCTATCGATGAAGAAGGAAGGACACGTCTCTTTTGGTAACAATCTTAAAGGTCACATTATAGGAAATGGTAATATAGGTTCCCCTTCTTATCCTTGTATTAAGAATGTGTGTCTTGTTACTAATCTTAAACACAATCTTCTTAGTATTAGTCATCTTACCGATAATGGTTATGATATCAAGTTTTTTAAGCTCAAATACTTCGTTACCGATAGCTCAAATAGATCTATTGTTTATGAAGGCATTAGAGAAAACAATATCTATGTTTTATATCTTGTCGAAGACACTAATAATGACAGGTGCTTAGTTGCTAAGAACGATGAGAGTTAGCTTTGGCACATGAGGCTCGGACACGCCAACATGGATACCATCTCTCGTCTTGCTACCAAGAAGCTCGTAAGAGGACTCCCAAGTATCCCATTCAAAAAGGATATGGTGTGTGAAGAATGCGAGAAGAGTAAGTTAACAAAGTCATCCTTCAAATCAATCAACTCTGTGAGTACTTCTAGACCTCTTCAACTTATTCATATGGATCTTTTTGGTCCCAGTAGAGTTGCTAGCCTTGGAGGCAAGCTTTATACTTTTGTTTTGGTTGATGATTTTTCGAGATTTACTTGGGTTATTTTTCTTGCTTGCAAAAGTGATACTTTTCGTGAATTTGTTGCTTTTTGTAAACGTGTTCAAAATGAGAAAGGATTTTCTATTAACAAGATTAGAAGTGATCATGGAGGAGAATTTGATAATGCCGATTTCAAAAGATTTTGTGAAAAGAATAGTTTTGGACATGATTTTGCCTGTCCACGAACTCCTCAACAAAATGGTGTTGTGGAGAGAAAGAATAGAACCCTTGGCGATATGGTCCGGGTTATGTTAAACCAATATAAGCTCCCCCAATATTTTTGGGCGGAAGCCGTTAATACGGTATGTCATGTTATAAATAGGATCTTGATTAGACCTATTTCTAAGAAGACTCCTTATGAGCTTTGGTTTGACAAAATTCCCTCTATTGAATATTTTAAAGTTTTTGGTTGTAATTGTTTTATTTTGAATACCAAGGATAACCTAGGCAAGTTTGAAGAAAAAGCCTATGAAAGAATATTCCTTGGATACTCTACTCATAGTAAAGGTTTTCGTGTTTTAATAAACGAAGTCTTGTTGTCGAAGAGTCAATCAATGTCTCTTTTAATGAACTTAACTCTTCTACATTCTCCTCTTCCGAGGATATTGATGACATCTCGTTTGGGTTGGAGAACTCATATATTGAAAATCGTCCTTCTTCATCTAACAATGAAGTTGTGACTCCAACAAAAGAGTCTCCTCCTCTCGAGCCTCCTCAAAAGGATCTCCTAAAAGAATGGAGATTTGTCACCAATCATCCTAAGGAACTTATCATTGGGGATCCTTCCTCCAGTGTTAGCACTAGATCCTCCACTCGTGATCTTTGTGCCAACGTGGCTTTTATCTGTCAAATAGAGCCTAAAAATGTTAATGATACTTTTCTTGATGAATTTTGGATGATAGCAATGTAAGAGGAGCTAAATCAATTTGAGCGAAATAAGGTTTGGAAACTTGTTCCAAAATCTAGCAATCACCCCATCATTGGAACAAAATGGGTGTTTCGAAACAAACTTAATGAAGATGGGTTAGTGACTCGTAACAAGGCCCGATTGGTTGCTCAAGGCTATAACCAAGAGGAAGGCATTGACTACGACGAAACCTATGCTCCGGTTGCACGTCTTGAATCCATTCGTATGCTTTGTGCTTTTGCTTGTTTTAATGACTTTAAGCTATTTCAAATGGATGTTAAAAGTGCTTTTCTGAATGGTATTATTAAAGAGGAAGTTTATGTTAAACAACCTCCCGGCTTTGAAGATTTTCAATTTCCTAATCATGTGTTCAAACTCCACAAAGCCCTTTATAGCCTCAAACAAGCTCCCCGTGCTTTGTATGAGCGCTTTAGCTCCTTTCTTATTTCACACAATTTTTTAAAGGGGAAAGTCGATACAATACTTTTTATCAAATCCCATAATGGCACTCTCTTATTGGTTCAAATTTATGTCGATGACATTATTTTTGGTTCTACTAACAACACACTTTGTGTAGAATTTGCTAAAGTTATGCAGAAAGAATTTGAAATGAGTATGATGGGTGAGCTATCATTCTTTTTGGGATTACAAATCAAACAAGGACCCAAAGGGACCTTCATCAATCAAGCAAAATATACAAAGGATCTCCTCAAGCGTTTTGAACTTGACTCATCCAAATCAATGAGGACTCCTATGGCAACAACGACAAAGCTTGACCATGATGAAGATGGCACATCGGTTGACATCCGTAAGTATCGCGGTATGATTGGTAGTCTACTTTATCTCACTGCTAGCCGTCCTGATATCACGTTTAGTGTATGTCTTTGTGCACGGTATCAAGCAAATCCAAAAGAATCGCACTTATGTGCCGTAAAGCGTATTTTTTGATATCTCAAAGGTACCGTGAACATGGGCCTTTGGTATCCGAAATCTTCATCCTTTGAGCTTCACGGCTTCTCGGATGCAGATTTTGCCGGATACAAGATTGACCGAAAAAGCACTAGCGACACTTGCCAATTCCTTGGAAAATCCTTGGTATCGTGGTTTAGTAAGAAACAAAATTATGTTGCTCTTTCAACCACTGAGGCCGAATATATTGCGACCGGTTGCTGTTGTACACAAATTCTTTGGATGTCACAAATACTGTTAGATTATGGCATTTCTCATTCTTGCACCCCTATTAAATGTGACAACACTAGCTCGATCAATCTCACGAAAAACCCGATTTGTCACTCACGCACGAAGCACATTGAAATTAGACACCATTTTCTTCGTGACCATCAACAAAATGGGGATATTCGTCTTGAATTTATTGACACTACATATCAGTTAGCCGATATTTTCACCAAACCGCTTCCGGAAGATCGCTTTACTTTCTTTTGCCAAGAATTAGGCATTTTATCTTTTGACCCATAAATCTTCTTGGCCGGCACACCGACGGTATACGGCGGTATACCGACGGCATGCCATTTTTCGATTCAGAATTAAGTTCTGTCTCAAAACTCGGCATACGTCGGCATACCGACGGTATGCCGGTTCGCGGCGGACAGCTGTTCCAACTCAAAATCTAGGCCCACTTTCCTTCTTTCCCACTTTATTCCTTCTTCCTCTCATTAATACCCTTTCACATCAATCCTTTCTCCATTTATTAACCACCTACTCCTCTCCTCTTCCCAATATCATAACATACAATCTCATTAACCACCCATCCCCTCCACTTCTCTATAACTCCTCCTTCATTTCAAATTCAACCCTCCCATTCCCAACTCCAACCGTTCATCTCCCTCCTTCTCTATTAAAACCCTATTTTTTACTTCTTCTCCCTACACATCTCATCCTCACCTTAAAACCCTAACCTCCTCCTCCAACTTTCCTTCATGGCCAATTCGAAGCGTCCCCGCTCCTCCTCCACCTTCTTTAATCCCTTCACTCCGGTGGCTCTCCCTCACGGATATGATCAGCGGGTCTTTACATCCTCCTTGGCGGCCGAGACTTGGTTTCAATACTTCGTCCATCATAATGTCTTCAAGGGCCGAGCAATCAATTGGAATCTCTTCTCCGGCCATGTCTCTCTATTCGACGAGGTCGGACTCTCTTGCCTCCTTCGGCATCAGATACCCGTCTACCCCGCCGCCGTCCGTCTCTTCTACTGCAACTTGGTCCCGGACGACGAGCACGGTGCCATACAGTCGATGGTCAACGATCGTCATTTTTGTCTCACGTCTCGGGACATCGGCAACATCCTCGGCATCCCGGACAAAGGCGAAGCTTTGCCGTCCTTGGCTGCTCTTCACTCTTCGGCGGCGGCCCCCTTCGACGAGTTCTGCCACATCATTTACAAGGGCCCCAACCCTCCGGCTATCCTGGCCCTTTCCGCACAGCTGGAGCCATTTTACTACGAGCTCCATAGGATTGTGTGCCACACACTCTATCCTAAGGGCGGGAATTATGACACCATTACCGGCGATGCCCTGGTGTGCATGTACTACCTCTATGCAAGGAAGTCCTTCTCCTTCCCCAAGACTCTCCTTCATGTCTTCAAAGGTGTCATGCCAGCGGGGAAGCAGAACCTTTATTACGGCTCCTTCATCACTCTCCTTCTGGAAGCCAAGCAAGTCGATCTCTCCCTTTGCTCCTCGGACGGCGTCCCTTCCTATCTTGCTGTTTCCCGCTCCGCTAGTGGTACCTCTACTTCGCGTGCTTCTTCTTCCCAAGAGTCGCCTGCTTCCACTCCTGCTGCTCCCGTATCCACTCCTCCTGCCTCCGGCCGTTACATGCCGCTGACTCAACAGCATATCGACATGCGTATGGCGCAGGCAGAGGAACAGATGCGGGCTCACACTCGTGGCCTTGGCACTCTGATTCAGTCCCGCTTCCATGACCAAGCTTATTTTATTCAGCGCACTATTCAGGACCGGGACATGTTTCTGGATCTGAATCTTCAAGATCCAATGTACCAGGCCCCGCGCTTTTCCGATCCCAATGCCTATGGGTTCATGTACCCGGACGGCATTGATCCTTATGGCGCTTTTCACCAGGCTCAGGATGGTGGAGACGATCCGGCGGACGATTAGGGGTGGCTTGCTTTTGATGATGGTGTCGAATAATGAGTGTCTTAGTTTCGTGTGTTTGTTGTTATTCTGTCTTTTGCGGTCCTTCGGGGACCTATGTTTGGTTGGATCTAGTAGTTTGCAGTCCTACGGGGACTTGGTATTTGTCTTTCTCTTGTTGGTAAACTCTCGTAGAGGAGAGTCTTTTAAATTGTCTTATGTAGTATGAATGTCTTGCATGTATTAATCTCTAACTTCCATATATTAATACATGTTTTTTATTCTATGCACTTGTCCATATTATTGCTATATTTTATTTCTGTTTTTTTTCCCATCTTTGACTAAGTGACAAAGGGGGAGAAAACGTATTGAGGGGGAGTTGTCTACCTACGGGGGAGCTACTCCCTGAAGATGCTATCTCTCTATTTTGTCAATTATCAAAATGGGGGAGATTGTTGGCACATTTTATTTTGATTTATTAACAGCATCTTCGTAGTTGAATTTTTTATGTCTTCAGATTTATATCTTCTCAGAAGCTCTACTACATAAAGTCCTTCCTTTCAAGTGCTACCATCCTTTGCAGAGAAGACTGAAGCAGATATCGGCGCTCCGTGCATAGACGACTTCCTACTGCTTAGAGTCTTCGAGTCTGTACAAAGTCTAGGTATATCTGTAAACACTTAAGGACGGATGACAAGTAAAAGCATATGTCAAAAATCAATTTCTTACAGAGCGGCATACCGGCGGCATGCTCCGGCATACCGGCGGTATACCATTTTTATCGTCCACAAAGTTGCTGGGATAAATAGTCGGCATACTGACGGTATGCTCCGGCATACCGGCGGTATACCGTTTTTATCACCCATAAACTTGCTGTGAAAAATTGTCGGCATACCGGCGGTATACTGTTTTGTGGACCATAAAACGTTCTGTGATAAAACGTCGGCATACCGACGGTATGCTCCGACATACCGGCGGTATACCGTTTTGTTTACCAGAAAACGTACTGTGACAAAACGTCGATATTCCGACGGTATGCCGCGGCATACCGACGGTATACCGGGTTTCATAAATTTGATTTTTGAATTGCTCTGACTAGCATTAATGGCCGCATTTAATGCTCTCAAACGGTCATTAATATGACCGTTACTATTTGGCCGGTATACCGACGGTATGCCGGTCTGCCTGTATCTAGAGCATTAAATGCCACCCACTCTTGGTTTCTCTATAAATGAAAGCTCTTTCTCTCTCATGAGGCTTTCACCAACTCTTGTTATAAATTTTCTAAGCAACCAAGAGCTCCACCATTAATACTCTACCAAGCTTTTAATTGTCATCCTCTCCCAAAGTGCTAGAGTATTTAAGAGTTGTAATTTTCGATCTTCACGTGTTAGAAGATCAACAAGTTCTCTTCTCATTTGTTTGAAGTTGGCGAGCCTTCGTAAGAAAATTCGTGTATTGAAGTTGGCGAGTCTTCGGATCCAAACTCGTGTTGAAGTTGGCGAGTTCTTCGGATCCAAACTCGTGTGTACTATTTGATTAAATAGTAGATTTAAGCCGGAGAGAGTTCCGGGACTGGATTGCCTCAAGCGAGGATACCAGGATACATCTTGTGTTCGATCTTCTTACTCTTTACTTTTATTTGTCATATATTGCTTCTGTTGCTCTAGTTATTTTTTATTTCCCTATTCACCCCCCTCTAGGGTTCTACAGAGGAAACACCGGTAGAGGATGTTAATGACAACATAATTTCGGAAGAGGATGCTGCTGACCAGGCATCACAGGAGAAGAATGATGCTAATGAAGTAGTACCGAGAGAAACTATTGTCACCGATCCAAAAGATCAAAGAGGTATTGATTGATTTTGATAATCTTCATTTATAGATCAAATGACTGATGTTTTAACCTTCATCCATGCAGAAATCCAACCTCCTACAGTTCTTTCGGCATGCACTGACATGGTCCAGACAGAGGTGATAGCCAGTGGCAGCCGTCATCTATCATGTGGCTCCGAAGCGGGAAGTAGTTAGGCAGTAATGTCTGAAACTACTTCTGCAAGGCTCCAGTCTGTTTCACTAAATGACAATCTTGTCACCAAACCAAGTGTTGGTAAGTTGCCTTCATTTTGATCTTTTTGATAGTCCTTAGTAAAAGCAAAATAATGATGTTCATTTGGTTTTGCATAAGAATATCCGGGAGGGGCGACCAGCTCCACCATGGTTCCCATGTCAAAAGAGGCTACGGCCAATGTTCGAATGCTGAACTTCCACCTTCACAGGCATCCGCTGCTGAAACTTCTATAGGAGTAGCTGTCACACCTAGTGCAGTGGCTACCAACAAATTTGTAGTTGGTTCCTTCACCAATTTCTTCTTCACTTCATTAGGACCTTTAGTAAAAAGGATAATGGAGAAATAAAATGTTGATTTCAATACTGTCAGAAGTCCAATTTCCTTCCTGATCGGCGGCATCCAAGATCAGGGTGATGAGGCTCAGGCCGCTTATTTTGAACATGTGTTGGATGAGTTGGAGGAATCAATCAAGATTTACAAAGACCTTAACCGAGGGGAAGTAGAGCCGCTCGTGACTGCCGAATTCAAGAGAATGGTTCAAGAAGTTGATGTTTTGAAGGCTGATTTAAAGAATTTCTTGGACACTTTCGCAATAAAATCTTTAGAGTTTGATTCTCAGATCAATATAGTAGCGTCTACTGCTGGAGAAAAGGAGAAAAAGGTTGCTGATTTGAAGGCAGAGTTCGCTCGACTTCAAGAGGAGTTGAGAGTCGTTCAACTTGCTATTGAAGAAGAGACCACACAGCATCAGGCCGCAGTTCAGCAACTGGACGTTTTGACCCACGAGAAGAATGAATTCGTCAAGTTTCATCAGGATAAAATTGCTCGCCGATTAGTCACCTTGCCAACATTCGATGCTGAATCTGGAATGGCAGAGGCTATGAGACGAGTGCTGGATTCTCGTGATGAACAGCTCCAAATTTTGAAGCAACAGATTGCTGATCTTATGACCCCACCGGCTGAATGAAAAAAAACTTTCTGTATTTTCTTCTTTGCAATATGTCTTTTAATAATATTTTTTACCTTTATTAATGAATCAATGAAAAGACATTATTTTGTGGCTCTATTATTTGTTGCATATCCTGTTACGGATATAAATAATAGCGATAGAAAATATATTCAGAAGTTCAAGACATGATATATT
Organism: Iris pallida; assembly: GCA_029216955.1. Lineage (NCBI taxonomy): Eukaryota > Viridiplantae > Streptophyta > Magnoliopsida > Asparagales > Iridaceae > Iris > Iris pallida. The sequence goes on along the minus strand of JANAVB010016191.1, from coordinate 6,835,148 downwards.
TCGTGATTTTAGAAAATAATTATATTCCTTATATCTGCTCAGAGGTAATGTGGACATTGCAGAATATAATTTTTTGAATATCATTATTGTTTTCCATAAATAAATTCACTTTATTTATTTTGATTCTGGGAAAATACAACTATAGGAATTCGATCTAGAAGACGATCGCTTTATCCCTTGGACGATACGAAGAAGAAAAGCTCTCAAAAATTCGACAGCAATTTAGATATTATGTATATCTGTACAATGAATGAGAAGAGAACTCTATTTATAGAGTCAAAAATAACTAAAAAAGATAACTGTTTTCATAACCTATGCATAGTTGATAATCACGCAGGACTCAATCATACGCAAGGTTGATGAGCAGTTACTGGACGTGGCCCATAACTGTTGGACACATGGCAATCATGCATGAGTCGTGTGCAAGTTACTGGGGCACGCATACGAGAGATCCGTGGCATGGCTGCCACGTACTCCAATCTGATAATTTGAGATGAAATCCACGCCAACTGGTTGAGGATGAAATCCACGCAGACTTAGGGCAGAAGGCTTCAGAATACACGCCAACTTGAGGCAGAAAGCTTCAGAATTCACGCAAACTTGAGGAAGAAAGCTTCATAATACACGCCAACTTAAGACAGAAAGCTCAAAATTCACGCAAACTTGAGGAAGGAACATAGAAGTTCAAAATACACGCAGACTTGAGTCAGAATGGCCAGTTGTCTTGATTCGACGTGCCTCGACTGGCACAAAATCTCTGACATTGATTGCCTTGTCAGTCACATTAAATGACAATAAGGTCTTTTTGGTACGCCAACTTGATGAGGACTGAATCTTGTTGAGGAAGATTTCGAAAGTCACGCAATAGTCGGCTGAGATCTCTCGAGTCCCGTGCATACGTGGCATACGAGGAGACATTCTTTGACTGTCGTACTGTCAGTCATAATGACACTCTGACAAATGATAAGCTGTCTCTGTGTACCATTTAAACTCTGTGTATATTTAAGGAAATGGTCTGATAAAACTCAGCGTGTATTTTAGACATTCTTCTGATAGGCTGTATTAACTCAGCGTGACTTCATTTTTGAGGCCTACAAAACCCCCTTCAAAGTTTTCAAAAAATGATAAATTATTTCGAAATACTTTGAAATCGAGATAATAAAATGAATTTAGTCATGCTGAGATGATTCAGGGAAAGATTTCTTCCGAAATGATTGGGTTGTTGGGATTCTGTGCGGTTTAGGATCCCGTGTAAAACTCCTATATCGAAGTAAATGATGACTTTGCCGTTTGAAATTCTTCGTGAGCCTATAAAAAGGCCATAAATCACTTCCTTCTTTCTTTACTTGCTTTAGAGAGAGAAAATCCCACACAGAAGAGAAACTTCATCTTCCCCGACTTCCCCTTCTCCTTCTCAGCAATGGCTCCTAAGATCGACGCTCAGGCTAAGGGCAAGGCCCCTGCGACATCTTCGCGTGCCACCACCGACAGACTTTCTCGCCGCGAAGCTACTCATCCCCCTATGCAACGTAAGTGACAGATGGGGATGCGAACTGATGAAGACGAACTGATGAAGATGAACTCCACAAAGAAATCTTAGGATTCGTAAAACAATCAATAATGAACTTTCGAAATATATCCCCCCTTCTTAGGGCAAAGGATATTAATAAAGTATGCCCCCTCTTTAGGGTTGGCCATACTTCACATCTTCGTGTTTACGAAGCTCTGTGTTTTACGCAAATAAGCATGGCTCTCATGACTCTGCGTGATTTTTCATATGTTGGCAGAGATGTCAATGTTGAATTATTCATGCAGACTTCTGAGAGTCATCCTCTGGATAGATTAGTCTTGATCTGTCAGCGTATTTTTTGTCATTTTCACTTCAATGTGATTCTGGCAATAATGCGTGACTTTTCATTCTAATCTGTCTAGACTTTGCGTGAATTAATCACATGCGTGAATAAATCATTCAGCGTGTCTTTTTTATCTTTGTCTGAAGTCTGCGTGACTTATGAAATTTTCTTTGAACACTGTTAAGCACGCATAAGGCATATAGACACAGATTTTTCTGAAGTCTGCGTGACAAAACATATCTGATTTCTTCTTTTTCTTTTCTGTAGTGGACATCCGAAGTGAAGAAGCTGATTATGAAGGACATTTGAGCTTCTCTTTCAAACATGATTTATCTCATGTACAGTTTCCTCAGTTTGACACTCCGGAAACCAGACTATCTTTGTTGAAGAATCAAGATCATACCACTCTGCTCTGTTTGATGAATGGTGAACCATTTCAGAGTCTTGACCGGGTGATCCATAAGAAACCAGCTTTTCTGTTTGGGGATGCCATAGAACATAAGTCACAACCAAAAGGCATCAGGGAGAAGGTATGCTTCTATTTTGAAGGTGATACAAGGAAGCCCATGTACTGGCCGAAGGTACCTAGGGGTTTGTCTATCATGCGATTCATGCACGCCAGTTACCCCAGAAAGATGACATGGCACTTAACAGAAAATCAGCAAGCTAAGGCGAGCAGAATTATCTACAAGAAAGACGGATTCTACAGTGCTCCGGAGAATCACGTATCCTTGTTTCGAGGTTTGAAGCCGGGATGTGTGCCACCCGAAGACTCGTCTATATTGAAGCCATTCAGGATGCCTGTTTTCATAAATGAATTCATGGCAAATGAGAAGGCATTCTATCCTACTGATTTGACGCCGAGGATGATAGGCTTAATGAATCAAGAGAATATGAGGTGGAGGACTCTGGTCCATTGGGTTCTGGAGAAGTTTGAGAATGAGCTGAAGCAGATAAATCTCTATGACGCGATCGTCAATTCCTCCTACGGCTTCAAACCCAACCCATTTCTATTCCTGGCCTTGGTTGAAAGATATAACCACCGGACGGGAACATTTATGACTCCCAAAGGGGAGATGGGTTTTGTCCTTCATGAGATGGAATACATCTCTCATCTGCCTTCAGGCACACTGCCATATGAAGAATATGTGCCTACAACCGAGGAGCTAAATTTTTTGTCGGAGAAGAAACCGGAGATGGTGCATCTGTTTGAAGAGATGATGTGCCATTTTGGCACATGCACTCTGTATTATAAAAATACTAAAGAGGAAACCGGCTGCCACATCCAGAAGTGGATGTCTTATCTTTTCATGAATCGTGAGAAAGATGAGAAGAAGATAAATAAGAAGAGAAGGTATCAAATTAACTCCTTCAAGCCCCTCTCTGAGAGTGAAATCACCAATCTACTAGAGAAGTATGACTGTAAAGATTTCACAATCAATGAAGACTGGTATGAGTTTAAAGCCGGAACCACCTTCAGATCATATGTGAGACAGAGTGGGAAACTTTTGTCAAAGAACGGTCATTTAGCCGGATTCCTCTCTCTCTGGCTAAGAAGATTTGTTGTTCCTGGCTCCAGCTCTCTGGATAGAATACATAGAGGCGTTGTTTTTGCAGCAGTGCGCCTTATGTACGGCTATAAGACAGACTTATTATCAGCGATGACTTACAGGCTGAACGCAGGTCTTCAAAATTTTGTAACCAATATGCTGTCTAATCAAAGGAAGATGATCGATGAATTTCCAAGAATAGAGATGCCCTATACTTATTTGTATGGTTGGCTTCTTCTCTATCACGACGGTCTGATACCTCCGGAAGCAGGAGGGAGCGACAGCCTCTTTTTAGAGAAGTACGCCGGAAGAAACTTTCTGGAAGATTCACACTCTTCCAGAATGCAGAAATATTTTGAACCAATCATCACATTGGTCGATTCATTGTGCTCCTCCGCCACTGGGTTATGAGAGCATGCCTCTGAACATGATAGACGGAGAAAAAGGGCACAGGTTAGATGACGTAGCTTTTCAATGGCTGCAGCGGATTCGGCCATCTCACCTGGTATATCGTCATGAAGAAATGACGTACTTAGAACCATATCTACCGAGCCGATTTGCTCGACAATTTGGATATGACCAACTTCATGTTGGGAATGCCACCACCTGCCTTTCTGCTCGTGGAGGACTAATTGTTGGAGCTCGGGCATGGAGATACTTCACGGCTAGAGATACAAAAGTTGAATTCTCTATGCCGAATCCTCTATCCAGGGCGGGGACGAAAATGCTCTATACATACACCCGCTTCTATGTTTCATCGAGCACTTTCATGCCGAGTTTTTATTTGAAGACTTTTGTTGCAGAAGACGACCCAGCTCCATCAAAGAGGTCGAAGAAGAAGATTATTATTCAACGATTTACTCCGGAACCTGAAGATGAGACTGCGGAAGTTGAACCCTTATTTGAATTATCTCTGGAGCAAAACTTTTCTGATGAAGTTCTTCCTCCAATATTCGTGTCCCTCTCTAAGAGGAAACGAAGTGATAAATCTGAGACAGTCTCTAAAAAGAGTACTAAGTCTCAGACTTCCAAGAAGAAAGGAGTTTCAATAACTGCCACCTCATCTCTAGGTGGCATCCCAGTTGATGAAGACGATGCTGCCGACAAAGATGAAGATACAGATAAAGACGATGCTCCTTTGATAAAAAGGAGATCGAGAGGCAGATACGTCAAGAAGACTGTCGGAAAGATGAAGGGCAATGAACTCCTGGAAACTATTATGAGTAGAGGGATCTTGCCAGAGATCGATGAAGCGGTTTCCACGGAGAGAACAAAATCTGATCATGTTCATCTTCCAGCAACTTCAGCTGAACCGACTGAGGTAGAGTCGACTGTCCCGACGACAAGTGGAGTAGCTGCTGAACCTTCAGAGATGAGGATTATCCCTTATGAGCATGGGAAAGAGTGTGTCATTCAGGCATTAGATGATCAAATTGAATATTGAGAAGAAGAACCAGCTCTCGGGGCAGAAGTTAGGGAACAACCGGAAGTTCCATCTTTTCAACCTAATCAAATTGAAGAAACTCAGGTTGAAGAAAACATTTCTTCGACCAGAGGCGATGAAGACGTGCCAACGTCTGAACTATCAGCTGCTGATGAGTTATTGAAGAATGTTTGTAAAGACATCATTCTTCAAACTAACATTCCAGAAGAGACTGAACCTGCAGTCAATACCGAGTCCATGGAAATTGAAACTCAAGAACCTGAGCTCGCTATTGTTACTGTTCCTGAAATTCATCCATCTCAAGAAATAAATGTTGATGTGAATATCATGGATTCTGGATCAGAGACCCATCCTGAAGCTGGGGATCCAAGAGAGTCTGAAGAAGAACACTCTGAGAAAGAGAAAGAGGCTGAAGAGGAAGAGGATTGGCATCTTGAGACTTCCACTCATTATGATGAAGATAAAATCAGAGGAAATAGAATGGAGCTCAGTTCTGAACCTGCACAATCTCCTGATAATGCTCTAGCACTCAGTAATTCTGGAGCTGGTAGTAGTCATATAAAGCAGGTATCAGACACCATTATGGACCGACTGCGAGAGGATGCGATACTTCCTCAACATATAGAATATGAACCTCAGCCTGGTAGATTTTTATTTCAAATTTTGTTTCTACTATTTTTTTTTCTTTATATGCTGATTATTTTTCCTTAGACTAGTAGGAACTGCTGCAGCAATGAGCTCGACTCATGCTCCACTTATCCAGACTGATGTTGATGAAGGGAGCTCGTATTTGCCAACTTCTCCAGCGGCACATACTTCAATTCCCAGAATAGAGAATATCCAGGCCTCTTCCTCAATAATGACAGCAACTCCTGGGTTTGAGACGGGATTGGCAAGGACTCTAGGGATGTATTCAGATATCATCTATTCATATCTGGATACGTACTCCAGGCATTTCTTGAAAGACGAAACTATGCCCTTCTCTGAGCTCCGAACGGTGGTCAATTTCTCGCTCCTAGCACTACGACATGCTGGCTGTGAAACTCAATGTATCTTCTTTGAACATCTCCTAGATGAATTGGAGACAACTATCCGAAGATACTGGGAGATCAAGAATGAAGATGTTAAATCTTTGACTGTGGCTGAGATCGCTCAAATGGAACATGAAGCCCAAGCTCAGCAAGCTGCTTTAGAAGAATTTCTTGCTTCTTCATCTGAGAAGTTAGTAGAAAAGGGTGAAGAAATATTAGCTACTCGTCAGAGAGTAGAACTTCTGGAGAAGGATAAAATATCAAAAGCTGAAGAGCTCAAGAAATTGAAAGAGGAGCTGGCTCGTCTTCAGGAGCGAATTGCCTTCATAGAAAAGGAGCAGGCTGAGGTCGTCACTGCTCGTATATCTAAAGCTGAACGCTATCAAGCTCTTCAACAAGAGCGAGAACAGATGCAGGCAGAGCAAATTGAAGAAGTTAATCGTCGCCAATCTGCTATTATCACTTTTGATGAACAAATTATCGCAGTCGAAGCAGCAGAAAGAGTTCGCAAAGCTCATGATAAGAAAATGAGTACTGTACTTGATCGTATTAAGGAGCTAATAACTCCTAATAAATAGATCTTTTACATTTTCACTTGTAATCAATATTTTGATTTTGAATGAAGACAAATGAGAGCTTTTGATCTGATTTTTGACTTTGTTGTTTTGATAATGATGTATTCATAGAAAATATGTTCAGAGGTAAATAATACATGACACATTTCAATAGAATAGAATATACAAATGAACTTTGTAATTCTATCAGATAATATTAAACCAGAGATGATTTTAGTTTAATACTGATTAAAAAAATAGAATTCAGACATAAAAATATCTTTGAACTCAATTTTTCATGATCTTTGGACTCGAGAATCAAAAGACTAGATATCATTTTCATAAATATGATACTGAGATAGAAAATTCAGAGGTAATATGGACGTGATTTTCTAGATATCAAATTTGCTAAGAAAATGATACAAAATAGAATATCTCCTTCCACTGGGGATGAAAGATATCGAAACGATTCTTGTAAAGAACAATGACTTTGGTATTTTTACTAGCTGGGGAATGATAGAAGAACAATCTTGACAGATGAAAATATTACACATAATATTTCTTCAAGAATTTGCCATTAATGGGCATCATAGTGACTTTACCATCCATAGTGGTAAGCTGATATGCCCCATTAGAAAAGACTTTATTCACAATGAATGGACCTTCCCATTTTGTATCGAACTTGCCTTTACTCATGTGCGTCATAGTCATCGGACGTCTGACTGTAAGAACAAGTTCTCCTTTTTGATATGCTCGAACTCTGACTTTCTTGTTAAAAGCTCTTGAGATTCTAGCTTGATAGAATTAGATATTCTGTTGAGCATATAACCGTTTTTCATCCTGAGCTTCTAATTCCTGAAGTCGAAGACGATCATTATTTTCGGTGGTAAGTTCATTAGCGATTGTTATCCTTAAAGAAGGAATTTGAATCTCTAATGGAAGAACAGCTTCGCATCCATACACCAGAGAGAAAGGTGTACATCTAGTAGCATTACGAACTGTAGTGCGGTAAGCCCACAAACATTTACCAAGTTTCTCACTCTAATTACGTTTGTTGGCAGAAACAAACTTCTTTAAGAGTTTGATGATGGTCTTGTTGAAAGCTTCTGCTAATCCGTTAGCTGCCGGATTATATGCGGTAGAAGCCAAATTGTTGATCCGATGATCGTCACAGAATCGAGTAAACTTCTGACTGACAAACTGTGGTCCATTATCATGAATAATGCGTCGGGGAACACCAAATCTATAGATGACGTGATGCTTGATAAAGCTGATGACGTTAGAAGTTTTGACTTCAGATAAAGGAATGGCTTCAGTCCATTTAGAAAAATAATCGGTTATTGCGAGAATAAACCGATGACCTTTTGATGACGGTGGATTGATTGGGCCGATAACATCTATACCCCAAGCTTCGAAGGGCCATGATGCTGTCGTTGGATGTAGAAATTCTGAGGGTTGATGAATAAAATCCGCATGGATTTGACAACCTTTACACTTCCTTGCATATTCGATGGCATCTGATACCATAGTAGGCCAATAATAACCCATATGTCGAATACGGTCTTGAAGTTTTGGTCCAGGCTGATGTGCTCCACAAATTCCATCATGTGCTTCGCGGATAATTTGTTGGGCCTCATCACCGGCAACACATCGAAGAAGTAAACCATCATAAGCTCGACGATATAAGGTTTTTGTAGTATGATTGTAATAGAATCTGAGTGATCGTCGTCTGATAGATGCTGCCTCACTCGGATTATCTGGAAGAATATCATACAATACGAAATCTAAGAAAGAAAGTCTCCAATCTTTATCCGTATTTTGAGTCTCAGCTGAATTACTGAAGATGAATTCCATACTAGAATCAGATGAAGATGAGGATGATTTACGATTTAATCTGTCGAACTTTAAATCAATACCGAATTCTCTTGTTGTATTGATATCATGAGATGTTGATTCTTCAATATCAACTGGAAGTTCTAGAGTTAGATTATTCTCAAGATGAAATAATTCTCGATTGTAAACAATAATCATTTGTTAACGTCTAATCGGAATAGCTAACACCGCCGCAAGATTAGCAAGAGCATCAGCTTCTGTGTTACATGCTCGCCTAACATGCTCGATGAAGAATCCTTCAAATGAAGAAGCCATAGATATAGCCGATCTATGATAAGGAACCAGATCTTGATGGCGAACTTCATAAGTACCCCTTATCTGATTGACAATGAGTTTAGAATCTCCATACACTTCTAAATGTTGAATATTCAGATGTTTAGCGAGTTGAAGACCAATAAGCAGTGTATTGTACTCAGCTACATTGTTTGAACATGGTTGATCGAGAGAATAAGCTCTTTGGATAGCAAGACCTTCTAGCGATACAAGAACGATTCCAACTCCAGCGACAATGTCACCATTAGGACCTATTCTTGAAGCTCCGTCAAAGAATAGACGCCAAGTAGGATCTTCTTCAACAATTTGGTTTGAATCTAGGACTTCATCTGGGATTTCATCGTAGAGTTTTGAATTTTCTGGAATTGAATGAGCAGCCAGAAAATCAGCTAAAGCTTGTCCTTTGACCGATTTCTGAGGAATATAGTGCATATCATACTGAGCAAGTAAAATTCCCCAGTTAGCCAATCGAGAATTTAAAACACTTGGTTTCTTCATCATGACTCATATAGGATTGATTCTGGAGATGACATGAATGGTCTGGCCAATGATATAATGTCGTGTCATTTGGACAGTGAACATAAGGGCTAGACATTCTTTTTCGACCGGTGAATATCGAGGTTTAGCTCCGGTCATGGTACGACTGAGATAGTAAATGGCTTGTTCATGACCATTTTTATTCTTTTGAGCGAGCAGCGCACCCAATGAATGACTCGTTGCTCGGGTATATAGAAGGAACGGTATTCCTGAAATAGGAGGTACCAATACTGGGGGGTTCATCAAATATTGTTTTATGTCATCAAATGCTTTCTGACATTCGTCAGTCCAGACGAAAGAAACACCTTTCTTTAAAAGTTTATTGAATGGTCTGCAGCGTCCTAAAAGATTAGAGATGAATCTCCTGATATAAGCGATCCTTCCTTGAAATCCTCGTAGCTCTTTTAAGGTGCGTGGAGGACGCATCTCTTGGATGGCTTTGATCTTCTCGGGATCTACGTGTATACCTTTCGAGGTAATGACGAAGCCGAGAAATTTGCCACTAGAGACGCCTAAGAAGGACTTAGTAGGGTTCATCCTTAATTGATGCCGACGCATTAGATCAAATATAGTTTTCAAATCTTGGATGTGATCCTCTTTTTGTCGACTTTTGACTGCAATATCATCAACGTAGCATTCGACTATTTTTCGCAAATGTTTACGGAATATAGTGCTCATAGCTCGTTGATAAGTTGCTCCTGCATTCTTGAGACCGAATGGCATCACTGTATAACAGTATGTACCGATCGGTGTTCTGAAGGAAGTGTGTTTCTCGTTATCTGGAAACATTTTAATTTGATTGTATCCAGAATACCCGTCCATGAACGACATTCGTTCAAAACCACAGGTGTTATCGATCATAACATCAGTAATTGGTAGGGGGAACTCGTCTTTATGACATGCCATATTGAGATCATGATAGTCGATGCATACTCTGATCTTGCCAGTCTTTTTAAGGACAGGAACTATATTAGCCACCCAATCAGGATGTTGTTCTTCTCTGATAAACCCAGAAGCTATGAGTTTGTTAACTTCGGCTTCAATTGCATCCATAATATCTGGACGAAATCGTCGCTGTTGTTGCTTGACCAGTTTAACATTTGGCATGATATTGAGTTTGTGAGTTACGATCTGTGGATCAAGTCCTGGCATATCTTCATAGCTCCAAGCGAAGACATCGATGTATTCTCGAATAAGTTTGATCATGTCTTGCTTATCAGTTTCTGAAAGACTTTCACTAATGAATATTGGTTTGGGGGATCCCTCTTCACCAACATCTATTTGAACGAGTTTATCTTCAGTTGGAGGTTCTTTTTGCTCGAATCTGAACTCCCATTGATTATCTAACCTTTGGGCCCATTGTTCTGATTCGGATGAGATTTCAAATTCGTCTTCGTCATCTTCTTCAGGACCATCAACGGAAACCATGTTGGAAGACAAAATGTTACGGTGGAAGTCACCAATACTTGTATCAGAATCCCAAGAGAAAGAACTAGAAGAATCAGATCTTTTATCTTCGTCAGATTCGGGATCTTCATGGATGATATTGATAAAGGAAGTAGGAGCAATATAACCCAATCCGCATTTTGTCCTTCCATATTTTAAAGGAGGAATCCGAACAGGCATTCTTCTTCCTTTCCCATTACTGAGGCCAGTTCTGAAGTCGTAGCCCATATTTTTGATAATATCTTTAGATTGCTGGCTGTAACGATGCAGCTGTAATCTTCCATAATCATCATTTCTATCATCATCTTCAAGATTGATAGGATTTTTTACTCCTTTGTAAAAGAATATTGGAATGTCTCCTGGTTTTCTGCTAGGTACTAGAAAGCATGAACCTTGTACTGATTCTAAGGATACTTCTATATGAAAAGTCTGTACAACTCCTATGGTTATTGTTTTCAAGTCATCTAATAAATGCAAATAATTATGAACATGATTACAAACATCAATATACTGCAAAGACGGAGATATTTCATTAATTTCAAAAGTAGTAGTGTTTACATCAGAAGGAGGTTGAACCTTAGAAATCGTAGCCAAATCAATGACTAAAGGGGGAGAAGAAGAACTAGAAGGAGTTTTTTTTCGATTAAGATCGATCACAAATGGCTCAGAAGAGGTGAGCTCCCTTGAAGCTTGGGATGGAAAAGTAGTTCGCCCACCAACAGGGATTACCAGAGTGTCCTGTTTTATAGATAAAGATGCCGAAAATGTAGTACGCCCACTGACAGGAATGATCAGTGTGTCTTGGGTAGATGATTGAGGTAATGGAGAGATACGTCCGCTCACTGGAATAATGAAAGGACCTTCTCCAGTGGGTTTAGGAGACTGTCGCTGAGTAGTTCGACCTTTAACAGGAATTATCAAGGTCTCACTTTGTGGATCTTCTTTTTCCATGGCTTGTACTATTTTTGTAAACTCTTCTTTGTACATCCGGGAATCACTGAAATAAGCTTCAACTCCACGGAATGGATTTATATCAGCAACTTCCTTTCGTACTTTTCCATCGCTGTCAATGTATTTGAAGCACTGATGAAGAGTAGAAGGCACCACATTATTTTCATGAAGGAAGGGTCTTCCCAAGAGAAGATTATAAGATCCCACGATCTCGATCACATAGAAAGTGACTTTGGATCTGAAATCACCTATTTGAAGTTTCAGATGAATCTTTCCCAACGGCTCGCTTCAACTTTGATTGAATCCCAATATAGTAGTAACCGTCTTGGAAAGTTTGTGAAGAGGGATTTTTAATTCATCTAGCAGACTCCTTGGCATTATGCTTAAAGCAGACCCTGGATCAATAAGAATACGATCTACCTTCATCGTATCGATATAACCGGTGTAGTAGAGAGGCCGACCATGTCGATTATCCTCCAATAACATGTCATCTTGTGTAAAGGTGATATTCGGGATGATCTCCAATACACTATTGTAATGTAAGCAAGTAACAGGTTCTTCATCTGGTTTCTTTAATTGTGCGAGACAAGAATCAGCCTGAAGAAGTGCCTCACTTAATGTCTCCCGAGTCTCTTTAGAAAGACGTAGAAGTTCGAAGAGGGACATTCTAGCTGAAGTATTAGCGAGTTGAGCTAAAATGTCAAAGTTATAAGGCTTCTGAAGTCCAAGGGGAGGAGACTTTCTGATTGGTTTGTCGAAGCGAACTTGTTGTTTGCCTTTCTCAAGTGTTGTGGGCTTGGAAGGAATAGGTACAACCAGTGTAGTTGAAGGAACAGGTACAGTGGATGATTCTTCCTTCCGAGGAACATCAGAAATATCTTTGTCAGCTGGAGAGATATCAGGAGTATCTTCAGGACTATCGGGAGTATCTTCAGGACTCTTGGAATAATCCTTTAGATAATGTTTCCCTGTTCTAGTAGCACCAGCAAGTGCTTCTACTTTATCTTTTGGTTCTGTGTCGGAAGTAGATCCGAAAGAAGTCATATGACATGACTTAGTTTTTTCAGCCTTCCTAGATTTTAGGGAAGTAGTCTTTTGAAGGGGAGGAGATTCAAAATCTGCCACTAGATCAGGATGAATCCATATGATTTCTCCTGTTTTAATAGTGATTGGTACTAATCCTTCAGACTGTGGAGGGGGAATATTCACGATTTCAAGAGTTGCCTTGGGAATAGGAACGATCCCGCTTTCAAGAAGTTGAGGAGGAAAATCTCTGAATTGCATAGAGACAACGTTGGAGGTGACGGTCTTTTCTTTGGGAGTGAGAGTGACAGCTCCAGATTTTGATCATTTCCTGGATTTTTCCTTTCAGTACAAAACATGTACGAGCTGTGTGACCCAACATTCTATGGTACGAACAGTATTTAGGATGATCTGTCTTACCAGCTTCATCGGGTTTTTTGATTTCAGGTAATTGAATTTTATTACCTTTAAGTAGACATTCAAAGATACCAAGGACGTCATCGTCGTCAAAAGAGTATTCTTCTTTGGGGCGAGGTGCTCTTGGTTGTTGATTTGTTGGAGCTGGGGTAGCTTGGGCAGATATTACTTCTTGATTTTTGCTCTGGAGATTGACTTCGAGAGTCTCTTTTCCTTTACGATTGTTAGGTCGCATACAATTGCTAGTATTTTGACCTGATTCATTGGGATTCATGTGTACCCCCAGACCTTTGAAAGTCTCGGCACTGACTTCGGCAGCTTTGGCACTGACGATGAAGTAAGGCCAATCTTGGAATTGAGTGGATCCTGTCCACATGCTGATGATTGGTAAAAGATTTGACTTGCAAGTGTCGATAGTGACAGCATCGGGAGTTCCAAGAGGCATTTTTAAAGCTTCTCTTCTAAATCTTTCAAAGAAGCTTTCAGTGCTCTCATTATTTCTCTGTTTGATACTTATAAGAGCAGACATAGTCATGTCATTAAGCCCTTCATAGAACCATTCAAGAAACATTTGTTTGAAGCCGGCAAATGAGGTAATACACCCATCAGGGAGACTTCTATACCACTCATAAGCCGTTCCTTTGAGACATCCGACAAACACCCAAGTAAGGAGAGCGTCACTTGGTTGTAGCTGGTCAGTCATCACTTCAAAATGATTGATAAACTGACTAGGAGAAGTGGTTCCATCAAAGAATGAGATAGTAGGAGGCTTGTATTTAGGAGGATATGATACTTGCTTCCATTCTATTGGATAAGGTTGCTTGATACCTAACCTTTGTAAACCATCTTTCTGTTTAAATGCCTCAAATTGGGTTCGAAGATTCCTCAATTCTTCAGTAACGACTCCGGAAGATTGTGGAGTTGTAGCTTGTAGAGAATAGTTAGGAGGAGGGACAGCATTATAAGCACTACCCCTGGCTCCCGAATGGCTAGGAATTGGTTGAGCTTGTCCAGGGATATTGGATTGTACTGCTGGAGGAACTTGCACTGGACCTATACCAGTGTCAATCGGTATGGCGTCAGGTAAAGTCCGTGGATTTTGAAGCTGGTTTGCCATAAGTTCATACATTAATTTCATAGTATCAGCCATAGATTTTATTTGTTGTTCCAAAGAAGCAATTCTTTGGTCTTGAGGAGTCATTGAAGAAGAAGGTTCATTGTTCAAATCAGTATTCCCATCCACCATATAAGTTGTGACCATACGAGGGATTGTTGATGATACTGTTTGTTCTGAATCATTGCTTTGTGTATCAAAATCAGTTGTAGGAGAACTACCCCCAGTAGAAAGAGATGGGAAGTTGGATTCTCCAAGAAATTCAGAATAGTCTTCAGAAACCGAAGTTCTTTGATTAGAAGCCAGGACTCTTGCTCTGGTGCCTCTGTATACCCCATCTGGACTATCAGTTCTACCCCCAGAATCCTGAGAGGTCATGTTGATAGAAGCGAAAAGAGGTTCATCTTCATCAGACATAGGTTCACCCTGAATCCGATTAAAGACAGACTGTCGTTTAGTTTGACATCTGCATTGAATTATAACCTTAGGTTGGAAGTCACAATCATGATGGTCATGATCACTTGACAGAGAATTATTTCTCCTCTTTTGTTGAAGATGTTCTCGCAAATCCGTATGTGAAGATTGAGGTATATTTGAGAACAATCTTTGTTTATTAGGAATATATTTCTTGTCCTTGGATTTTGACGGCTCTTGATTATACAAAGAGTGATAATCTGAGCAACATAATTTTTGGCATACTCTGCATCCGGATCTCTTATTTTTATTTCCGATTGGTGTGGTTTCTTAAGACCAGAAGTACTTCCCAAACGGGATTGATTAAGTTTCATTCTTAGATCTGTTGAAGGTAAAAGATTGGTTTTTGACACTTGAAGTTTTCCTTCCATTGATCTGGATATTTGCAGGGAAGGAAGAGTTGAACCATCCCCTTGAGTAGAAGTTGGTAATAAACCTTTTTGTAGAGACAAATTCT
The DNA here is from genome assembly GCA_029216955.1 of Iris pallida. Taxonomy (NCBI): domain Eukaryota; kingdom Viridiplantae; phylum Streptophyta; class Magnoliopsida; order Asparagales; family Iridaceae; genus Iris; species Iris pallida. The sequence continues at coordinate 6,820,131 of JANAVB010016191.1, read as the reverse complement.
GTGCCCAATTTGAAGAAGTCGTAGAAGAAGACATTAAGAAATATTTCTTTTTAGACTTATTCAAGTTTTGAGACATAGAATGTACAGAAGGAAGAGTAGTCAAAAGACTATTTCCTTTTCTTTGACTAAGAAAGCTGTCAGCCAAAGCTGTTCCTGAAGTAAACACTACAGGAGCAGAAGAAACAACTAAAGAATTGTTTCTATTCGAAGGGACTTTGTGAGCCATTTGTGGAGGAGCCATAGCAAGACTACCCCCAGTTCTAGCAGAACTTGGCAAGGAGGAAGAAATAGCTAAAGAGCTATTCTTCTTAGAATTTGCTGGTGACAATTTGGCTAAGGAGCCAGTGCTGTCAGCATATGAAGTCTTGGCTAAAAAGCCAGATTTCGGTACGCATGCTGAGTCAGGGAGAGCTGACTTGGTGGATGATGCGTGCGAGATACACGCTGAGACAGGCTTGGTTAAAGAACCAGTACTGTTAGCGTGACTTTTGGGTTTAGAAATGCACGCTAGAACAGGTTTGGCTAAAGAGCCAGTGCTGTCAGCGTGACTTTTGGACGGATTGACTACGGAAACAGATTTGGCTAAAGAGCCATCACTGTCAGCGTATCTTTTGGATGCTGTCGTCTTTGAGCACACAGGAGTGTGCGTGCCTGCAGTGGAGTTCTTGCCAGTGTTAGTGATGGACACTGTGGCAGAAACTTTACCATCTTTGGTTGCCAACAGATTCTTAGGGACGTAGACAGATCGTCCCTTTGATTTGGCGGTGGTGATGGAGGATGAAGTGTGCTTGCCACCCTTAGCCCGCTGTATTTCTTCATAGGCGAGTTCATTGAACTGAATCGACATCACCTTCTTCGTCGATCCGACCGACGAAGCGTCGCATTGAGTTGTTGCCATCTCAGAAGAGGAGATGGGTTTCCCCAGCAGAGTCGCCAATTTGTTTTTCATAAATAAATTTACTTTATTTATTTTGATTCTGGAAAAATACAACTATAGGAATCCGATCTAGAAGACGATCGCTTTATCCCTTGGACGATGCGAAGAAGAAAAGCTCTCAAAAATTCGACAGCAATTTAGATATTCTGTATATCTGTACAATGAATGAGAAGAGAACTCTTTTTATAGAGTCAAAAATAACTAAAAAAGATAACTGTTTTCATAACCTATGCATAGTTGATAATCATGCAGGACTCAATCATACGCAAGGTTGATGAGCAGTTACTGGACGTGGCCCATAACTGTTGGACACATGGCAATCATACATAAGTCGTGTGCAAGTTACTGGGGCACGCATACGAGAGATCCGTGGCATGGCTGCCACATACTCCAATCTGATAATTTGAGATGAAATCTACGCCAACTGGTTGAGGATGAAATCCACACAGACTTAGGGCAGAAGGCTTCAGAATACACGCCAACTTGAGGCAGAAAGCTTCAGAATTCACGCAAACTTGAGGAAGAAAGCTTCATAATACACGCCAACTTGAGACAGAAAGCTCAAAATTCATGCAAACTTGAGGAAGGAACATAGAAGTTCAAAATACACGCAGACTTGAGTCAGAATGGCCAGCTGTCTTGATTCGACATGCCTCGACTGGCACAAAATCTCTGACATTGATTGCCTTGTCAGTCATATTAAATGACAATAAGGTCTTTTTGGTATGCCAACTTGATGAAGACTGAATCTTGTTGAGGAAGATTTCGAAAGTCACGCAATAGTCGGCTGAGATCTCTCGAGTCCCGTGCATACGTGGCATACGAGGAGACATTCTTTAACTGTCGTGCTGTCAGTCATAATAACACTCTGACAAATGATGAGCTGTCTTTGTGTACCATTTAAACTCTGCGTATATTTGAGGAAATGGTCTGATAGAACTCAGCGTGTATTTTAGACATTGTTCTGATAGGCTGTATTAACTCAGCGTGACTTTATTTTTGAGGCCTACAATTATTTCGGTAGACAACTTAATCAGAGGTAATCAATACGTAACAAGTTGCTGACATGGATGAACGGATGAGTCGTCAGAATGAATGAACGAAATGAATCATCGGGATGAATGGATGAACCGTCAATTGGATGGAGCGAACGGGTGAACGAAATGAACGGATGAAACGTCGGATGAATGGAATGAACTAGGGGTGAGCAGAATACGGGTTTCACCCGAAAACTGAACCGATCCGATCCGTTTAGGCGAAACGGATCGTTTTTGAAAACGAACGGTCGGGTTACGGTTTGGGAAAATTCAAATTTCGGGTCTCGGATCGGTTCGCGGTTTTGGGTTTTTTGACCCGAATCGATCCGAAAATCGAATTACATGGGGCAATTACCAATTTGCCCTCGGTATTATATATATCAACCCACCCGGCTATTTCTCTCTCCTCACATTATTTTCGGCCGCCCCTTAAAAGCTAGGGTTTGCTCTCCCTCCCCCCGAGCGATCCCCTTCTGTTCCCACTCCTAAAAACTAGGGTTTGCTCTCCCTCCCGAGAGATCCCCTTCTATTTCCGCTCCTAAAAACTAGGGTTTGCTCTCCCCGTCTCCTGACTCCAGTGGAGATTAGGGTTTTCTCTCCCCGTCTACGATCCCCTCCTCTCTGAGACTCTGACTCTGATTCTCCACTGGAGACTAGGGTTTCTACAGGTCCGAGTGGACAGATCTGAGCTACATCTACAGGTAAATTTTTTTACTTAGATCTACTCAAAGAATCTAAGTTATATTTCTGCTTTTAATTTTTATTAATTTTTGTTGTGCAGATCTATTTTTTGGATCATATTCTCGCTTTAGGAGGCTCGATCTCTCGGATTTCTGCATATTGGAGTGAACACTACAAAATTACTGGTATAATACTATTATCTCTCTTTAACTTTCTTATTTTTTCTTGTTTAGCAAAAAAAATTCATGCTGGGAGGGAAAAATTGCAATCTTGTTGACTGTTGAACACTACACTTAGACTCTGTGAACACTTAGACTCTGTGAACACTACACTCTTGTTGACAGTTGAGTTGTTGTTTGTTATTTGGCAAAAATGCTTGCATGAAAAAAAATGGTTGGGAAAAAATGTTTGTTATTTTCTGGAAGAAATGGTTGGGAAAAAATGCTTCCATGAAAGAAAATGGTTGCAGGGAAAAAATTGCTTGCAGGAAAAAAATTGTTTGAGTTGTTTCTGTTTTCGTAATGTCCATAAAATGTGCTTGTTGTTTCTGTCTTCGTTTAATGTGCATAAAATGTTTTATGGTTAAGCAAATTAGTTTTTTTGTTAGCAATTAATTAACACATAGTAGTTAGCACTAGGATTTGGGCTTTTTGCAAGTAAAATCATATTTTGTGATGTTTACTAGGTAGCACGCACGAAACCAATCAATGGCAACATCATCATATTCATGCAATGTGCGTATTTCTTTACTGAAATTTGTTTTCTATTGTTCAAATTTTAAAAGCCACAAATTTTATATTTTAGATGTCGCAAGAAGATCCTCCTCAACCACCAACTAGTTCGCAAGCCACAAACGAGCCAATTTCTAATCCAAATTCAAGGCTTGGGGTTCATAAAAAACCTATGAAGCAACGAACACCATTTTGCATAGATTTTAATAAGTTTGTGGATGCGGAAGGCCGTCCTAAAGCTAGTTGTAAGCATTGTTTGAAAGAATACCATTGTCATAGTAAATTAAATGGTACAAGCAATGTAAAAAATCATTGGAATCAATGTCCGGTGAATCCAAGAAATCGTGATCCAAATCAATCTATACTCAACTTGCAATCAAATACGAAGGGCACGGATAAAACTCTTACTAGTTGGAGATTTAATCAAGAGAAGGTGAGGAAGGCTTCGACACGTATGGTAATCTTTGATGAGCTTCCGTTTCGGCTTATTGAGGGCGAAGGATTTAGAAACTTCATGAGTGTTGCATGTCCTATCTTTCGTATTCCATCAAGATGGACTGTGGCACAAGATTGTTATGAAATTTACTCTATTGAGAAGAGTAAGTTCAAAGCATACTTGAAGGAGTCTAAGCAAAGGGTATGTCTTACAACGGATACGTGGACTTCGGTACAAAAGGTCAATTATATGTGTCTTACGGCACATTACATTAATGAAGAGTGGGAATTAAAGAAAAAAAATAATCAACTTTTGTCCAATCTTTAGTCACAAAGGTGAGGACATCGGGAAAGCGGTAGAAAAATGTTTGCTTGAATGGAGTATTGACAAGGTATTCACTATCACCGTTGATAATGCAAGTTCAAATGATGTAGCTATTTCTTACTTGAGCAAGAAGATCCAGAATTGGGGAAATAGCATTCTACATTACAAATATTTGCACATGCGGTGTATTGCACATATCATCAATCTTGTGGTGGTAGATGGTTTAAAATTGATGTCTTCTTCTGTTACTCGTGTTAGGAATGCGGTACGTTATGTGAGACATTCTCCTAGTAGATTTCAAAAATTTAGGGAGTGTGTTGAAGCCGAGAAGATCCAAAGCAAAAAATTATTATGTCTTGATGTTAGCACACGTTGGAACTCTACTTTTGTTATGTTGGAGACTGCACAAAGATTTGAAACGGCCTTTGAGAGGTTTACTTCTTTAGATCCGTGGTTTAAAGCGGAGCTAGCGGAGAATGGTGGGTACCCAAATGAAGATGATTGGGCTAATACAAGAAAACTTTGCACTTTTCTTCAACACTTCTATGAGCTTACCAAGCGTGTCTCAGGTTCTTTGTATGTCACATGTAATAATTTTTTTGATGAAATCACATCAATTGACATTCTTTTGCGCTCTTCGAAGAATAGTGACGACTTTGACTTGACTATCATGGCCGATAAATGAGAGAGAAGTATGAAAAATATTGGGGGGATATAGAGAAGATGAATATGGTGATATTTATTGCACCAATTCTTGATCCCCGACATAAGTTGGAGTATGTGGAGTATGCTCTTGATCATCTCTATGGTCCGGAGAAGAGCAATTCCATTAAAAGTAAAGTGAAAGTTGTTGACTCATCTTTGTTCAATGAGTACAAAAGTAAGAGTGATTCTCAAAGTGGTGGTGCTAGTGCCACCATTGAAAGAGTTGAACCTTCTACCGAAAATCAACCGTTGCAATTGAAAAAGTTCATGAAAGCCCAATTCAAGAAACACAAGATGGAGTTGGGTGGTGGTGATTCAAAGTCGGAGCTCGATCGTTATCTAGAAGAGAGTATCGTAGATGAAGAAGATGATGATGATGATTTTGATATATTGGGTTGGTGGAAGCTTAATTCTCCTCATTTTTCTATCCTTTCAAAGATGGCTCGGGATGTGTTGGCCGTTCCCATATCTACCGTGGCGTCCGAGTCCGCTTTTAGTACCGGTGGTCGTGTCCTTGATGAGTATAGGAGTTCATTGACTCCAAAAATTGTTCAAGCCCTTATTTGTTGTCAAGATTGGTTCCGGGGGCCATCCGATCGACCAATAGTATCTATTATTGAAGAGGACTTCGAAGACGTGTACAAAGTGGAAATGGGTAATATGTTTGATTTTGAATTTTATTGCATTACTTTCGTATATAATGTTTTTTTGTTATAACTTTGTTCATTGCTTCTTTCATTTAGATTTGAGTAACTTAACGGTGGAATCAACGTCGACAAGCAAGGTTTGCTAGACTTGCTACTTTAATATTCCTGCTGACTTTTTGTTCTGCTATATTTTTGGAGTTGGACTTGCTATCACATTAGTATTTGTAATATTGGGGACTTGCTACTCTCCAGTTTCTACTGGCAGTGGCTGGCAGTTAGCCTGTGCTGACTTTCTGTGGGACTTTCTGTAGCCTGTACTGTACTATTTTTACTTTGTTGTGGGACTTTTCTGTAGGACTTTCTGTGGAAGTGGGACTTCTGGACTTAGTTACATTTTTTACTATGGGAGTGGGACTTCTGGACTTTTTGTGGGACTTTCTGTGGGAGTGGGACTTCTGGCAGTTAGCCTGTATAATCATTTAGTATGATACACTTCTGGACTTTCTGTGGGACTATTTTTACTCTGCTAGACTGCTACTCTATTGATGGTTGTATAATCCTTTATGCTCTATGTTCGGATGTTCCTGCTACTCTATTAATGATGGTGGTATAATCTGGGACTTCTGGACTTTTTACTTTTGCTGTCTTTCTTTTCTGTAGCCTGTACAGTATGTATGCAGTGTGCAGAGTAAATTATTGCAGCCATTGAGGAATGAGGACTCTGGCGAGGCATATATTATAAATGCTTGCAATGGCGAGGCACTCGTTGCAGCCATTGCCGAGAAGTCTGCATACAACCATTGATGATGATGGCTTGTTTATTTATTAATGCCAGTTTATTTATTGTTTATTCTTTAAAATTTTACTAACAGATTTACTTAGAAAGTGGCAATGATGATTAGGGCTTGAGAAAGTGTAATTGATACTACATGGCATCATACTATGATGCATAAATAAGCCATCTTAGCCACTTTTTTTTCTTTTTTCTTCTTCCTATTTTTTGGGTGTAGGACATTTGAATAGTTGATTTCATGTTAAGAAAGCGACATCAGTGGCATGGACCTTCGTCTGTAAACATGCAAATGAATTCTGCTTGAATTATAATATTTGCTTGAATTGGCTTCACTGGCATTGTATTGGAATACTTGCTTTAATTGTATATTTGCTTGAATTGTATTGTGTATACTTGTTTGAATTGTTAAAGTTGGCACCAGAAATTGTATATTTGTGAAATGTGAACTCTGTAAGTCCATGCTTGAGCTGGCATTGTATATTTGTGAACTCTGGAAGTCCATGCTTGAGCTGGCATCAGTAAATCTGCTAGAAAATAATTTTTAGGTTAAATTTGCCTACTTTTGCCCACAAACCGGCCCATTAAAATTAGGGCCCAAGAACCGAATTAACCGAACCGATTTATAATGGTTCGGTTCGGATCGGTTTTCCACTAAAATGGTTCAGGTCGGTTTTCAACTATTTAGGTTCGGTCCTTGGTCGGTTTAGGAAATTGCAGTTCGGTCTGAACCGAACCGATCTTTTGCTCTCCCCTAGAATGAACGGATGAACCGTCGGATGAATGAAATGAACGGATGAAACGTCGGATGATGGAATGAATGTTGTGAAGAACACGTCGCTTCGGTTCTCGTAATAGACTATCTCAAGAATCTCTGCCTATAAATAGAACAGAAATTTAGATGGAATGATCAGTTTCAATTTTAACACAAAATGTCGTCTGAAGATGCATCCAAGAAGGCTGAGATCGTCCCAAAGGTCGAAGAAGTCGCTGAGGAACGTCCAGCCGAGCCAATCCAGCCAAAGCAGACGGAGGCGGGCGAAGGTTCATCTGTACCCAAGCCGCCACGTGATATCTTGGACTTCCTAGTTGAGCCAGGGAAGACTGAAGAAGAGGAGGCTATGAGGATGGACGCTTGCGCATTTCTAGTAAAATCAAACAAGGATGTCCTCGGATCTTTTGCCGACTATATTTTTGAAAATAACGGCAGTGGTCCTCGTCCTGTCTTTAAAAATTACGATAGTGATTCTCGTCCTTGATATCATGTAATATCGTTTATGATGAAATAAAAAACTTTATTTATGAACTGTCGTGTCATATTTATAAGAAATCTCTTTTGCATTTATATATAGTACTTTTTAAAGAATTTGCCATTGATAGGCATCATCGCAACTCGACCGTCCAGCTCTGTGAGTCGATAGGCTCCATTTGAGAAGACTTTACTTACGATATAAGGCCCTTCCCAATTCCCATCAAACTTGCCTTTGCTCATGTGAGTCATAGTCATAGGACGTCTGACTGTTAGAACAAGTTCTCCTTTCTGAAAGGCTCTGACTTTAACTTTGCGGTTAAAAGCCTTCGAGATACGGACTTGATACAACTCAATATGTTGTTGAGCCAATAGCCGCTTCTCGTCAAGCGACTCCAATCCTTGAAGTCGAAGAAGATCATTATTCTCTGTAGTAAGTTCATTAGCGATGGCAATTCTCAAAGATAAAATTTGAAGTTCTAGGGGAAGAACTGCTTCACAACCGTACACCAGAGAGAAAGGTGTACAGCATGTGGGGTTGCGAACCGTAGTACGGTAGGCCCATAGACATTCTCCAAGCTTTTCACTCCAGTTCCGTTTGTTAGTAGACACAAACTTCTTAAGGAGCTTGATAATAGTCTTGTTGAAGGCTTCAGCCAAGCCATTAGCAGCAGGGTTATAAGCTGTAGAGGCGATATTGTCAATCCGATGATCGTCACAGAACCTGGTGAACTTTTGACTGATGAAATGAGGTCCATTGTCGTGAATGATTTGTCGAGGTACACCAAATCTGTAAATAACATGGTGTTTGACAAAGTTGATGACGCTGCTGGTTTTGACTTCAGCCAAAGGTATAGCTTCGGCCCACTTGGAAAAATAATCCGTTATTGCTAGTATAAACCGATGTCCCTTAGAAGAAGGAGGATTGATGGGACCTATAATATCCGTGCCCTAAGCTTCAAAAGGCCAGGAAGCAGTAGTCGGATGAAGGAATTCCGACGGTTGATGGATAAAATCTGTGTGGATTTGACAGGCTCGATATTTCCTTGCATATTCGATGGCATCAGATACCATAGAGGGCCAGTAGTAACCCATTCGTCGGATATAATCATGTAGTTTAAGGCCGGGTTGATGTGCTCCGCAGACACCATCATGAGCTTCACGCAATACCTGCTTCGCTTCATCACCAGCAAGACAGCGCAAAAGTAGGCCGTCATAAGTCCGTCGATAGAGAGTCTTGGTGGTCTGATTGTAGTAGAACCGAAGAGATCGTCGACGAATACTCGTAGCCTCCTTAGGATCTTCAGGAATTATGTCATGAACTACGAAGTCAATGAAAGGAGATCTCCAATCTTCATTGATAATATTGACTTCGATGAAGTTACTGGACTCAATGTTGCGATTGTTTTCAATACAGAACAACTCTCTGTTGGAAACAACAACCACTTGTTGTCTCTTGATGGGAATTGCTAAGACTGCTGCGAGATTAGCTAAAACATCTGCCTCAGTGTTGCAAGCTCGTCGGACATATTCAATAAAGCCTTGAATGATGTGGCCATGTAAATCGCTGCTTCATAATAGGGCACTAGATCTTGATGGCGAACTTCATATGTTCCTCTAACCTGATTGACAACCAGTTTAGAATCACCATAGACTTCAAGATATTCGACCTCCAACCGTTTAGCTAACTGGAGTCCAATAAGCAAGGCATTGTATTCAGCCACATTGTTAGAGCACGACTGATCTAAGGAATAAGCTCTTTGGATAGCTAATCCTTCCGGAGAGACTAGAACAATTCTAACTCCTGTAACAATGGTCCCATTTGGTCCGATCTGGGATGCTCCGTCGAAAAACAGACGCTAGGTAGGAAATTCTTTAGAGATCATGTTTGATTCCAATGTTTCGTCTGGAATTTCGTCATAAAGCTTAGATGTCTTCGGAACAGGATGAGCTGCTAAAAAGTCAGCCAGTGCTTGACCCTTAATAGACTTTTGCGGAACATAAACCATGTCATATTGGGCTAACAGAATGGCCTATGTAGCCAGTCGAGAATTGAGTGTGCTGGGCTTCTTCATCAGTACCCGAAGAGGATTAACTCGGGAAATGACGTGAATGGTTTGGCCAATGATATAATGCTGAGTTTTTTGAACAGCGAACATAAGAGCTAGGTATTCTTTCTCAACCGGACTATAACGATGTTCAGCACCAATTATAGTACGACTAAGATAGTAGATGGCTTGTTCATGGCCTTCTTTGTTCTTCTGGGCAAGTAAAGCACCCAACGAATGATCCATAGCATGGACATATATTAAGAATGGTATGCCTGAGATTGGTGGCACCAAGACTGGCGGGTTCATCAGATACCGCTTTATATCATCAAATGCTTATTGACATTCTTTGGTCCAAACGAAAGATACACCCTTCTTCATTAACTGAGTAGACGGTCTGCAGCGTCCAGACAGATTTGAAATGAATCTCCTGATGTACGCAAGTCGACCTTGGAATTCTCGTAGCTCTTTTAAGTTGCGTGGAGGACGCATCTCTTGAATGGCTTTGATCTTCTCAGGATCCACGTGTATACCTTTAGAGGTAATGACGAAGCCGAGGAATTTACCACTAGAGACACCCAAGAATGACTTGGTGGGATTTATTTTTAGTTGATGTTGGCACATTAGATTGAAGATAGTTCTTAAATCTTGGATGTGATCTTCCTTTAGACGGCTCTTGACAGCAATATCGTCGACATAGCATTCGACAGTCTTGCGCAGATATTCTCGAAAGATGGTACTCATAGCTCGTTGGTAAGTTACACCAGCGTTCTTGAGACCAAATGGCATCACAGTGTAGCAGTAGACTCCGCGAGGAGTGCGGAAAGAGGTATGTTTTTCATCTTCAGGATTCATCCGAATCTGATTGTATCCAGAGAATCCATCCATGAAGGATATCCTTTCGAACCCACAAGTGTTATCGATCATGACATCTGTAATAGGAAGAGGAAACTCATCCTTTGGACAAGCTTTATTAAGATCCCGAAAGTCGATGCAAACTCGAACTTTGCCAGTTTTCTTCAAGACTGGAACAACGTTGGCTACCCAATCATGATGTTGTTCTTCTCGAATAAAGCCACAAGCTATGAGCTTTTTAACTTCATCATCAATTGCGTCCATCATTTTTGGCTTGAATCGCCTTTGCTACGGTTTGACTGGCTTTGCATTAGGCAAAATATTCAGTTTATGAGTAGCAACTTTGTAACACCCTAGTCCCAAAATACGTAGGACTAGGTACATCGACATGCCAGCTGTATTCATACGAAGTACACCCCAATGTATGGAAACCTCGTATGGATACATAAGCTGTAAAATGCAGTAGAACCATAACTAATCTCATCCACCCAAAAATAAAAGATATCATATAATGATAAAGAATTGTCTTGATACAATATGTTGGACGGAGACAAATCCGCTACCAACAAATAAAAAAAATACATGGGAAATAAAATAATTTTGGCGAGCGAAGCGAAGACGATCCAATTGCAATCATCCTCGAAGAAATAGCGATGAGCACGACTAAAGCTAGAGCACCTGCGAAAGACAATAGCACACACCTGGAGAGATAACCAGGTCCTCAGAGGGACGTAACAAGACACATAATATCATGCCATATAAACTGTATAAATATTGCTCAAATAAATAAGTCAATTGAATTTATAACATGGTCCAATACACACCTAGTGAACGAGCGTACCATCCCCCCAACCAAACAAGGACAGGAGATGGTAAACTAATTCACGGTGGTGTATCTTTCTATGCTATGAATCCAATATGGTATCCGGACCCCAACAAGGTTCAATACCTTCTCATCGAAGTAGTAAGTCACACCTACAACCAAACAAGGACAAGATGTGACGAACTAATTTGCGACAAGTTATTGTTCCAAGCCACGGTCAGATACAAATACCCAAACCAAAAGTACTCGTACCTAACGGATAAAGGTGCCTAACCGTTCTAAGTGAAATCTAGTTAAGAACAATCCTTCCTACGCATGGGCCCTGGCTGAATAGGATCGACGTAGTCCCCCTTGGGCACCAGAGGCCCCATCAGTAAGAGCATGACGTTCCGCAGAATCGTCAGTGGCCGTCAGTAATCATGGGTCATCAACCCCGTATCTCCAGCGGAGAGTCCGGGTCATAAGGGAAGTGCTTCGAAGCCCACACGCTAAGGAATTGTCCTCCCCGTCCAATGCCTACCGTGTTGTATCCACAACACAAAACCTCTATAACCGCTAAGTCAAACTAAGCATGCAACCTCTATTAGCGGTTATTCCTATCGCACGACTTGTACGTACTGGTGGCTAGCAATTCACGCACTTCCGTGTTCTACATGCGACACACAACTTTGTGGTACAACATGTCAAGGCCATGAATGCAACACACAAAGGTGGTCCCTTAAATCTAGGTTTAATGTATAAGAAAAATAATACATAGCAGAAAAAATGAACAGTAAGTTCTAACAGTTATGCCATGTATCACAGTTTATTTTATATAAAGAAAATAAATAATACATGAAATATGAGCTAAAATAAATAAACAGCAAATGGCAAGGTGTCTTGCCTGATAGTACGCCTGGTGTACCGCAATAATCAATGTGGCACGAACTACGACTTCGGTGTAACACTACATAAGGTGACCTCTGATGATAGCACGGACGGTTCCATCGGGTCCAAAACAGTCCAATTGGCCAGGGCGGACACAAGGTAGACCAAAATTGGTTGAGGGAAAAGGAGAAATGGGCTTAGTCACGGACTGGGGATAATCGGAGGAAATTTTATAAATATATGATTTTAGAAAATATTTATAATCTTTGAAAAATATATTTTATGAGTTTAAATAATTTCACATAAATACATAAACATATTTAGACAAAATCCTAAGGATTTCTGATAGAAATCTATGTTTTATTAGTTAAAATATCTTAAACGAATATATAAAAATCTAGAAAAATATTTTAGGGCTAAACTCAAAGTTTGAAATTATACATATAGCTCTATGCTTTATTTTTATATATATATTTGAAAAATAATACTTCATAATTCTCTAAATGATATGCTAATAACAATAATCTTAATAATATTAATAATGACTAAACTAATAACCACCACACTAATATCCTCAACTAAATACTATTAATAATAATAATAATAATAATAATAATAGTAGTAGTAATAAGAATAAGAATAAAAATAATAATTATAATAATAAACAACAACAACAGAACAGAGTAATCAAAAATAATAATAACAATGAACAAACTAACAAAAAAAAGAACAATAGAGGGTGTTGTTCCCTTTTGTTGAAAGTGGAGAGAGAGAGAGAGAGAACGAAAGGATGAGAGAGGAAAAGAAAGGGAGGAGAGCGGAGAGTCGAGGAAGGAAGAGGGAAGATGGGAGGCTCGGCGGCAAGGGGCTCCGCTGGCGGAGAGACGGCACGCGCGCTGTGGCGCACGCGGAGAGGGAAACGCGGTGGCGGCGGGGACGACGGATCCGCCGGATCCGTGGGGATTTGGTCGAAAGAAAAGGGGCGAAGGGGGGGCGGCCGTGCAAGGGCGCTGCATCTCGGCTGTGGCACAGGCGGCCGGCCAGAAGGCGTGACCTTCACCCGTCGGAGCAGACGCGGGAGGCGGCGTTCCGTGCTCGAGCGCGCGGGCGGAAGTGGCTTGGCGCCGGAGCTCTCGAGCGCGGGCGGCTGATCGGGACAAGGGCGGTCGTCGGAACATGGCCGGGGTCAGGTAAGGGTCTGGGTTTGATGGTATTTTCTTCTTCTTTTTTTTTCTGGTTGAGGAGGTGGTGGTGCTATGGGTTTCTGGCCGGCCGGTGGTGTCGAGACGGTGCCTTTGGGGTGATGGTGGTTTGGTTGTCGTGGGGTAATGAACGGTGAGGGCGGTCGGGTCTGGTCAGGATTGGTGGCACGGCCATGGGGTTATATCGGAGGCTCGGCCAGCCTGGGTGGTCGGTGATTAGGGGGCACGTCGACAGTGGATTTGGGGGTCGCCCATGGCGGTCGGCGGTGGTGATGGTAATGGCGACGGCGGTGGTTGTGTGGAGGAGAAGGGTGTTAGGGGTTCTGGTTGTAACGGCAGTAGGGTGGTGTCGGTGAAGGTCATGGGGTTATGGTTGGGAGATGGCTGTCCGCTGGTGGCGGGGAGTCGGAGGAGAGGGTGTAGGTGGTCACAGCGGTGTGCTGTAGTGACAAGGATGTCAGGATGGCGTGGGGGTCGGAACGAGCCGCGGTGATGACGACGGGGTTGGGAAGATGACGACGGTCGGGGTATTACTTGTAATGCCCCGCTCCGCATCGGTGCATTACGATGAGTCGTTGACTCGAAGAGTTACGTTGACCCGATGAGGTATCGATGCGAATCGATACAAGTGCTGCGTTGGCCAAAGATAAGCTTTGAGTCGGTTGGAATCTATGAATCGAATCGATGCAAAGGATAAGTTCCGTCGAGCAAGTGCTGATTTTAGTTGATCTGGTGTGCAGGCTATGCTTTTACGCTGGACGATAAGAGGTCGGCATTTTGCCTTATGCAATAAAGTGTCCGCAAAACCAAATCGTGGCCTTGCAACGGATTGTGGCATGGGCACGATAGGCCAAATCAACCGAGTAGTTCAAAGGAATGGCTAAGTCCGGGAGTTAGCTATGCGATCGAGTTATGGAAGCGGGATGCTTCAATCGGCGAAACGGTAAGGCGTATCGGCTTAAGGTGGGCGGGTTCTTGACTCTCTCTCCCTATTCCTTCACGTCTAATAAAATATATCATGTATGCGTAAGATGTTATTGAGTAAGCGAGCATGGCTCAGCGATGAAAGGTCTAAGTATGTGTCGAACACTAAGATAGAACATTGAACAATCGAACAATTGAAGCGACGTGCATCGAGTGCACGAGTCGCGGTAGGGCAAGGATGGTAGAACATTGAAAGATGATAATGAGATGTGCATCATGTGCACGGCTCCGAGAACATTGAACACTAGGCGTAGAATATTGGTTATGGTGCTGAGCGTGCCTTTGTGCACTTAAGCTACGAAATGACTAAGTATATACGGAGGTAGGCTATGCGAATAACATTATGAACGGGACGCGTGAATATGAGTACGAGATGACTAAGCTGTTGGGCGTCGTGCATCAATATGGATGTGTTGGGGCATAACGCCGACGGAGCTCCCCATGTGAATGGTGGATTATGTTATGGCACGAAAAAACCGTTTATGGCACGGGAAACCGTTTATATGCAAGACTATGTTTATGGAATACGAGATCGGTTGGTATGCTATGGATTATATGATATGATACGTATTGCATGGTCAATGGACTCGATGGCCCGTGCACGGGTACGGCTTCCCTCGAAACGTTACGCCGGGGCGCCGGAACCGTTCGACCTAGGAGGGAATTATGTGTGGTATTTATGGTGCACAACATTCGGACGAATTATGACCGTCCAGTGCTGTGATAAGCTATGATATCCGTAAGTTTGGGATCATTCGGATACTGGGCTAGCAACCCGTATCGAAGCGATTGTAGGCTTACACATAAGAGATGCCAAGTCCATTACGGTGCGAAACACCGTGACCTTCATATAGTTAGGGCCGATGGGCTGAGATGAGAGCTGGGTGCAGGCGCAGGGCCTGCCACCCATTATGCATATGTTTACGTTTATGATTGGTCGGTTTCGTGATTTGGATGTTTGCTTATGTTAAGTTCTAACCACTGCAGGCTAAGGAAAATGGGACGGGATGAGCACGAACACTATGTTTACGTTCATATTATGGCTAACTGTATCTGCTACAGAAACACGATATGGGACACATTATGATATAAGCTGCTATGCGTAAACGATGCCATGAAACTGATCCTAAGGCTAAATAGAAAGATCACCAAATTAAGATGCATGTTCCACTAAATGAATTAGTTTTTTGTTTGGGTGCGAGCGGGTTTTGATCAGTGCGAAGCGAGGACGAAAGCACTAATCCCCCACTAGTTTATGTGCAGGCTCAGGTTATGATCGGCGTGGGGCAGAGCTTGGCTTGGACGTGTCGAGGCATGGAGTCCTTGGCGTTCAAGAGGGGCTTCCGCATAGGCGTTCGGACTTGCGACATGGAGATGTTCGGCCGAAGACTACTTGGTGGCTATAAAGAGGCATAATATATGGAACAATGTAATCCTTTGTGAGCTTGAGAGATCATGAGCGTTGTAGCCAATTGGCATATATATTGGGCTATTCAGAGCCTTTGTAATCCTTCAGTTATTATCAATAAAAGAGATTCTTATGTTATATTTGGTTTCCTTCCGCTGCTTATTTTATCGATTTGAGATAAACACTATGTGAATCGTTATCTTGCCTTGCACAAGCGCAACTCCAGGCTCGTGCGGCATTACGCCCCAGCGAGGACGATGATTCGGGTAAAATCTAGCGAGGACGAGCAATTTCCTGGGTCGGGGCGTGACAAGTTGGTATCAGAGCGGTTCCATCCTTTGGACCGTGCATGAATCTCTTTGACCCTCAGTTGCTTCGCTATCGAATTCAGTTGACTCTAAGTTGTTTCCGCAACCGCATGGCTCATGGATCTGCTCGACGCTACATTGGATGTTCTATACAATAAGTCTATATTAAGTGCGTACGTCTGCCACAAGTATGTCGTGACTATCACGCTATCTCCGGATGCCATCGGAGAACGTTGGTTGCACGCAGTGCAACGAGTTATGGAGTGTTGGTTGCACGAAGTGCAATGGATTACGAGATTATGGTTTCCCAAAGTGTAAGAAAGTTATGAGTCGTTGATTGCACGAAGTGCAACGAATATGGTGATGTTGGTTGCATGAAGTGCAATGATATATGTGTTGTCGATCGCACGAAGTACGAGGAGTTATGTGTTGTTGGTCGCACGAAGTGGAAGGAGATATGTGTTGTTGGTTGCACGAAGTGCAACGGATCGATATGTGAGACGATGCGTATTATGTGGCTACGCGAATGGTTATGTGTCGTTGGTTGCACGGAGTGCAGCAAGTCGTGGATCGTTCGTTGCATCGGTGCAACGAGTCGATATGGTATGATGCGTGTTGTATGGCTATGCGGATGGATAGCGATATGTTGTGCGAGATTGAGAAATGACCTTAAGTATCGAGAGTAAATCGTTGTATGAGTTACAATAAGCGAGATTGGAAAATCGTGGATGCGATTTGAACGAGTCGAGTTGAGTAGGCGAACATGTATATTGGCCGAATGTCGCGTTGAGCTTTGAATAAATGAATATTGCGAGCGTGATCGATACGATCGCCATGGTACGGTTAGATTGAATATGTGTCAAACTTGAGCTAACGCTAGAGCTGGGATCGGAAGGATCACCATACGGGATAGTTTATTGGAAGATAGAAGTCGGACCTATGCGAAGTGTGATGTCGAGTAATGACTCGATTTCGAGTGGTATATGCAATACCAATTATGCGAGCAAGTATAGCGAAGTATTGTGTCGATAATGATAGGCTCGATCCTGAGTGGTATATGGAATACCACTTAGCGATAGCTATGTTAAGCCGGTTGGTGACTTACGATAGGTTATGTCGAGACGATTGTATTCTTACGATAGGTTTGTCCGCAACGGACGGAGTAGTATCGAGACTCGAGTGGGAATGATTTGAGAGAAGTCGATGCAAGTATGCTTCGGTGAATTGAGTCGAACGATTATGTACGAAGTCATACTTATGGATGATACGTCGGACGAGGATTCGTTAAGTATAAGTCAAACGATAAATGGAGCATATGCGAAGGAACGTTACGTTGAGGAAATAGTCGACTCGGTCGAGTTGAGTTAAGTTGGTACGAAAACCATTCGGAATGAATTGAGTAGGTACGAAGAAATTGTGCGAACGAATTTGGGTTAGCGCCATGAGTCGGTAGCATGATTGGAAGTGCGAGTTGGGGATATGAGAATGGATATGTGAATTGGAAAGTTGTGTGGCGATTATGGTGGTTAGTTACTACGGAATGGATCTTGGTACGTGAGACTTGATTCGTATTCGAGTTCGGATAATGGCAATGATTGTAACGTGTTTGAGCTTATGAGAGAGAAAGATGTTCAAGTTATGCATATCGACGATGGTATTGAGGCGTATCAAAGACGATATGCAATAACTCGAGGATACTCTGATCGAATGAACGAAAATTATGTTGAGCATTGTTGTTGGATGAATAGGATGCAAGTTAAGTTAGGGAAATTTGGATGATAACGGTAGGAGTGCTTCGGAGAATTGAGAGTGGATGGATATT
Source organism: Iris pallida (assembly GCA_029216955.1). Taxonomy (NCBI): domain Eukaryota; kingdom Viridiplantae; phylum Streptophyta; class Magnoliopsida; order Asparagales; family Iridaceae; genus Iris; species Iris pallida. The sequence continues at coordinate 6,802,277 of JANAVB010016191.1, read as the reverse complement.
GCTTGGATGAAAACGAAAGTGTTTGGATTGCTTCGCGGATCACCACTATGTTGACATTCTTGTCTTGAGCGAGCGCAACAGCAGCCTCGCATATGCATCACGTCAAATTAGAACGATCATTCCGCGTGAGCGCTGGTATGGTGATTCATCCAGCGGGGATAATCGAACTTGCGAGGCGTGGCAAAATTGATATGGACTTGTTGTTTGATACGAAAGTGAAATTGAGGATTGTGCGATATTGTTGACGGTAGTACACGAGTGATTCGAGTAGCAGCGGCACATCAGTTGTGCGGAGAATGGATAAATTGCGGATTGGTAAGGTATTCGGATTGGGTAAAGTCCCATAGGAAGTGTCGGGAATTGATTTGGCTCTGCGATAGGATATAGCATGGTTCCTCATAACTGTCCCTCGTTGATGATCTTCAATTATCGAGCGTAGTTTCGTGGTAGATGACCCTAGAAGACTTGACCGCCAAATCAAGTGAATGTTAAAGTCCCATAGGATGACCCTAAAGAAGTCGCGTAAGAAGGATAAGGAATGAGGTAGTGCATATTGAGGATAAGTCTAAGCGAATGAGTATCATGATTCGGAAGTAGCGAGTACTAGAATCGATATGGTCAGAAAAGTTATGTTGGATCGAATAGATGTGGAGGAACGTGCTTAGCGTAATGATACGGTAAGACGATTGCAAGAATTCTGCAATACGCGAGAGCGACGGATAGTAGAACGACCCTAAGAGTTGTGTTGTAGATCGGTTTGAGGAACGGTTAGGCTATGTGTGTTGAGCGCGCGATTTATGTTACGAAACGAATTAGTCGAATTGATTCGAGAATTGAATAAAGGATTCGTACTTGGTCGAGAATCGGAGATAGGCGCATCGTAAGAGACCTTGGATCGGAAAGATTGTTGCCTTTGAGCATCGAAGACTCAAGTTGACCTCTTATGTCAGGAGAGATTAAGCATGATGTCTGGATAAGTTATCTAGCGGGGGTAGCCCCAGACGCAACGTATGGATAGAGCGAGAGAATGTGGATCACGTATGGATAGTTGCGTACGAGACTTAGTACGGATTGTAGACAAAGGAATTTGTGACATGTGGACTTAGTCCATGTCATTAAGGCCAAGTGTTATGAATGATTGGATGAAAGACTTGGGTTACGTGAGAGATAGACAAACGGTTGGGCGAATAGGCATTGCGGAGAATTGTTGTGATCGGATGCGCAATGACTCGATGCAATGCGAGTGTTAGGTGGCCGGCGAGAAACTTATGAGATTGAAGTAACAGTTTTAAGTTGAGTTATGTGCAGAGAAGTTTGGAAGATGATCGCATGTTATGGAATACATATACGAGGAGTATTTTGGGAATAGGCGCTAAGATATGACTAAGTCGAGTACGGACCGATGGATGCTTGAGGATTTAAGTTGGGCTTGTTAGTTGTCCCGATATCCTACAACTGAGCTTGGCTGAAATGCATATATTGGTGGGACGCCTAAAATATGTGTATGATCCAAACTAAGTTGTATGATTCTAACGATAGTAGCACGAGATCGTGAAGCGATCTATGCGAGGCACTTGGATTAAGTGTTGGTTTCGATTCGAGGACGAACCTAATTTTGAGTGGTATATTATGTAATGCCCCGCTCCGTATCGGTGCATTACGATGAGTCGTTGACTCGAAGAGTTGCGTTGACCCGATGAGGTATCGATGCGAATCGATGCAAGTGTTGCGTTGGCCAAAGGTAAGCTTTGAGTCGGTTGGAATCTATGAATCGAATCGATGCAAAGGATAAGTCCTGTCGAGCAAGTGCTGATTTTAGTTGATCTGGTGTGCAGGCTATGCTTTTACGCTGGACGATAAGAGGTCGGCATTTTCCCTTATGCAATGAAGTATCCGCAAAACCAAATCATGGCCTTGCAACGGATTGTGGCATGGGCACGATAGGCCAAATCAACCGAGTAGTTCAAAGGAATGGCTAAGTCCGGGAGTTAGCTATGCGATCGAGTTATGGAAGCGGGACGCTTCAATCGGCGAAACGGTAAGGCGTATCGACTTAAGGTGGGCGGGTTCTTGACTCTCTCTCCCTATTCTTTCACGTCTAATAAAATATATCATGTATGCGTAAGATGTTATCGAGTAAGCGAGCGTGGCTCGACGACGAAAGGTCTAAGTATGTGTCGAACACTAAGAAAGAACATTAAACAATCGAACAATTGAAGTGACGTGCATCGAGTGCACGAGTCACAGTAGGGCAAGGATGGTAGAACATTGAAAGATGATAATAAGATGTGTATCATGTGCACGGCTCCGAGAACATTGAACACTAGGCGTAGAACATTGGTTATGGTGCAGAGCGTGCCTTTGTGCACTTAAGCTACGAAATGACTAAGTATATACGGAGGTAGGCTATGAGAATAACATTATGAACGGGATGCGTGAATATGAGTACGAGATGACTAAGACGTTGGGCGTCGTACATCAATATGGATGTGTTGGGGCATAACGCCGACGGAGCTCCCCATGCGAATGGTGGATTATGTTATAGCACAGGAAAACCGTTTATGGCACGGGAAACCGTTTATGTGCGAGACTATGTTTATGGAATACGAGATCGGTTGGTATGCTATAGATTGTATGATATGATACGTATTGCATGGTCAATGGACTCGGATGGCCCGTGCACGGGTACGGCTTCCCTCGAACGATTACGCCGGGGCGCCGGGACCGTTCGGCCTAGGAGAGAATTATGTGTGGTATTTATGGTGCACAACATTCGGACGGATTGCGACCGTCCAGTGCTGTAATAAGCTATGATATCCGTAAGTTTGGGATCCTTCAGATACTGGGCTAGCAACACATATCGAAGCGATTGTAGGCTTACACATAAGAGATGCCAAGTCCATTACGGTGCGAAACACCGTGACCTTCATATAGTTAGGGCCGGTGGGCTGAGATGAGAGCTGGGTGCAGGCGCAGGGCCTGCCACCCATTATGCATATGTTTACGTTTATGATTGGTCGGTTTCGTGATTTGGATGTTTGCTTATGTTAAGTTCTAACCACTGTAGGCTAAGAAAAATGGGACGGGATGAGCACGAACACTATGTTTACGTTCATATTATGGCTAACTGTATCTGCTGCAGGAACACGATATGGGATACATTATGATATAAGCTGCTATGCATAAACGATGCCATGAAACTGATCCTAAGGCTAAATAGAAAGATCACCAAATTAAGATGCATGTTCCACTAAATGAATTAGTATTTGGTTTGGGTGCGAGCGGGTTTTGATCAGTGCGAAGCGAGACCGAAAGCACTAATCCCCCACTAGTTTATGTGCAGGCTCATGTTATGATCGGCGTGGGGCGAAGCTTGGCTTGGACGTATCGAGGCATGGAGTCCTTGGCGTTCAGAGGGGCTTCCGCATAGGCGTTCGGACTTGCGACATGGAGATGTTCGGCCGAAGACTACTTGGTGGCTATAAAGAGACATAATGTATGGAACAATGTAATCCTTTGTGAGCTCGAGAGATCATGAGCGTTGTAGCCAATTGGCATATATGTTGGGCTATTCAGAGCCTTTGTAATCCTTCAGTTATTATCAATAAAAGAGATTCTTATGTTATATTTGGTTTCCTTTCGCTGCTTATGTTATCGATTTGAGATAAACACTATGTGAATCGTTATCTTACCTTGTACGAGCGCAACTCCAGGCTCGTGCGGCATCACGCCCCAGCGAGGACGATGATTCGGGTAAATCTAGCGAGGACGAGCAATTTCCCGGGTCGGGGCGTAACATTACTGTGGTGGAACTCCGGTGGACGTGGTGTTTTGACCTTGGCCGTGGTGGTTTGGCGGGAGGACGGGGTTACTGGTGGAGGTCCGGTGTGGTAGGGATGAGAGGTTTAGGATTTCGGTTGTGTCGGGTATGTCCGACACGGAGAGGTTAATGTTTTTGTAAAAATGGAATAAGAATCTGGATGGACACTGACACGGTGCACTGCACGTTTGTGGAGAAAATTGTGGAGTTTTTGTATGATAGAAATTTGGAGGAGTACCTGCCTTTTATAGGATGTGGGAATTCCCAATTAGATAAGAATTAGGATTCCTTTAAACCCAATTTAGATATTTCCTAATTTAATTTAAAATCAATCCAAATCCAAATACAAATCAATTCAAATCAAATTTAAATCTAATTAAATTCTTTTGGCTTAAAATCAATTGGGATAAATCAAACTTCAAATATTTAACTATTTAAATAAAACCAAAAATTAAATCAAGATTTAAATGGCCACAATAACTTCCAAATATATTTTTTCAAAATACCAATAATAATAATTTCAAAAATAATAATTATTTTTAAATATCTTTTTGAATAATAAAATATTAATATTAATAAATCTTGGAAATTACATTTTTATTTAAAATAGACTAATAAATAATTACGAAATATATGTACGCACGAATAATGCATACATGATTATGCTTTTTCTAGTATACAATAAAATATTATTTATGATTAATAACTGCTAAAAACAAAAAGGCTTTTTATAGCAAGAATAATAATTATATAATATTTTGAAAGTGTATAATAAAATAAAAATGTTTTTCTAAAATATGTACGCTCGCACATATTCGCACTTGACGAGCAACTACGAAAAATAAAATTTCGTGCGCGACGTACAATACGACTATACGACGTACAATATAAAATTTTAAATCGGTACCAAATTTAATAAAAAAAGATAGTAGAAATTTTAGGATTTTACAAACTTTGGGATCTAAACCTGGCATGTCTTCATAACTCCAAGCAAAGATATCAATGTATTCTCGAATGAGAAGAATTAATTCTTGCCTATCTGCCTCTGGGAGGTTCTTGCTGATGAATATTGGACGAGGTGACCCATTTTCTCCTACATTAATTTGAACCAATTGATCTTCGGTAGGAGGTTCCCGTTGTTCAAATCGGAGTTCGCATTGGGTATCCATTCGTTGAACCCAAGGATCTGTTTCAGGATTTTCTTCGATATCCTTGTCATAGCCTTCTGAGAGTTCAGCGGAGACCATGTTAGAAGATACGATCAATCGATGAACTTGACCAATGCTGGTGTCAGAATCCCATGATCTGGAATCAGAAGAGTTAGAGCGCTCCTCATCATCGGATTCGGAGACTTCTGGGGATAAGATTGGAGGTGAAGTATATCCAAGATCTCTTTTCGTCCTGCTGTAGTACATCTCTGATTTTTCTCTCAGAACAACCGTACGGATAGGAGTTCGTCTACCCTTACCATAATTGAGGCCATTCTTGAAGTTATAATCCATCTTTCGAATGATGTCTTTTGATTGTTGATATAACGACGAAGTTGGAGACGTCCCATATCGTTACTTTTGCTATTATCCGTATAGCTAAATTTTTGTTCTGGCCCTTTACTAAAAAGTATTGGGCTCTCGCCTCTCTTTCGAGAAGGGACAACAAAATATGAGTCATTTGGATGTTCAAATAAGACCTCTGGCTGAAGGGATTGTACGACCCCTATTGTAAATGACTGAAAGCTGTCTAGCATATCCAAATAGCATTTAGTATGATAAATGACATCAGTATACTAGAAAGTAGATACTTTTTCATTGATTTGTACATCCGTATTTACAACAAGACCTTTAGCCTTAGCAGGCTTGGTCAGATCGATTACAAGGGGAGGAAAAGAAGAGCAAGAAGGTTTAGACTTGTCGCGACGAAGGTCAATAACAAGTGGCTCAGAAGAGGTGAGCTCCCTTTTATCCTTGTTACGACGTAAGTTGATAACCAGTGGCTCAGAAGAGGTGAGCTCCCTTTTATCCTTGTTACGACGTAAGTCGATAACCAGTGGCTCAGAAGAGGTGAGCTCCCTTTGACTTTGATTACCACCAGTTGATTGCTTCCGGGCCGGCAGGTGAATAGCCAGTGGTTTGGAGGATTGAGTATGAGAGACACGCCCTTTGACAGGTATGATGAGAGTGTCATTAGGCACCGCTTCTTGTTCTTCCTCAACATCCATGGCCAGTACTACTTTCATAAACTCTTCTTTGTACATGCGAGCGTCGTTGCAATATGCTTCAACGCCTTTAAACGGGTAGAGATCCGCAACTTCTTTTTGGACTTCTTCTTTGTCATCAACGTACTTGAAGCATTGATGGAGAGTAGAAGGAACAATGTTGTGTTCATGAAGAAATGGTCTCCCCAGAAGAGCATTGTAAGAGCAACCATGATTGTCTATAATGTAGAAGGTCACCTTCGTGCGAAGATTGCCAATTTAGAGTTTTAGGCGTATCTTGCCTAAAGGTTCACTCCTTTCCTGGTTGAATCCCAGGATGGTGGTGATATTGCCAGAGAGGCTATGCACTGGAATCTTTAGAGCATCCAACATCGTCTTCCGCATGATGTTGAGTGCTGACCCTGGATCTATCAGAATACGGTTGACCTTCATGGTATCGACATATCCTGTAAAGTAGAGAGGACGGTCATGTCGATTGTCTTCCATCAGCATGTCATCTTATGTGAAGGTAATATTTGGAATTAATTTTAGCACACTGTGACAGTGGAGACAAGAGACAGGTTCTGATTCGGGTTTCTTGAGAAGAGTTAGGCAAGTTTCTGCCTACATCAAAGCCTCACTCAGTGTTTCTCGAGTCTCTTTAGAGAGGCGTAAGAGCTCGAAGATGGATAGCCTGGCCGGTATGTTGGCCAATTGAGCCAATATATCAAAGTTGTACGGCTTCTCAAGTCCTGAAGGGGAAGACTTCTTCAAAACTTTATCGAAGCGGACTTGTTGTTTGCCTTTGTCGGCTGCTGTCAGTTTAGGAGGAGTTGGTTCCATAACCGGTAACGATGTAGAAGGGATATCCTTCGTAGAGACATGCTGCACTGGAATAGCCTCAGAAGATGAAGCAGGATTCTCCTGAGTTTCGGGATGCTCCAGTAGATAGGTTTTCCCTGACCTGGTGCCCAATAGGATCTCTTCTTCGACTATGGGGTCAAAAGATACCATATTGCAGCTCTTTGTCTTGCCCTTAGAGCGTTCTTTCTGCTTAGAGGAAGAAGGAACTTCAAAATCTGAAATAAGATCAGAATGAATCCACATGATCTCGCCATTATCAAGGGATAAGGGGACAAGACCTTCACTTCGTGGAGAAGGAAGATTCTTAATCTCCAAAGTGGCCCTGGGAATGGGGGTGATGCCACTCTGCACCACTTGTGGCAGAAAATCACTGAACTGTACAGAAATCATATTGGCTGTAACATTCTTTTCATCATGTTGGAGAGTGATGACACCGGCGTTGACCAACTCTTGAATCTTGCCTTTGAGCACATAGCATGCCCGAGTAGGATGTCCTATGAACCTGTGATAAACACAATACTTAGGGTGGTCTTTGTCAGGCTTCTTCGGGTCAAGGAGTTGCAATTTATTGCTTTTAAGCAAACAGTCGAAGATGCTCGCTGTATTATTTTTATCAAAGAAATACTCTACTTTTGGGCGAGGTTCCTTTGGTGGAGGTGCAGAAGGAGCAGAGGTAGACGTGGGTTGAGCCACGTTAACGGCCAAAGATTCCTTGCTCTTGAGGTTGATGTTCAAAGTTTCTTTGCCCTTGCAGTTATTCTGGCGATTACCACTACCGGATGCAGAAGGCTCATCTCGATCAGGGTTAGACATGTGTACCCCCAACTGTTTGAACTTTTTGGTGCTAACTTCAGCTGCTTTAGCATTGACGATGAATGACGGCCAGTCCTGGAACTGTGTTAACTCCGTCCATATGCTGATGATAGACAACAAGTTTGACTTACAAGTGTCCATCGTTACAACAGATAGGGTTCCGGGAGGCATTTTGAGTGCTTCTCGGCAGAATCGTTCAATGAAACTCTCAGTAGTTTCATTATGTCTTTGCTTGATCTTGTTGAGGGCGAATATAGTGATATCGTTGATACCCTCGTAGAATCATTCCAGGAACATCTGTTTGAGCCCGACAAATAAAGTGATAGAGCCGTCAGGCAGGCTGCGGTACCAATCGTACGCTGTATCGGCTAAGCAGCCGACAAAGACTCTGGTAAGAAGAGCATCGCTTGGCTGGAGCTGGACAGTCATTACCTCGAAATGGTTAATGAACTGACTCGGAGAAGTGCTACCGTCAAACAGCGTAATCATAGGAATCTTGTACTTTGGAGGGAATGTAACTTCCTTCCATTCAACCAGATAAGGTTGTTTGATCCCCAGCCTCTGTAGACCATCTTTCTCTTTGAAGGCCTCGAACTAAGTACGCATAAGTTTTATAGCCTCATTGGCATCTCCTGGGGATGAAGAAGTAATGGACTGGCTTACCGTGTTAGGAGGAGGAACAGCATGGTAAGCACTACCCCCAGCCCCTGAATGAATGGGTGTAACTTGAATAGGTATTGAGGCTACTGGAGGTGACGGTACCCCCAGACCTGCATTGACAGGTACCGATGATGTTATAATCTCGAGATTTACAGCAAGTGCAGTCGGTGATACTGTATGTTGAGCTATGATAACAGTATGCATACTTGTGATCATTTCAACCATGGTCTTCAATTTATCTTCCAGTGCGGCTATTCGTTGCTCTTGACTTGCTGAACTAGAAGCGTCTGGATCTTCAGTAACAACATAAGCTGACGCTTCTCTGGTTACAGTAGAAGACACTGTCTGCTCAGAGCTTTCGCTATATGAATCATAATCAGAGAAAGAATCATCCCCTGAGTGAGAAATAGAGAAATGACCAGAGGGATCTTGGAGAAGATTCCTATGACCGACTGTGTCTCGGCTTCGGGATCGGGTGTGTCGGAATACTCCTTCAGAAGATTCATGGAGTAAATCTAGATATTGTTGACTGGGCTTGCGGGGCTTGCCGTGCTTTGAACACTTCCTACCCCCAGTGTCTCGAGAAGCCATATTTACAGAGGCATAGAGCACCTTGTCTTCGTCTTCTGACATTGGTTCAAAAGTTAGACGATCGAAGACAGATCATTTTATCGTCTGGCAATAACACTTGATAACCACCTTGTGATTACATTAGCGTTCCAGTGGTTGGATTGGAGGTGTTGAAGTGTTGTCCCGCTTCTGCTTGAGGTGTTCCCGAAGATCAGGGATATATTCTTTGACGACATTCGGAACATGATTCTGATTCTTCAGATGCTTTGTCCCATGAGTATACAAAGAAGTACTCAACTCGTTGGCATAGGTGTCAGGATTTTTCCTCCTGAAAGTTTGCTTTTGATGCAAGTTCGCCTTCGGCATTGGTTGCTTGCTTTTATTGAGATAAGTCCGTAAATCGGCAAATTCACCCCCATGGGCCTCCGTCTGAGACACTAGCAATTTCCCCTGCTTTGAGCGGGATTTCCGAAGAGTTGGGAGATCTTGGAAGTATGCTACTGGAGTAGGCAAGATGCCTCTCTGGTCAATATTCCTTCCTTTAGCACGGAAAGAAGAACTCTTGTTTGAGAGAGTTTTTGTACTGTTTGGTGCCAAGGCATGTTCAGATGGATCTTCCGAGGTAAAAATCGAAGAAGACTGGGAAAAGACCAAAGGGCCTTTTCCTTTATCTTGTGAAGAAGGGTTGACCAAAGAGCGTTTCCCTCTGTTGTTTTCTAGGTTTCAGACTACAGAAGATTGAGAAAAGACCAAAGGGTCTTTCCGTTTGTTCTGAGACGGAGGAGGAATAGTCAAAAGACTACCCCCTGTGGGTTGCGCAGGAACAGAAGAGGCAACAACTTGCCCTCTGGAGGAGATGACAGATGGTTCCTTGGCTATAGAACCAGCAGGGGGTGCAACCTATATTCTGGAAGAAGCAGCAAGTGAAGCCTTGGCTATAGAGGGCTTAAGTTGCGCTCTGGTTGAAGAAGTAGTGGATTGCACAGGAGGAAAAGAGGCCACCAACTGTGCCAGAGGGAGAGGAGTTTTGGACTTTGCCATAGTAGCATAAGTCATAGATTGCGCTGTGGCAAGAGGAGCAGTATGCTGCGCTTGGACCGCAGGAGTTTTAGATTGCACTTTGGCGGAGTGAGTGGTGAACTGCGTAAGAGCAGAAGTTGCCGCTGGTCGCCTGTCAGAAGAAACAGCAGGCTGCACAGAAGGCTTCAGGGTCTACACTGAATGGCTCTTGCTCTTGGCAGAGGTCACAGCGCGACGAGTAGCCCCAGAGTTGATCATCGCTTCGTAGGCAGTCTGGTTGACCTTCACAACCAGCGTCTTCTGCGTCTTTCCGATAGACGCAATGTCACATTGAGTTGTCACTTCTTCGTCGGAGGAGAAAGTTTTCCCCAGCAGAGTCGCCATTTTGTTTGCAAAAACAAAAGTCTTTTATTCCACAAACTTTAAAGAATCGTACAAAAGTACAATGAATTCTGGGAAAGTACAACTTTAGGAATCCGATCTGAAGACGATCGCTTTATCCCTTGGACTATGTGAACTTTGAAGACGATAGCCTCTGAAGAATGCAGCAGCACTTGGACAAGAACTCCTGATCTCTGATGATCTCGAAAATGATCTGATCTCCTTAATGAAGAACTTGAAACTCTATTTATAGAGTTCTAGAAATAAATGTTTTGTAGTTATTCTGGATTGCGCACATTGGACTACGCCAGTGACAGACTGCGCAGACTGCAAACTGTGCTGGCTTTTAGGCAGTTGCTCGATCGTGGGCTAACTGTATTTAGACGCGTGGTATTGTTTGCTTAAAATGTGCTTGGTCGTGTATAGGCGGTTGCCACGTGGCGAGCAATTGATGGCATGTAAGCCACATAATAAATATCAGTTATCTTCAAAAAGCTTGATGGATCGTGCCACATGAATAGCGCTAGCTTTAGACTGTGCTCAGCTCTAGTCAATAGATCGCGCTGGGATTCGGATAGCTAGACTGCGCTGGGATTTGGACTTGGTCAAACTGCGCTAAGGAGGATCTAGTAGACCGCGCTCAGGTTAAACTGGCAGACTGCGCTGGACTGTACAGCTGTTCTCGAGCGCCGTGCTGCACGGGATATGAACGGATTCCTCGCTTTTCGGGCTGTCAGGTTGTCAGTAGATTTGATTTTCTTGTCAGGTAATGATGGCTTTGCCACGTCAGCATAGCGCGCTCGGGTAGTGGTGCGGTTCAGTCTCGCGCGGTTGATTTTTGGCGCTGTTCATGTTAGTACTGTTTATTGATGGATGCGCAGTTTGGACTTCTGTGCACTATTTGATGGGTGCAACTTGATTTTTAGGACTTACAAGAGGGGCCCCCCTTGGCGCCATCTATGATGTCGCCAGAGGGCCCCCCCTGGCGCCATCTATGATGTCGCCAGAGGGCCCCCCTGGCGCCATCTACGATGTCGCCGGGCCACCCCTTCCAACGTTCCACTTTACTGTATAACGTTCACATTTCTAACGTTCATATTTCTAACAGTTGGAGATTGCATCTATATAAACGGGATGAATGTGAGAGAGTTTCGTTCCCACTTCACTCTTTCTATTCTTCCTCCCACTTTCTATTAGCAGCGCTTTACATTCTTCAATAATTTCTACAGATTAGAAGTTGTCCATTTTTTCGATATGGATCAGAGCCTAAGAATATTGTGCTCACATGGAGGTTCAGTAAATGGGCTATCATACGAAGGCAGTTTTACGCAACTTATTTTAACCGATCGTATCAGTACATTAGATAGTCTACGAACTCTGATTATTAACTCTTTTTCTATTCGATATGAATTTATTTTAAGACATGTTTTCGTTTCTTATTATTTGTTAATAGATTCTGATCAAGCATGTAATTTTGTTCTTGAAGTTAATTTGTAATCGCCATTTATAAGTATTTTTGTTACTCAAGTTTCTCCACCACTTGAAATGTTTTCACGTCCACGTGCTTCTAATTATGAAGTAGGTGCTAGTTCTTCTCGACCACTTCCAACTCATGAAAAAGAACAACCAGTAGATCTACCTAGTAATGATGATTTTGATGATTTTCAAACTATTGAAAATAGTGATGATTTAATTGAAAATATAGATGATGATTTTGATGATACTTTTAGTAGTAGTACCACTCATGAATTATTTGTTGGACAACAATTTGCTACACGGCTTGAGTTTAGAAATTTTATAAGTAATATAGCAATTGAACATAACTTTACATGTTCAACCGGTAGTATGAACAATTCTAGGGGAACTATTTATACTTGTGATCAACCAGCTTGTAATTGGAGAGTATATGCTAGACCCCTTGGCACAGGACAAATATTTTTTATTAGTATATTAGAAAGTCGACATTCTTGTTTAAGTGGACTAACAAGAGGATTCCATCCATTAGCTACTGCTAAGTGGATTAAAAATAAGATTATTGATATAATTAGGGATAATCAGTCTTATAGTCCATCGTAAGTAGTAAAGGATATTGTAAAACCCCTATTTTTTTAATTATTATTTTATTAGACTTAAAAATGAATTTATACAATTTATGGTTTTATTTTATTTTTTTTTGATGACCCGATTTGGCCAATTCAGTCCGAACAGGGCCCGAACAAATGTCACGATCCGCACCCGCTAGAAGGGCACGTGACGCAACAACGCCCAGCCCTCACCGAAAAATCAGCGTGGAACGCTGTAGATTCTTCTACTTCTAAATAGTTTATATATATAACAAAAACCTGTCAAGTCCATGGTCAACTCCGAACGGAGGACAAGCAATGAATATATATATACGAGTACTCAATCACGACTCTAAGATAACAAAGTAAAGACTGAATTGAAAAGACAACAAGACAATAAAATAATATATAACCTGTCAAGTCCAACACAAAGAATATATACAAGTCCAAGTCTCTAATACAGTCCATAGTAATAACAGACTCAAAAGTAGCTGGAGACAATGTCCAGTACAAAAGACCTACTCTAACTAAGTAATAGGTAGGGTCTCGTCAAGCGGGGCTAACCCCTGCTGGACCAAAGTCTCCAGGTCTAGGCCCACTACGTCATCCGGACCGTAGTAGGTAGAATAGTCTCCCTCGTCTGCATCTGTAATATTTTTAACATATCCTGTCAGGATGGAACGAGTACAATCTACTAACAACAGTTCACAAGATATGACAAAAGCTATAAGACAGTAAATAGAGAGTATATACAAAAAAATCATGGAATGTACATGTGAGTATCATGGCAAGGTAAGCTGTAAAACTAGAGCTAGAACAAGGCAAGTAAACTGATCATGGCATGTACAAGAATCAAGAATCATATCTCTAGATGTGTGAGTACTAGCTACAATATGTGGCCGGCTTGGGTCTGCACAAGGTTATGATCAGCCAATCCTGCGTGGAGTGTAGGATTGGTAGCATTCAAGGTCTACAAGAATAAACAAGGTGGATAATGACCACACATCTACACTAGTACTCCCCGTCCCCGGCTGGTAGAGTGGATCCAAGCAAGACACGTTACGACACGGGATTCTACGAGAAGGGAGCAAGTCTCCTCGAGAATCGGTGTCCATATACTGCACAAGAACTACAAGGAGGCTTGCACAAGATATACCAAGATAACGAAGAATAACATCTCATGTCGGGATCCATGAATACCAATCCGTGTGACCAATGTGTCGAGAACAAGCATATCCACACTAATTACATGAATCATAACAATCATTATAAATTAGAAAAGTGTCAGAGAATGTACTCGCCTGTAGTATAATATGGTATATCAACCGGAGCAAATGCAGCGTCTCGAGGACCTATAGAGAACAAGACGTATCAATACTATGTTTAGGAAATGAAATTAAATCAATTTGAATCCTATTAAGTCATTCTAGGTCAAGACATGTTAAACTAGGTTGTACGGGGTCAAACTAAGTCATATTAGGGCTAACTGGGTCAAACTGGGTCAATGCAAGTCAAACGGAATTAATCTAGGTCGATTTGAGTCAACAGTTGACTTACAGTTGACTTTTGGTCAACTGGTCAACTCTGGTCAACTCCGGTCAACTCTGGTCAACCCTAGGTCAATCCTAGGTCAATGGTGACTAATAGTTGACTTTTGGTCAACTACTTAAGTCTAATGGAATTTGGGACTAAATTGGGTAAAGTGTTGACCCATAGTTGACTTTTGGTCTAAAAAGTCAACCGTGGTCAACCGGGGTCAAGACTAGGTCTAGAAGACTATTTCTAATCATTACCCACCTCTACAACCTATATCCAAGTCCATCTTGGACTCCTATTCTTCTCCTTCTTCTTATTCCTATTCATTCTCCTCCTCATTCTCATTCTCCTCCTCATTTTCCTCCTCATTCTCATTCTCCTCCTCATTCTCATTCTCCTCCTCATTCTCCTTCTCATTCTCCTCCTTATTCTCCTCATTCTCCTTCTCATTCTCCTCCTCATTCTCATTCTCCTCCTCATTCTCCTCATTCTTCTTCTCATTCTCCTCCACATTCTCCTCCTCATTCTCATTCTCCTCCTCATTCTCCTTCTCATTCTCCTCCTCATTCTCCTCCTCATTCTTATTCTCCTCCTCATCTCCTCATTCTCCTTCTCATTCTCCTCCTCATTTTCATTCTCCTCCTCATCTCCTCATTCTCCTTCTCATTCTCCTCCTCATTCTCCTCCTCATTCTCATTTTCCTCCTCATTTCTCCTTCTCATTCTTCTCCTCATTCTCCTCCTCATTCTCATTCTCCTCCTCATTCTCCTTATTCTCCTTCTCATTCTCCTCCTCATTCTCATTCTCCTCCTCATTCTTCTCATTCTCGTTCTCATTCTCCTCCTCATTCTCCTCCTCATTCTCATTCTCCTCCTCATTCTCCTTCTCATTCTCCTCCTCCTCCTCATTCTCATTCTCCTCCTCATTCTTCTCATTCTCCTTCTCATTCTCCTCCTCATTCTCATCTACGTACACACACAAATATCTATATATGTATATATATATATATATATATATATATATATATATATATATATATATATATATATACAGACACACACACACACACACACATACATATATACACACTCTCAACACATACACTCCCAATACCACCATCACACCCTCGCTACCACCCTCACACACAACCACCACCTCTACATACATATAAATACCAATACTTATATTCAAATACATACACGTATATATATACATACATACATATATATACCAATATATATATTAAACTCCTAATTAACCCTCAACCTAAATTCTAGGAAATCCTACAAAATTTATGGGCAAAAGGTGGAGGATCTCATCCTCTCTAACTATTGTGAAGACATTATGTCACTCCCCGTTCCCAGAATGCGTATTTTTATACATGTACAACTCATGAGTATTTATTTAGTATTTATCATGTAGTATTCTGTATTTAAATTCCTTTGAAATTTTCATGTTAATTAATTATCTGCTCTTTAAATTCCATGTTAATTTATTTCCTGCAATTTTATTTATGTATTTTCTTTCTGCTTTTATTTCCTGCTTTTAGTTTTGCTTATTTGGTTCGGCCTTATTGGGTTCGGATTTGTGGTGGACAACCCGGCCCACTAGCTCCCACTTACCACCCCCTTCCTATTTAAAGCTTCCATCTCTTTCTCTCTCCTCATTACTTCATTCTCACCATTACTTCTTCTTCTTCCTCTCATTACTGCTCCACCTAACTAGCAGCAGCAGTAGGCAAGTGCAAACTTGCTTCTCAATCACCCATTTTTTTGGTTCATTTGCCTTCTTCTCGTGATTCCAAGAGAGATTAGTTCTTAGCATTTTTGATTTCTACGGCTGGTTTTCTCTAGATCTAAGTTATAGTATTTCGGCTGTTCATGGGTTCTTGATCCACCAACTCAGCGTGTATTTCTGGCACTGGAACAAGGCTCCATGGGACTTGGAGTTTGGGAGATGTTTCACGCACACGTTCTTACGTGCTCGCGTAAAACATCAGCCCAGTCACGCACACGTCTATACGTGTTTGCGTGTATTTCAGTCACGCTAACGTTCTCATGAGCGTGCGTGTATTTCAGTCACGCTCATGTTTGTGCGTGCCTGCGTGACTTTTGAGTTACGTCCACTCTGTGCGTGCGTGTATTTTTTAGTCACGCTCGCATTTGAGTGCGTGTATTTTTAGTCACGCTCGCGTTGTCTGCGTGTATTTGAGTCACGCTCCTGTCTTTGTACTGCGTGCGTGACTTTTCAAGCTCATGTCCCTGAGCTTGCGTGCGTGACTTTTCACGATCACATTGTGCGTGACTTTTGGCGTGCGTGACTTTTCACCCTCACGCTGCGCGTGCGTGCGTGAATTATTTGTCACGCTCATACGCTCACGTTGCCAGCACGTATCACTTGTCACACATCACTTGTCATACCCCACTATTCATGCTCACGCTTACCAGAGTGTACTACTTTTTACGCTCGCTCCTTCATGCCAGACTTGGCGTACTTTTCACGCATACGATTCTTGCGTGACTTTTGGACTTAGCTTAGACTTGTTAGCATGACTTCCTGACTTGGGAGTTTTATTTGTTCTATTATTTTATTCATTTAATGTTGGCATGATAATTCCCTATTATATCCTTACGCCTTTTTGCATGAACCTGAAAATCTTAGCATGTTAATATTTTAATACCTATGGTTGTGTATTAGTGCCAAGTGTCAGGATTGGTATATGGATATCCAGTGAGACTGGAACTTGACCTCGAGAGTTATAGACTCGACCCTATTTGATGATAAATGACTTTCATGCCTTGTCACCATTAATGACGATGGTTACTTGACTAATTGATCATGCGTTCCTAGTTGGAACTAAGAGGCTGGCTAGTCGTCTTATTAAAATGAATGAATGAGACACGTTCATGTTATGAACTATTACAATCGACTGGCTGATCCCGAAATATTGACATACATACACATGCAGGCTTTAATCTATTTATTTATTTATTTATTTATTTATTTTCTATAAAAGAAGCATGTGTACTTTATGGTCAAGGCATGATTACCGTGGTTAGATTTGATTGTTGCATTACGCTATGTAAGACCTGCAATCTAACCGCACTGGTATCGTTGTAGAGTTGTGCATATCGTACCCCGTACGAAAGTACTCATTTGAATGACCATGATCCACGGCATGGAATTTCACTCAACGTAGGGACTATTAAGTTAAATAAAATAATGATTGCATGGAGAGTATAGATTCCCGAGTTCTTACATGGCAGCCCCCTTGGGACGAGTAGTACCCGACGGGCCGGCTAGTTCCCACAGATACTGTAAATCTGCCACACGGGCAGGGAACAGTATCTGCTTTTATTATTATGGTATATTGTATATTGACGGGCGTCCTGCTAGGACTCGTCTAATTCATGCATGGCGCACACGATTGACTGGATAGACTAGCCTTACTCACACATAGTAAGAACTGAGGAATCTTTATTGCATTATTCCAGGATAACTTGGGACTCACAATAGCAAGCCGTAGGATTTGATTGACCGTTCAAGATGATTTGTTTGTGTACTGTACTACTCTGTTATCTAACTGGGATGATCAGAATGTCAGGACATGACGGGTCAACTTCTGTCCTTGTTTGGTTGGGAGGTTGGTTCGAAGTGTCGTAATGTGATGTGAATCCTAGTAGCAAGCAGAGATCTATTATTATATTCTTTTACTTACTGGTTTATGTCCTTCATATCGTCCTTCCTTGTGGTACTTGCTATTAGAGGTCTAACCTCTCTGGTTTTGCATGGCCAGATTTAGAGCCGGTTTCCGAGGATCCAGTGTACTTCTACCTCCAAGATGGTCAATACTAGGGGAATGATCACAGGAGGACTCGAGTGGGTTCCTTACTTCACCGCTCGTTTTGTTATTTACCTTTATACTTAGCCGTTTGGCACCGACATGTTAGTCGGATTGTCTTGTACTTACTTTTACATGATTGTAATTAAGTCAAACTGCAGCTGATAACAATTGTGTATACTTGCTATACCATCTGGCTATGTTTTGTAAAGCCAGATCTCAAGAACATTTTGACTGAGCGTTTGGGACGCCTTACTGCTTTATCTTACATGTTCTCTATTTCTGTTTCCTTGCTTGAATGAATGAGACAATAGATGGGTAATGACCATAGCAAGACTTTTATGTAGTATGCACCCCCTCGTCTGGTTAGACAGCATTGATCGTATTATACGGTATTCATCTACCCGTAATACGTAGCTGGCTGAGTCATTCCTCCGCTCTCCAGTATTCTGGTTCTGGGGCGTGACAAGGTTTTAGTGGTGGCACATGCAGGTCTGATTTCAGACTTGTGGGATATTTTGATAGGATGTCTCAATCACACATATTTTCTCTTGATCTCCTGATTCGTTATTCTCAACTCTTACTTGACATTCCGGTATCCTTTGACTTCATTGATCCTTCATGTCCGGTCGTTTGATTGTTCTCTTGTCCCTTTTCTTAGGGGCACTTCGTCCGCAGCGGTCAGAGCTGAGCAGCAACAACAAAGGCAACAAGGACAACCTGACCAGGATGGTCAGCAACCAGGGCCAGTCTCGCCTCAGGAGGCTATCCAGGAAGAAGTGATAGTAGAACCATCGGTTGGACCGCAGTATCCAGATATTCCAGACCCACCCATAGTTCCACCTACCCCTATGGAAGTGGACACACCAGTCCTTCTGGAGATCATGAGAGGAATGATGGCTGCTCAGCAACATCAGATGTTGGCCCAGCAGCGTATGCACACTCAGCTATAAGAGCAGAATGTGTTGCTCAACCAAGGATTGCAGACGGCTTTGGAAAGAGGAGTGAAGGCTGATTCAGGAGCATCAGCCAGGTTTTGCAAGTACAATCCCCGCCGTTTCGAGGGCACGGAGGATACCATCTCAGCAGATGCATGGCTTAAGGATATGGAGGCTATTCTGACAGCGGCTAAGGTACATTGACTATAGGAAGCTTAACGCGGCAACAGTGAAGAACAAGTACCCATTACCCAGGATCGACGACTTATTTGATTAGTTGAGCAAAGCTAGAGTTTTCTCCAAGATAGATCTTCGTTCAGGGTACCATCAGGTGAGGGTAAGGAAGGAAGACATTCCCAAGACAGCATTCAGGTCGAAGTATGGGCATTATGAGTTCTTAGTAATGCCGTTTGGTTTGACCAATGCTCCAGCAATATTCATGGATTTGATGAATCGTATCTTTATGCCATACTTAGACCAGTTTGTCGTTGTGTTTCTTGACGACATTCTCGTATACTCTGCTAGTGAAAAGGAGCATGAAGACCACCTCAGGAAAGTGTTGCAAGTTCTGAGAGAGAACCAGTTGTATGCCAAGCTCAGCAAGTGTGAGTTTTGGTCGGATCACATTTCATTTTTGGGACATATCATATCAGGAGCTGGAGTAGCAGTAGATCCCAAGAAGGTAGAAGCAGTAGAGAGTTGGCCAGTACCCAAGACCGTAGCAGATGTGCGGAGCTTCTTGGGATTGGCAGGATATTACAGAAGGTTTGTGTCAGACTTTGCAAGGCTTTCAGCACCCATGATCCGCTTGACCCGGAAGGATGTACCATTTGATTGGTCGGCAGAATGTCAGGCATCATTCGAGACTTTGAAGCAGAAGTTGATATCAGCACCTATTCTTACATTACCAGTTGGACCCGAAGGTTTTACAGTATATTGTGATGCGTCGGGTAAAGGACTTGGATGTGTCCTTATGCAACATGGGAAGGTGATAGCATATGCATCTAGGCAGCTTCGGGACCACGAGAAGAATTACCCAACTCATGATTTAGAGTTAGCGGCAGTAGTGTTTGCTCTGAAGCTATGGAGGCATTACTTATATGGTGACCGAGTGGAAATGTACACAGACCATAAAAGTCTGAAGTACATCTTTACTCAGAAGGAACTAAACATGAGGCAGAGAAGGTGGTTGGAGTTGATCAAGGATTATGACGTGGAGCTTCAGTATCACCCAGGCAAGGCTAATGTAGTAGCAGACGCTCTTAGCAGGAGAGGCGGCGCATTTATGTTGACAACACAGAAGCACATCTTAGAAGACCTTCAGGAGATGGGCATCGAAGTTATATTTCCTAATAATGTAGGAGTTCTAACTAGTCTACAAGTCCAATCTGACTTGGTAGACAGGATCAAGGCAGCTCAGGCACAAGACCCAAGGATTCAGAAGCTTAGGGCAGAATGTGAGTCAGGACTCAGGAAGGAGATGAGGATTCACGAAGATGGTACACTTAGGTTCGGATCGCGTTTATGTGTGCCTAGTAGAGATATCAGACAGGAGGTCATGGCAGAAGCTCACAGTTCTCAGTATTCTATTCACCCTGGAGGGACCAAGATGTACCAAGATATCAAACAGCATTTCTGGTAGAACGGAATGAAGAGACAGATAGCTAGATTTGTTTCCCGTTGCTTGGTATGTCAGCAGGTGAAGGCAGAACAGCAGAGGCCAGCTGGGTTATTGCAACCGCTTCCTATCCCGGAATAGAAATGGGAGCATATTACAATGGACTTTGTGACCAGTTTACCGAGATCACCAAGTGGTAAGGATGCTATTTGGGTGATAGTAGACTGACTTACGAAGGTAGCACACTTTCTTCCTTTCAGAGTAGGGCAATCTACAGAAAAGTTGGCAGAGTTGTATATACAACAGATAGTCAGGCAGCATGGAGTCCCTGTCAGTATTGTGTCAGATCGAGATACCCGCTTTACATCACATTTCTGGAAGAGCTTACATCATAGTCTGGGTACCAAGTTAAGGTTTAGCACGGCCTACCATCCGCAGACGGATGGGCAATCAGAAAGAACGATTCAGACTTTAGAAGACATGTTGCGAGCTTGCACTCTAGATTTTGGAGGGTCTTGGGAGAGTCACCTGCACTTGGTCGAGTTCTCATACAACAATAGTTATCAAGCCAGTATCCAGATGGCGCCATTTGAAGCATTATATGGTAAGAAGTGCAGGTCACCGCTTGCATGGGATGATATCGGGGAGAGGAAGATGTTAGGCCCAGAAATGATTGTTCAGAAGGTTGAAGTAGTTAAAGGAATTAGAGAGCGACTTCGAGTTGCGCAGGATCGGCATCGTCATTGGGCGGACCAGCATCGTAGGCCGTTAGAATTCTCTGTTGGGGACCACGTATTCTTGCGGATCTCACCTACTCGTGGGGTCATTAGATTTAGCGTTCGCGGGAAATTGAGTCCACGGTACGTGGGCCCATTTGTTATCCTTGATCGGATAGGCGATGTTGCTTATCGTTTATCACTCCCACCTTCGTTACGAGAGGTGCATAACGTGTTTCATGTATCTCAATTACGTAGGTATGTATCGGACCCAAGCCATGTCCTCGATCATTCTGAGCTGGTTGTTGGTACCAACCTGTCTTACGAGGAACAGCCTGTGTCCATTTTGGACCGAAGAGAGAAGATACTCAAGAACCGAACAATTAGTCTTGTCCGTGTTGCTTGGGGTCATCACTCCTTGGGAGAGTCAACGTGGGAACGTGAGGATGATATCCGATCACGATATCCACACATGTTTGACTCACAAGGTATATCTCTTTCTGTATACCTTGATTGTCTTGATTTCTCATGCTTATCACTTTATGGGTAGAGCTACTTGATATCGTAGATTGATGGATTTACATATATAGTACTTGCTTTTGATATAGTAACAACAATTGCTTGTTCACTAGAATTGCTTGATCACTAGAATTGCTTGTATTAGTTTAGCCCCGATGTTTCTATCCTGCTTGGATTTGAAATTCCGAGGACGAAATTTTTCTAAGGTGGGTAGAGATGTCACTCCCCGTTCCCGGAATGCATATTTTTATACATGTACAACTCATGAGTATTTATTTAGTATTTATCATGTAGTATTCTGTATTTAAATTCCTTTGAAATTTTCATGTTAATTAATTATCTGCTCTTTAAATTCCATGTTAATTTATTTCCTGTAATTTTATTTATGTATTTTCTTCCTGCTTTTATTTCCTGCTTTTAGTCTTGCTTATTTGGTTCGGCCTTATTGGGTTCGGATTGGTGGTGGACAACCCGGCCCACTAGCTCCCACCTACCACCCCCCTTCCTATTTAAAGCTTCCATCTCTTTCTCTCTCCTCATTACTTCATTCTCACCATTACTTCTTCTTCTTCCTCTCATTACTTCTCCACCTAACTAGCAGCAGCAGTAGGCAAGTGCAAACTTGCTTCTCAATCACCCATTTTTTTGGTTCATTTGCCTTCTTCTCGTGATTCCAAGAGAGATTAGTTCTTAGCATTTTTGATTTCTACGGCTAGTTTTCTCTAGATCTAAGTTATAGTATTTCGGCTGTTCATGGGTTCTTGATCCACCAACTTAGCGTGTATTTCTGGCACTGGAACAAGGCTCCATTGGACTTAGAGTTTGGGAGATGTTTCACGCACACGTTCTTACGTGCTCGCGTAAAACATCAGCCCAGTCATGCACACGTCTATACGTGTTTGCGTGTATTTCAGTCACGCTAACGTTCTCATGAGCGTGCGTGTATTTCAGTCGCGCTCCTGTCTGTGCGTGCCTGCGTGACTTTTGAGTTACGTCCACTTTGTGCGTGCGTGTATTTTTTAGTCACGCTCGCATTTGAGTGCGTGTATTTTCAGTCACGCTCGCGTTGTCTGCGTGTATTTGAGTCACGCTCCTGTCTTTGTACTGCGTGCGTGACTTTTCACGCTTATGTCCCTGAACTTGCGTGCGTAACTTTTCACGATCACATTGTGCGTGAATTTTGGCGTGCATGACTTTTCACCCTCACGTTGCGCGTGCGTGCGTGAATTATTTGTCACGCTCATACGCTCACGTTGCCAGCACGTATCACTTGTCACGCATCACTTGTCACACCCCACTGTTCACGCTCACGCTTACCAGAGTGTACTACTTTTTACGCTCGCTCCTTCATGCCAGACTTGGCGTACTTTTCACGCATACGATTCTTGCGTGACTTTTGGACTTAGCTTAGACTTGTTAGCATGACTTCCTGACTTGGGAGTTTTATTTGTTCTATTATTTTATTCATTTAATGTTGGCATGATAATTTCCTATTATATCCTTACGCCTTTTTGCATGAACCCAAAAATCTTAGCATGTTAATATTTTAATACCTATGGTTGTGTATTAGTGCCAAGTGTCTGGATTGGTATATGGATATCCAGTGAGACTGGAACTTGACCTCGAGAGTTATAGACTCGACCCTATTTGATGATAAATGACTTTCATGCCTTGTCGCCATTAATGACGATGGTTACTTGACTAATTGATCATGCGTTCCTAGTTGGAACTAAGAGACTGGCTAGTCGTCTTATTAAAATGAATGAATGAGACACGTTCATGTTATGAACTATTACAATCGACTGGCTGATCCCGAAATATTGACATACATGCACATGCAGGCTTCAATCTATTTATTTATTTATTTATTTATTTATTTTCTATAAAAGAAGCATGTGTACTTTATGGTCAAGGCATGATTACCGTGGTTAGATTTGATTGTTGTATTACGCTATGTAAGACCTGCAACCTAACCGCACTGGTATCGTTGTAGAGTTGTGCATATCGTACCCCGTACGAAAGTACTCATTTGAATGACCATGATCCACGGCATGGGATTTCACTCAACGTAGGGACTATTAAGTTAAATAAAATAATGATTGCATGGAGAGTATGGATTCCCGAGTTCTTACATGGCAGCCCCCTTGGGACGAGTAGTACCCGACGGGCCGGCTAGTTCCCACAGATACTGTAAATCTGCCACATGGGCAGGGAACAGTATCTGCTTTTATTATTATGGTATATTGTATATTGACGGGCGTCCTGCTAAGACTCGTCTAATTCATGCATGGCGCACATGATTGACTGGATAGACTAGCCTTGCTCGCACATAGTAAGAACTGAGGAATCTTTATTGCATTATTCCAGGATAACTTGGGACTCACAATAGCAAGCCGTAGGATTTAATTGGCCGTTCAAGATGATTTGTTTGTGTACTGTACTACTATGTTACCTAACTGGGATGATCAGAATGTCAGGACATGACGGGTCAACTTCTGTCCTTATTTGGTTGGGAGGTTGGTTCGAAGTGTCGTGATGTGATGTAAATCCTAGTAGCAAGCAGAGATCTATTATTATATTCTTTTACTTACTGGTTTATGTCCTTCATATCGTCCTTCCTTGTGGTACTTGCTATTAGAGGTCTAACCTCTCTGGTTTTGCATGGCCAGATTTAGAGCCGGTTCCCGAGGATCCAGCGTACTTCTACCTCCAAGATGGTCAATACTAGGGGAATGATCGCAGGAGGACTCGAGTGGGTTCCTTACTTCACCGCTCGTTTTGTTATTTACCTTTATACTTAGCCGTTTGGCACCGACATGTTAGTCGGATTATCTTGTACTTACTTTTACATGATTGTAATTAAGTCAGACTGCAGCTGATAACAATTGTGTATACTTGCTATACCATCTGGCTATGTTTTGTAAAGCCAGATCTCAAGAACATTTTGACTGAGCGTTTGGGACGCCTTACTGCTTTATCTTACATGTTCTCTATTTCTGTTTCCTTGCTTGAATGATTGAGACAATAGATGTGTAATGACCATAGCAAGACTTTTATGTAGTATGCACCCCCTCGTCTGGTTAGACAGCATTGATCGTATTATACGGTATTCATCTACCCGTAATACGTAGCTGGCTGAGTCATTCCCCTGCTCTCCAGTATTCTGGTTCTGGGGCGTGACACATTAAATGAAATAGAGTAATAAATGAGGAATTAAAATCATACCTAGGTAGGTTTCTTGGAGAGAGAGAGAGCTTGGAAGAAAGAAAAGATTTTGAAAGAGAGAGAGAGAGAGATGTTTGCTTAATGAGGAAGAAAGGGGGGGCTCTCCTATATGGCCGGCCAAGTGGGGAGGGAGGGTTTGTGGGTTTGGGTAGTGATCCAATAACACTCCAAACCCATTAGACTTAGGTTTAATTGGTTCGGGTTTGGTTCGGTCTAATTTAATCAACTAATTAAGCTCTAAAATGACTAATTAAGCCATGAAAAATAGGGTTTATAATTTCTAACATAATTATGATGGTATGTGGGCCAAGTCCAGCTAGTATGTGGGTCCCACTAGGGTCCAGGCTACCCGGGTCTCCAATTTGAGTCCGAATTGGATAAAATCCAAACCAAACCAAATAAATCCCAAAAAATCACATAAAATAAATAAAAATTCCTAAAAATTATAAAACTTGAAAAATGACAAAAATACCCCTAATTTGAAAACTGGGGGTGACAACAAAATTTTAAGCCCATGTGAGCATGTGGGGTGACTAAGATGGCCATATAGGAATATTTTATGTATGTACAAATATTTTTAAATTATTTTAGAACTTGTTGAATATTTATTGACTTTGGGTACAAAAATCTACATTTTATTAATAAAATAATAGTTTACAAAATTTTACAATTTTTGGACCCGGATGAGGGTGTACGGTATGAGTTCACCCATTGGGACGATTTTATAAAATTATTATTATTAAAGTTATTTTATGGAAATTTAATAAACAAGTTTTCCTATTTAAATATTATTATTATTGAGTTGATTTATTAAGGATTGAATTTATATATATATATGTAGATATGCTCAAATATATTAAATAATTGGATAGTTGACTTTTAAATGGTATTTGGATTTAAAATAGATTTTTTGGTGTATTTATGGATATATATATATATAAAATATATATATATATATATATATATATATATATATATATATATATATATATATATATATATATATATATATATAAATGATTGATGGAAAAGAAAAGAAAAAAAAAGAAAAAAATAATAATAATAACAACAACAAACCTAAATGTGGCCGCCCACTTTGTTTCTTGTTCCCACAAAGCTAGCAGCAGCTAGCAAGCATATGTGCGCCCACACAAAAACAACAGCACCTTAGTATGGTTGGCCGAACTTCCCCTTATATGTATATATGTATGTATACATACATATATATGATATACAAACCCTAATCCCTAATTTCTTCCTCTCTCCTTCCTCCTCTCTCCTCCGCTCACCCTCTTCCCGGCGAGCACCTCCGCGCCCAGCCACAGCAGCCCCGCTTCACGGTTGCCACGGCAACACCACCACCAACAACAACGGCGACAACAACGACCGTTTTGATCAACGAGGTATCCAACTTTCCCGTTCGATTACTCTCTCGATTCTAATCCGTTTTTAATTCCGTAAATTCGTGTAGAAATCCCACATGACCCTCTATCATCTCCTTCAAATAGATTTATTTATTCTGCAATAAATTTCAGGTTTAATTAGATTAAAAATTACGAAAAATCAGTTTTCAAAAAACCTTAAAAACCCCGGTACGAGGTCCGTCCCGACAAACCGGATGACCCCGTCATAAACCAAGAGTACCGAAAGGTCCGTATCGATTTTGTGGACGTGCGGGCTTTGACGGAATTTAAATTGGTTGCGTGTGCGCGACGAATTTGATCCGTATCCGTCAAATTTTTCCGAATCGGGCTTTTTTGATATTTCCCAATTACTTTGTGCACACTCATCAAATCGCGATGAAACTTGCGCCATTGGACTCGAAATATTTTTTGGTCCTGTATGCCAAGTTTGGTCCGATTCTGAGACCGTTGACTGGGACGCTATTTTGGCGGGCCCATAATCCCACTCAACGGGCGATTTTGTGCACAGTCCACCGGAATCCAAAATTTGACATACCATTGGGTTCGTCTCATCAAAACAAATTTGTAGACATGTAGTTTGACGACTTTAGAGATCGTAGATATTGGTACGCATTTCGGTGCAAAGCGGGTCCAACGGCGGACATCATTTTGACCCGAAATTACGAAATTGTTCATGTTCCAGAATTTGACTTTTGGACAGGCATTTCCTAGGCATATCTTTTATTTCAAACTCGTTCGTGATGTTTGTTTCAGCATCCGGAGCTTCTTGTGGATTTTGACTTTCGTGTTGACGATTCTGATTGATGGATTTTGCTGCTTCTCGCACCACCCTCAGGCAAGATACCTTACCTTATTTACTGTTATAATTATATGCATCTTATTTATTTATTTACTGCATATTTATTGTCTATTTCTTTCAGTTGGATCCATGATTTGTTCTTCATAGTTTCTTGTTTACTTTCAGTATTTCTCTTTTTTGTCTTTTAAAATACATATGGACCTAGTCCTAGTGGACTACCTTTTGTTAGTGAACCTTGGGAGGGTGAAGACAGTTTGATGTATGGGCTACCCAAAACTAAAGGCCGTAGTAACTGCGTACTACGGTAGTCGAGTCGCGAGGGTCACTAGCCTCGAGCTATGTGGACTGATGGGTCACGTGGGCCGCTAGCCTCGAGTTATGTCGGCTGATAGTATTGGTACTTGACGTATGCGTGTTGTGAGTTGTTACCTTATCCTGGGAGAGTCAGCCTTCACCTGCCCATACATCGATATGTCTTCTAAATTGCCTACTAGAAAGGTTAGGAGACCTTAGCAAATTTTATGTTCCAATCATGGCATGGAAAAATGTTACATCGTAGAATAGTAAGTTACCCCTTGTCCTTGTTTGGTTGTAGGTGTAGCCTACTGTTTCGATGATGGGATATTGAGCGTATTATGGTTTGGACACTTTTACTTTATCTTTATTTTATGGTGCATTTATATTCAGTTCATATGGCATGTTCTTCCTGTATCTTGTTACGTCCCTCTGAGGACCTGGTTATCTCTCCAGGTGTGTGTGCTTCTGTGATATTGTAGGTGTTCTAGTCGAGGCCATGATCTTCTCCATCCTTTCGAAGATGATTGCACTTGGCTAGTCTTATTATTTCATCTATTCTTCCTTGTACCTTTTACTTGAGATAGTTGGTAGTGGACTTTGTCTCCGCCTAACGTATTGTACAAAGACTTATTGCAGTTGATTATATGATATCTTTGATTTTTTATTTGTGGATGAGATTAGATTACTCTTGGTTTACTGCATTTTACAGCTTATGTATTCATACGAGGTTTCCATATATTGGAGTATACTTCGTATGTATGCAGCTGGCATAGATACGTACCTAGTCCTAAGTATTTTGGGACTGGGGCGTTACATGTTTTTGTGGTGGTCCATGCATGTCAAGTTTGTCACTTCGGTTACGTAATTGTACCGATGTGAGCCTGCAACATAGGATTAGAATCTAGGAATCTCATCCATACAGCTTGACCTCTTTCCTTGGCTTCAAATTTTAAACTCTTGTTCGACCTCCTTGAACTGCATCTTGCTTGATTCCTTTCTACCGTCGATTCTTATTTTCGTGCTTAGTGTCAACTAGGAAGATGACTACACTAGTATATGCTCATAGGTCAAACACATGGATAGAATGGTTATATTGGCAATTGGAATACATTTAAGACTCTAATTAAGTTAAAATGTTTTTTTTTAAGTGTGATTTAATGATTAGTAATTTGTAAAGTAGGATACTACCAAGGAAGGTTTTAATCGTGAGATTTCTAAATAGTAAACACCCTAGGATTGATACTGTAGGAAGGAGAGAAAAAAAATAATATAGCTAGAATCTTTATACCATTGATTTAAGAAATTGATTGAATTTTTGAGTTTTGATGTTTATGAATTATGGGGTTATAGCTATACATCTTTGAACAAATATAAAATTTATTTGATTTCGAGTTGTGATATTTATAATTTATTGGATTATAGTTATACACCTTTGATCAGTTATAAATTGGGTATGAAAAGGATCTTAGATTTCAAATGTGGTTCTAGAAATTATTTAAATTTGTGTCGTACAACTTGCGATTTTGTGTTTAGTAAAATTTGAATTTTAGTGGAAGTAATGATGGTGAATTTTGGTTTAAAATATTTGAAAGTTATGAAAACAATTTTTGAATTTTTTTCTTTATTTAAATTGTGTCCTATGATTGAGGATTTACAAATCTATTTAGATTTTTGGTAAAAAAAAAAAATTGACTGATAAGATTATCTGAAAATTTAGTTTAATGTGGGATTGCTAATATTAAAATTTTTGGAAGAATTTCGAAGGATGTGCTGGAAAGTTATTTTGATTGATTAAAGGAAGTTACCATTTAAAAGTTGTGATTTTGTTGGAATAACTTAGCATAAATAGAAGTTAAAATTGATGAGAGTATTGAGCTTAATTGTTGAGATTGCTTTTAATATGATAAGAGTTTTATTATGAGTTATTTGAAGATTTTAGAGTGTTAAATTTTTGATTGATTGTGAAATTTTATGGATTCGTAAATTATGAACTCTTGAGTTAAATAGTTGAATTTAAACGTAAATTTTGGAAAAGGTTAGTAGTAACGAGATAAAATTTTGCTTTGAGATTTAAGAAAGTGATTTAAACTTTTATGATGAATTTGAACGGCTTGGAGAGAATACAAATTTTGGTGGTATATTTTTGGAAGTTTATTTTTGAAACTTTTGGAGGATACTTGAGCTAAAATTTTAATGGTAGGCCCCAAGATAACCCTACTGGGTATTCTACACTAATTGCCATGTCACTCATGACCATGATAGTAGTATATACACAAGTGTTGTTAGTCATCTACCCAGCTATGTGACTGTATTACCACCTTGACTTACTCGACCTTCCTTCAATTCTAGATCTTTTAATTGCGACCTTCTAACCCATTTGCAATTGTAATAATTAGTTAATGGTTCCTTAATGGTATTCATCTAATGGACTATCTTCTCTCTAGAACTATGTCCCTAAATGATTTTATTGGATTCTCTAATAAATTTTATTTCATGCTTTAACTTGATCTTCTTTATTTTTGTACATTAATTATCACCTCGTGAACTCCCACTTTCTATTTTATAACTTTTGGCATCCCTTACCATGACTTGGATATTTGGAGCACAACACTAAACTTTTCCTCTCAACAAATTTTATATGTAAGTCCTAGACAAGCCCACCTTCATGTAGATATATTATGTCCCACTAAAACATGTCTCCTTGTACTCTATTTCTTGATATGACTTTATGGTCAAAATGGCCAAACTATAACCTCTACCATGACACCAAAATACTCCCCGACTTCAATTAAGAGATCCAACCTTGACTCAATCCCTTAACCCGATAGGTGAATTTTGTTCTACTTAGTTCCTTAAATGCTTAAATTTGTGCTTTATCTTGATTGCTTAATCCATTGTCCCATCCCATTACTAGTTTAACTCTTGTAAGTTGGGTAGAATACCTCACGGCCTAATAAAGCCTTTGTTCTTGTGACCCACATTGATAAGTTCACTTAGACTATAAATTCAGAGGACCCTACCTTATCTAGTCTACCAAGCCATAAATGAAGAAACACTAGGACAACTGTATAGGCCCAAAATTCGGGCGAGCCTTGATTTAAAAGA
Source organism: Iris pallida (assembly GCA_029216955.1). NCBI lineage: Eukaryota > Viridiplantae > Streptophyta > Magnoliopsida > Asparagales > Iridaceae > Iris > Iris pallida. Next base: position 6,771,877 of record JANAVB010016191.1, on the reverse strand, counting down.
TCTGGGACTATTTGAAATTTCCTTCATCAGTACCTCCCTTGCTTATATTTTGACTATCTCACGCTGCTAACGTAGCTTCAGCTTTGCAAGCTTATTTCGTATCAAGCTTGATCATGACATAATTTATTGGGTGCACCCACTAACATATTGTCTAATCAGAACCGGTGCATGATGGTCTGATCAACCTATTGCACTTTGGTTCGCTTATCACAACTTATTCTATGCGGATGGAGACATAGTTAAACTTGCCTTAGAGTCTCATCCGCGACCGCCTTGACAATTATCTTTAGAATTATTTTTGCCGCCAATGAACCCCGCAATTCGTACTCAATATATAACACCATTTTTGAAACTTTTGTTGTTCTTGTCTTTTACTTATTTTGGAAAGACAAGGCACTGTACTTGCTAAGATAGACTCAAGGTATCATCCTTGGTTGCCCAATCGATTAATTATACACAAATGTAGATAGCCACCGACCGACTCATGTGGCTATATCCTCGCCTTTAACTACTCCTCATTTCTCAATCCTAGAATTATTATCGTGTCCTTCCAATTGTTCTTGAGCACTCGAGAATGATTATAATCATTCACTTAAATCAAACTCTCAATCGAGGCGATTAGTCCCCAGTTTCTCTCTAGGAACCATATCTCCCAAATGTCTAAATTATTCTCTTTGACCTACTCAATTCCTTATTACTCTCCAAAGTGGATTATCGAAATCTTGCTACCTTCACTAGCAACCCTTACTCTATCCCATAATCATGATATTTTTGTATATATCGACTCCACAATTTTCTAAATGCACGGTTGTGTGGAACGTTGTTTTATCGCCCCCACCAAAATTTAATTGTATTTTGGTATTGACGAACTCATCCTATCCCTCAACCCTATCTACCCTATTAATCCTAAATTTCGAGGACAAAATTCTTGTAAGTTGGGTAGGATGTAAAACCCCTATTTTTTAATTATTTTTTATTATTTTATTAAACTTAAAAATGAATTTATACAATTTATGGTTTTATTTATTTATTTTTTGATGACCCGATTTGGCCAATTCAGCCCGAACAGGGCCCGAACAAAATTTTAAGCCCATGCGAGCATGTGGGGTGACTAAGATGGCCATATAGGAATATTTTGTGTATGTACAAATATTTTTTAAAATTATTTTTAGAACTTGTTGAATATTTATTGACTTTGGGTACAAAAATCTACATTTTATTAATAAAATAATATTTTACAAAATTTTACAATTTCTGGACCCGGATGAGGGTGTACGGTATGAGTTCACCCATTGGGACGATTTTATAAAATTATTATTATTAAAGTTATTTTGTGGAAATTTAATAAACATGTTTTCCTATTTAAATATTATTATTATTTGAGTTGAATTATTAAGGATTAAATTTATATATATATGTAGATATGCTCAAATATATTAAATAATTGGATAGTTGACTTTTAAATGGTATTTGGATTTTAAATAGATTTTTTGGTGTATTTATGGATATATACATATATAGATATATATATATATATATATATATATATATATATATATATATATATATATATATATATATATATATATATATATATATATATATATATATATTTAAATGATTGATGGAAAAGAAAAGAAAAGAAAAAGAAAAAGATAATAATAATAATAACAACAAACCTAAATGTGGCCGCCCACTTTGTTTCTTGTTCCCACAAAGCTAGCAGCAGCTAGCAAGCATATGTGCGCCCACACAAAAACAACAGCAGCTTAGTATGGTTGGCCGAACTTCCCCTTATATGTATATATGTATGTATACATACATATATATGATATACAAACCCTAATCCCTAATTTCTTCCTCTCTCCTTCCTCCTCTCTCCTCCGCTCACCCTCTTCCCGGCGAGCACCTCCGCGCCCAGCCACAGCAGCCCCGCTTCACGGTCGCCACGGCAATACCACCACCAACAACAACGGCGACAACAACGACCGTTTTGATCAACGAGGTATCCAACTTCCCCGTTCGATTACTCTCTCGATTCTAATCCGTTTTTAATTCCGTAAATTCCTGTAGAAAGCCCATATGACCCTCTATCATCCCCTTCAAATAGATTTATTTATTCTACAATAAATTCCAGGTTTAATTAGATTAAAAATCACGAAAAATCAGTTTTCAAAAAACCTTAAAAACCTCGGTACGAGGTCCGTCCCGACAAACCGGATGACCCTGTCGCAAACCGAGAGTACCGAAAGGTCCGTATCGATTTTGTGGACGTGCGGGCTTTGACGGAATTCAAATTGGTTGCGTGTGCGCGACGAATTTGATCCGTATCCGTTAAATTTTTTTGTATCGGGCTTTTTCGATATTTCCCAATTACTTTGTGCACACTCATCAAATCGCGATAAAACTTGCGCCATTGGACTCAAAATATTTTTTTGGTCCTGTATGCCAAGTTTGGTCCGATTCTGAGACCGTTGACTGGGACGCTATTTTGGCGGGCCCATAATCCCACTCAACGGACGATTTTGTGCACAGCCCATCGGAATCCAAAATTTGGCATACCGTTGGGTTTGTCTCATCAAAACAAATCTGTAGACATATAGTTTGATGACTTTAGAGACCGTAGATATTGGCACGTATTTCGGTGCAAAGCGGGTCCAACGGCGGACATCATTTTGATTCGAAATTACGAAATTGCCCCTGTTCCAGAATTTGACTTTTGGATTGGCGTTTCCTAGGCATATCTTTTATTCCAAACTCGTTCGTGATGTTTGTTTCAACATCCGGAACTTCTTGTGGATTTTGACTTTCGTGTTGAAGATTCTGATTGATGGATTTTGCTGCTTCTCGTACCACCCTCAGGCAAGATACCTTGCCTTATTTACTGTTATAATTATATGCACCTTATTTATTTATTTACTGCATATTTATTGTCTATTTCTTTCAGTTGGATCCATGATTTGTTCTTCATAGTTTCTTGTTTACTTTCAGTATTTTTCTTTCTTGTCTTTTAAAATGCATGTGGACCTAGTCCTAGTGGACTACCTTTTGTTAGTGAACCTTGGGAGGGTGAAGACAGTTTGATATATGGGCTACCCAAAACCAAAGGTCATAGTAACTGCGTACTACGGTAGTCGAGTCGCAAGGGTCACTAGCCTCGAGCTATGTGGACTGATGGGTCACGTGGGCCGCTAGCCTCGAGTTATGTCGGCTGATAGTATTGGTACTTGACGTGTGTGTGTTGTGAGTTGTTACCTTATCCTGGGAGAGTCAGCCTTCACCTGCCCATACATCGATATGTCTTCTAAATTGCCTACTAGAAAGGTTAGGAGACCTTAGCAAATTTTATGTTCCAATCATGGCATGGAAAAATGTCACATCGTAGAATAGTAAGTTACCCCTTGTCCTTGTTTGGTTGTAGGTGTAGCCTACTGTTTCGATGATGGGATATTGAGCGTGTTATGGTTTGGACACTTTTACTTTATCTTTATTTTATTGTGCATTTATATTCAGTTCATATGGCATGTTCTTCCTGTATCTTGTTACGTCCCTCTGAGGACCTGGTTATCTCTCCAGGTGTGTGTGCTTCTGTGATATTGCAGGTGTTCTAGTCGAGGTCATGATCTTCTCCATCTTTTCGAAGAAGATTACACTTGGCTAGTCTTGTTATTTCATCTATTCCTCCTTGTACCTTTTACTTGAGATAGTTGGTAGTGGACTTTGTCTCCGCCCAACGTATTGTACAAAGACTTATTGCAGTTGATTATATGATATCTTTGATTTTTCATTTGTGGATGAGATTAGATTACTCTTGGTTTACTGCATTTTACAGCTTATGTATTCATACGAGGTTTCCATATATTGGAGTATACTTCGTATGTATGCAGCTGGCATAGATACGTACCTAGTCCTAAGTATTTTGGGACTAGGGCGTTACAGATATCCGAAGAGAACATCGGATACAAATTTCTTATGCCAAAGCTTGGAGAGCTCGAGAGATGGCATTAGCTGAAATAAACGGTAGTTATGTTGATGCCTATGCTAGTCTTGAAAAGTATGATTTAAGAATTAAGGAGACAAATCCAGGCAGTAGAGTCTGTATAAAAACTATTGAAGACAATGGCTTTGAAAGAATTTTTATTTGTTTCAAAGCATGTATTGATGGTTTTTTAGCAGGTTGTTTACCAGTTATTAGTATTGATGGTACATTTCTTTCATCTAGATACCAAGGTACATTATTTATTGCTTGTGCTCATGATGGTTTTTTCATACACTTATGCCATGTATACACTTATGCCATGTATACATGCATGTTATGCTTGTAAGTCTTCCAACTACAATATTGAAATGTTTTATTCTTCAATATTTTCTACTGACAAGTTAAAAAGTGTGTATATGTCGCATATGGAACCTATTCCAGTACCGTACGAGCTTGAAGCTACTCTGACGCGAGGACCAATTGGAGTACCAGATGTTAGACGCAAAGCTGGAAGACCGAAGAAGAAGCGCATCCCTTCAAGCAATGAATCTACAAGAGATTTGCGTTGTAGTAACTGTCATGGAGTTGGACACAACAGAAGAAAATGTACGAGTCAACCTATGTAGTAACTGATGCATTCAAGTTGATAAACAAAGATGTAATCAAATAACAAAAAGAAATATGATTTACATTTTACATATTGAACACGAAAATAAATTCCACTATTTTCTAGCCAAATGTTTCCAAAGAGTTTTTCTAATACTGGTTCTACGCCTTGGACGCTCCGGTTCTGGGGCAACCACCGGTTCAGGGGAATCCTCCTGAGCTGGCCTTGGAGTCACAATCGCCTGGGGTATCTGACTTGGCCTTGGAGTCACAATCCACTGGGTCTCTTGAGTTGGCCTAGGAGCGCTTGGAGTCGACAGCAACTGTGTATATTGTTCCATCTCTGCAAACCAATTGGTAAAAGTAGGTTGGGAGCTGCTCTCACCGGCATAACCAGATGTTCCCTCGCCAGTAGGTTGGTAAGATGCCCCCTCTCCATAAGGTGCCTCATCTGCAGAATGATAAAATATCTCCTCCGGAGGATGATAGGGTGCCTCCTCGCCAGGATGATAAGACGACTTACGACTCTGTCTTTGACTAACATTGCCAGTTGGATAATTTGGAGGAATATATACATGAGGCATATGGGGCGCAGGACCATACTTAAGATCTCGTTCCATACCCTCCAAAATACGTTGTACTAGATTGAAAGTGCTAGCATAATCTCTATCGATAATCGCTTGAACCATTTCTGGACGCTAAATTTGAAAATATGTCAATTAATAAATGATAACTAACACAACATTGTTCAAATAAATAATACTTACCAATTGACTTATGTTATCTATAAATTGTCGCATATTGAAGTCATACACGGCTCAATTAGTGAACCGTATCTCTTTAAATGTGTATGCTTTGTTAGCTATACGTGGTGCTCCATACCAACGTCTGTATGTAATATCAGCTAACCCTGAATCGTTTGAACCTAACATATAAGTCGACAATTACAAACTTGAAATTAAATAAGATATTAAATTTGAACTTACAATCTTCAGCGGATTGAATAGGTCGTGACATGTTCAATATATTATATCGATCGGATCTCGTGTTCCATTCATGGAGATAACATTGAATTCTAGAAAGCCGTCCACTTTTGTTGTGGCTTATATTGGCGGACGTATTAGGAATAGTTTGTACGAGACCGAACTGGTGAAGAACACGATCAGCAAGGTGGTACATGGTTCGATAATCATATAAGATGACCAAGTTATAATGACTATTGGAATACGACATCCTTTGGATGTCGGGAGCATTGGCACGTATAATATACGGCATCCACGTAACATATATGAGATATTGTCAAGTCAATACATAAGCAAAATTAAACACAAATGTAATATTAATTTTTACCTCGTCATGTGTTAGAGAGTCAAATTCGGTTCGATAGATCGAGACAACCGGATGTCCACAATGTGCCTGGTCCACCACATCAGTAGTCCAACATCTACCTATTAGAAAGACACCTAATTTGCGGCTAATGCCAGTCACCGGTCTACCGATCGCAAAATGCTCATATGCCCAGATCTAAGTACAAACAATAATACAAAATTAGATTATATTAAGTAACGTTAATACTCTCTAGAATGATAAAATACCAGTAGGAGTGACATGCATCCAGTTAAATTTTTGTTCATATCTTGTAAAGAGGTCGCAGTCACAAACTCTGTCAGAGAAGCATACAAGTAAGCCAAGACTGCGGCTCTCCATGCATAGCGTGTCGGGTGAACCAAATTTTCCAAAAAAGGAAGAAGTCGAACAGTAATCCGACATCCAGTTGCGTTCGAAAAGAAAACTGAACCACATAGAGCGAGTAGATACACCCTTGTGCAACAAACAATCTGTAAACGTACGATACTATGAGTTCCATATTCTCAATATAAATACATTAATAAACAAGTGAAGTTAAATATCCGCTCTTCGTTTACGTTAACTGGACCATCAATTGTACGGTCTAGATCCATGAAGTTTTCGCGCAACCAGTTTATAGTGACGTCGGATCTTGTGTTTGTATCTTCGGGCGGATCAATACCGAGATAACATCTAATTATAGTAGCAGCGCTTGGTTGATTATCAAAAAATATAGGCTCATCTGTAATTTTAAATTAGATTTCTATATAAAATTTTGTCCCAAATTAATATTTAACAATTATTTTACCTGTAATAGGTAACCCTAAAATATTGGCTACATCCAGTAGAGTTACGGTCATCTCTCCTACCGGCAATTGAAAAGTGTTGCGTTGGGGCCACCAACGTTCCACTGGAGAAAATATTAAATCTCTGTCGTGCAACAAGAATTGAAGCTCATCTACGTATCCAAAACCAAATACGTTAGCTAAGCCCTTTTGATATGTATTTATCTTCCATGTGGAATAGTTTGTAGCGCTACGCCATTGTCTACGTTCACACAACCGTACATCCGGCTTATAATCAAATAACTACAAATAAAACGAATGACAAAAATTAACTCTAATTTAATATACAATAAAATAACGAATAAATATGAACTTTTGGAAAATTACCTCTCCGGTAAACACCAATCGCGATATATGATTTTTCCGTTCTTGTTCATCTCTTTCAGTCGGGTGTCCTCTACTGTAGGGGAGTCCAATGCAAAAGACTAGGCTCAATTTGGAGTTGATTTGGACATTTGGGGAGGAATTGGGGAAGAACACAAAAAGAGGCAATTCAAATGATTTAAAAATGATGCTAAAGGGTCAATGTGTTGTATTTATAGAGGGGGTGTTTGATGGCTGCCATTAGGTTAGGGTTAGAGTTTAGGATGAGTGGTCAAGGCTTCTCCAACAAATTCAAGCCAATCTAAAGGCTCACAACTAAAGTAACCTTTCTTAACATTTAGCCTAAAATATCCCACTAACAAATATCTAGATATTAATCTAATTTGATTACTTAGTTGAAACCCTCTAACTTAGTCTCTAGGGTCATGACTAACATCTAGATTAGGCTAAACTTCTAGGTCAAGTCTCAAATAATTAACTAGCACATATTTAATTCATATAATTTACAATTTCACAAAAGTGTCAAAATGACCAAAATACCCTTAGGCTAAAAAGTAAAAATATGAGATTCTAAACACATGATTAGGTCTCCATGATCATGATTAGTCTTCTAGGTCATGTATGACTAAGGTTACACTATCAAAACACCAAATTCACATACCACCATTTTAAATAGTTTTAAAATAACTAAAAATCACCAAAATCATAATATGATTTAAATATTATTATTAAATGATTATAATTACAAAAATTCAAAATTATCCTCATTTTAGAAAATTGGGTGTTACAAGTCTATCACCCTTAGAAGAATTTCGTCCTCGAAATTAAGATGGTCGTACTCCTTCTAGGTCAAACCCCCAACAATCAAGGTCGAAGCCTCTTCCTATCAGCACACAAGATCAACAAGTAAAATATGGGTAGTAGGCTTAAAATGGGTCATGTCCAAAATTTGGCTCGACAGGTTTAGGTTGAAAAGGTGTCCCCAGTTCGAGTCAAAAATAAAGCGACTCCGTGGGGTAAATCAATATGAGATCTTGTGTCAGGAAAATCGTATGAAGCAAATAATGCACAAGATGTTGTGTCTGAGTGGGACAGACTCTGGTCATGAGTGCCAGACTGGGAAGATAAGAAAAACTATGAATCAATTAGGGCTGTTAGGCAGTATTATCTTATATAAAACTGGAAACTGACTGCAATAGTCACCATTCTAAGGTCAGAAGTACACTATCATTTGTAAGTCAAAAAATCCTAACACAAATCATCAATTCATTATATTTAGAAGAAATTTATGTCAAAGGAAGTTACACAAAGGATTATACTAACAACTAAACTACTCCTACTCCTAAGTTAATTGAAGAAGAACAAACAACAATTTTTTTTGAAAAAGACTGAATTAAAAAGGTAGAATGATATTTTATAAACCTTCTTAAGATAAAATATAATAATCATATGCGTCTGTCCAAAATCATGATACTCAGAATCATCGCCATACTAGTAAGCAAGGCTACGATATTCACAGAGTCCTCGACTAAGGTACATACCTCTAGAATCATGGTATTTAAAATTTTTGCATTGTCGCATGCTTGGCCGCGAAAACCTTAAATTTCCACACCCGAGAAATATATCCAAAATCAGACTGTATGTCCTCACCATGCTTGCTAATGTGACTGTAAAAATTCTAGATTCCATAACTAAGTCGACCTAGCCCATACGATTCATCTTGGTAGAATATTTCAAATTAACCTTGATGACTAAGAATCAAATTCATCAACAAACAAGGAAGATAAACAGAAGTTATTGGAATCGAATTTCGAGATATTCATAATGAGATTCTCAAGGGTCATCCAAGGAATCTCTCAAGTAGTCCTAACAGTGATTGAGTATCCTCTCAACTAAAGCCTATTCCTTAACTTTACTCGTAGGTGCGCAGCAGTACAACTAATCGTCGTACTACCACGACTTCGCACAAATACGAATCTCGGCCTGCATGGGCCACCACTAAAAAGTCGGCCCACCGAGAATACGACCATCGTATTCAGCATTCATCTTCTCCCACTCTTAGCTCTTTAGTTATTGTTCCTCTATGTGAATGTATATGTTCTCCCACTCTTACCCTCTTATATACATCTACTTGCACTCCAACAACCCGTGAGGAATCTAGGAAAGCAAATAATGACATAGGAAAAAAGTACATAGGGGGGAGAGAAAGTAAGTATTGGGGGAAGAGAAAGAGGATATGGACAAATAAAAAGGGGGATAATGAGCATTTGAAAGAGGGAAGGGAGAGAATAATGAGCATTTGAAAGAGGGAGAAAAGGAGGGGGATGGCACTCTGGCGACATCATAGATGGCGTCGGGAGAGGGGGGCTCTGGCGCCATCAGAGATGTCACCAAGGAGTGGGAGGCACTATGGCGCCATCAGAGATGTCGCCAAGGGGGGGAGGCCCTCTGGCGCCATCTCCAATGTCGCATCATCCCTCTTCATGTAATTTCGTTAAAACTATCATCTTTCCTATAAATACATTAAACTTCATCACTCCTATGAAATTACCTGTTTCCGAAAAAAAGGGTATATATTGAAGTGATTTGTTTGCAAAGTAGAGGAACAGAGGAAGTCTTGCTAAAATTTAAAAGTAAATCTTCATCCCCAGTATAAACACACTCTTCATTCTGTTTCAACCAACAACAAAAATCAAAAAGATTATAAGAGCATCTCCAACCCTATTGTGACTTTGGAAAAAAGTTGTTGCCACATAGGAATGACAAAATTTTATTCAAAAGTTCTTCTCCAATGCAATTGTCAAGTCAATTATGAAGCTTATGTGGCAAAAATTAAAGAAGACATTGTGAAGTTGATTGTCTTGTTCTAGACAATGCACTTGACAATGTCTTCTCTTCCATGTCATCAATTATGAATAAAAAAATATTAGAAAAAAAGAAAGAAGATGAGTAGTTGTCTTAAAAGTTGTCTTGGAAGTTGGAAAAAATAACTTTTATTGTCTCCTCAATACTTTTGCATTGGAGAGAGCTTTTCTATCTCATTATCTTTTAAGATATAATTTTGCCACATAAATAAGACATTGTCTTGTGGCTCATGCCATATAGGAGCCACCTAAAACTCACAATACTTAACAAGACAATAGGGTTGGAGATGCTCTAAACCAGGGGCGGCCCGGAGGAGGGGCAAACAGGGCTTGCGCCCTGGGCCCCAAATCCCAAGGGGCCCAAATTTTTTTAAATGTTAGTAATAATAAAAAATAATGAAATATTGTTATTCTGATTTCTTCTTCAAAGTCCAAGGTCAGAAAAAAAAATTATTATAGCAATTCAACAAATAGGGCATGGCTTATTGGAATTAGATAGCCGTTCGACTCTTTAATTATTTCAAAGAAAAAAAACTAGTCTTCCCATCACTTCAGATTTTCTTTTGCATTTCTGAGGAAAAAAAGTTCTTCACGTCGCTTTCGATTCCAGATGACCAGTAATAAGTTTTTTTTTCTGAATTTGTAATCCCCCTAAATTTCTACTACGATTTTTTATTTAAAATTTCATATTTATTTTATTTTTATCTTCGTATCTATAAGTCGCACATGAGTCGCTTTGTCGTATTTACGTAGCGTGCGAAATTCGCGTTTCGTAATTTCTCGACGAGTGCGAATATGTGTCAAGGTACATATTTTAGAAAAATATTTTATTATAAATTTTATTTTATATAGAAAAAGTATATATGTGATAAATATGTTTATTTTGGATAAAAGAGTTATTTTATTTGTCACTTAAAAATAAGTAGTAAGTTGGAAATTTTGGTTTATATAAAATATATATTCCGGATATTTTGCGAAATAGGAAATTTGTTTATTTTGCTAATATTTAAGTATTTATAGTGATTTTCGAAATTAATTATTTTCATATTTATTTAACTATGAAAATAATATTTGAGATTTTGTTAAATTTAATATTTGATTAAATATGGTAAATTAAATAGCAAAAGATTTTATTGACTGTATTTAAAATATTTTAAAATTAAGTATAGAATTAATTTGGATTTGGATTTGATTTGAATTGGCTTTAAATCTATTTAATTACATGATGAAATATCTAATGGGGATTTAAACAATCCCAATCTTTATCCTAATGGAAATTTTCACGTCCTATAAATAGGCAGGTACTCCTCCATAAATTCCATAATTTTTCCACAATCCAATTCTCCACCAAAATATCCATCGTGCATCGTGTCCGTGTCGTCTTTTCTTCTACTATATTTCTAGTACAATACATTCTGCATCCGTGTCCGACAGTCCCGGACACCGACTCGTCCCGTGTCTCACAGGACACGTGTACAGACTCCATCCCCGTCGTGTCAAATACCCTCGACACGACGTAACCCATCCCCTACTCCTCCCTGTTGTTCCCGCACACTACCAACCCACTACGCCGTTCCGACCGCGGCGATCACCCCACAGAATCCCAACCACTACCCTTCCCGTCAACGTCAAACAGCACCACCACCATCACCAACAGCAAATCCGATCCGTAACACCAACACCATTACCCATGAAAAAGAAGGGAGAGGAAGACCAAACATGTGCCACGGCGAGGCAGACCTGTCTGGTGTCGCCAAGACGCTGACCTCCGCCCTCCACCGTGGCCGAGCGCTTCCCGTTGGCGAAGCCTCCGATCCGCAGCGCCGGAGCCGTGCGAGTCACCTCCACCAACCACCGGAGGCCCCCGCCTCCGTGCGGTCGGAGCTACCGCCGTCGCGCCACTGTCTTCTCTGCGCCCCATCGGAGCGCCGCCACCCGACCGCCTCAGCCGCCTGAGAACGGCAGGACCTGCCGCCTCCGAAAAAACCCTAACCTCCGTGCCGCACCGGCCGCCGCCACCCCCCAGGCTCGCCGCCGGTGCCGAACTTCGCCGAGCGCCGCCCGAGCTCATTTCCCCGCGTCAACCGCCTCTCCGGCGTCGTACACCGTCGCCTCCAGGGCAGCGTGCCCCCGGCGCCGACGCCACTCCGCCCCAGACCGACTCCCCGCCGACCGCCCTTCAGCGCGACGCGTCCGTCGCCAGCGCCGGAGCTCAGCGCCGCTCCGCCGCCGAGGAAAACCCCTCTGGTGAGCTTCTTTTCCCTTTTCCCAATCTCGCTCTCTCTCTATCTTTCTGTATGAATATTAGGATGGATAAAGGTTTTATTATTATATTTATTATTATTATTATTATTATTATTATTATTATTATTATTATTATTATTATTATTATTATTATTATTATTATTATTATTATTATAACTATCATTGTTAATAAGTATTAATTATTAAGATTATAATTATAGTTATTAATTATTTATTTATTATTCATATTATTATTATTATTGTTATTAATATTAATACTGCCACAGTTATTATTGTATTTATTATTATTATTATCATTTTTATTATTATTATTATTATTATCTTTATCAGTATCATTATTATCATTTTTTATTATTATGATTATTATTAATTAGAGTCTGTATTAATCTTATTACTATTATTGTTATTATTGTTAGTTATAAAAATCCATACATATTCTAAAAATTATACGTGTAGTACAAATATTGAATTGGGCTTGGTCCCATATTATTTACAAATTGGTCTTAAGTCCTAAGGGTAATTTTTCTAGATTACTCATTAATTTTGACACGTAAGAAATATAGTTTTCAAATAATAAAACGATTTTCAAAATAATTAATCTAAATTATTTTTGCTAATAAAAATATAGTTTCACTATCTAAATAGTTTATTTTACTTAGTTTTTGCCTAAAAAGATTCTTAGACTTTAAAGAAATTATCTAAAGCTATTTTTTACCAAAAATATATTTTAAGTATTTAAGCATTTTTTTTCTAAAAATCGTACGATGTATCTTTCTCCGTAAATTCCCATTATTATTATTATCAAGGTTAGTCGTGACTAAATTGTGCTTTTTCTATTTTCTCGTGTATTCTGACCCCTTCACATTGACCATGGCTAATGGACCAAGCTGGACTTGTCAGATTATCGCACCACACCAGGCGACACACCAGGCAAGATACCTTGCCATTATACTGTTTATTTTAGTTGCATTTTATTTACATATCACTGTTCATTTATTTCTAGTTCTTGATTACTGTCTGCTCAGTGATATTAGTTGTACCTTGTTATTTACCTTTGATTGCATATGGACTTAGAGTTAAGGGACTACCACTAGCTTAGTGCATTGCATAAACTTTGAAACTGTTGTGCCACGAGATGTGTGAGTTATGAGTAGCATATAGTCTACGGACTTGCGTGTTGGCTGATCACTGATGCGTGCAGGACGTGCGTTAGGTCTAACTGTCAATAGTTGTGTGTTAGAAGACTTGACAGTTAGTAGTGTTACATGGTCGTGGATGCGACATGATAGGTACATTGGGTGGGGAGAACATTTCCTTGTCGTATGGGCTTCGATTGCACTTCCCTTGTAACCCGGAAGCTCCGCTGGAGATACGGGTATGAGCCTCTCAGGTTGGCCACTGTCGTTTTTGAACGTTATGCTCTCGGTCACTGGTGCCCAAGTGGGGACTATACTAGATCCCATTACAGCCAGGGCTCATGCGACGAAAGGTTTGTTCTCACTACATGTTCACTTTAGTATGGTTAGATTACCTTATTGTGTCTTGTCACTTTCTTTGATTGTGGCATGTTTTAATATTCATGTCACGCCCCAGAACCAGAATACTGGAGAGCGGGGGAATGACTCAGCCAGCTACGTATTACGGGTAGATGAATACCGTATAATACGATCAATGCTGTCTAACCAGATGAGGGGGTGCATACTACATGAAAGTCTTACTATGGTCACTTCACATCTATTGTCCCAATCATTCAAACAAGAAGCAAAAATAGAGAACATGTAAGATAAAGCAGTAAGGCGTCCCAAACGCTTAGTCAAAATGTTCTTGAGATCTGGCTTTACAAAACATAGCCAGATGGTATAGTAACATATACACAATTGTTATCAGCTGCAGTCTGACTTAGTTACAATTATATAAAAGTAAGTACTAGACAATCCGACTAACATGTCGGTGCCAAACGGCTAAGTATAAAGTAAATAACAAAATGAGCGGTGGAGTAAGGAACCCACTCGAGTCCTCCTGCGATCATTCCTCTAGTATTGACCATCTTGGAGGTAGAAGTAAGCTGGATCCTCGAGGACTGGCTCTAAATCTGGCCATGCAAAACCAGAGAGGTTAGACCTCTAATAGCAAGTACCACAAGGAAGCATGATATGAAGGGTTAAACCAGTAAGTAAGAGAATATAATAATAGATCTCTGCTTTCTACTAGGATTCACATAACATCACGACACTTCGAACCAACCTCCCAACCAAACAAGGACAGAAGTTGGCCCGTCATGTCATGACATTCTGATCATCTCAGTTAGGCAACAGAGTAGGTACAGTACACAAACAAATCATCTTGAACGGCCAATCAACTACTACGGCTTGCTATTATGAGTCCCAAGTTATCCTGGAATTATGCAAATAGGAATTCTTCAGTTCTTACTATGTGCGAGCAAGGCTAGTCTATCCAGTCAATCAATTGCGCCAATCATGTAATTAGACGAGTCCCAGCGGGACGCCCGCCGTTAATATACCATGTACAATTTAATAATATAAGCAGATACCGTTCCCTGCCCGTGTGACAGATTTACAGTATCTGTGGGAACCAGCCGGCCTGTCGGGCACTACTAGTCCCAAGAGGGCTGCCATGTAAGAACTCGGGAATCCATTCTCTCCATGCAATCATTATTTTATTTAACTTAATAGTCTCTACGTTGAGTGAAGTCCCATGCCGTGGATCATGGTCATTCAGAATGAGTACTTTCGTACAAAGTACGATATGCCTGACTCTACAACAATACCCGTGCGGTTAGGTTGTAGGTCTTACATAGCGTAATACAACAATCAAACTAACTACGGAATAATCATGCCTTAACCATAAAGTACACATGCTGTTTTGTAAAATAAATAAATAAATAAATAAATAAATAATTTGAAGCCTGCATGTGCCTGTATGCCAATATTCGGGATCGGCTAATCGATTACAATAGTTTATAACATGAACGTATCTCATTCAATCAATTCAATAAGACGACTAGCCAGTCTCTTAGTTCCAACTAGGAACGCATGATCAATTATTAGTCAATATCACAATCATTATCAATGGTGACAAGGCATGAAAATCAAATAGTATTCAGTGGAGTCGAGTCTACGACTCTCAGGGTTAAGTTCCAGTCATACTGGGTATCCATAGATCAATCAGGACACAAGGCGCATTCCACATAACAATCTGTATTAACAATATTAACATATCATGATTTTATCAAGTTCATGCCAAAAGGCGTAAGGATATAATAGAAGAATTGTCATGCCACCATTAAATGAATAAATTATAGAACAAATAGAAACACCCAGGTCAGGAAGTCACGCCAACAAGTCTATGCTAAGGCCAACAAGTCACGCCAAGTCTAGTAGATAGGAGTGAGCGTATAAACAGCGTGAGCGTGAAAAGTGGTTCACGTTGGCACGCACAGCGTGAACGTGAAGGGTAATTCACGCACTCATAACGTGAGCGTGAAAAGTAACTCACGCACGCACAGCGTGAGCGTATGAGCGTGAAAAGCGTGACAAGAAATTCATGCATTCACGCACGCACGTAAGAACGTGAGCGTGACTAAAAATTCACGCTAACACATAAAGACGTGTGCATGACTAAAAATTTATGTACGCATGTAAGAACGTGAGCGTGACTAAAAATTCACGCACGCACGTAAGAACGTGAGCGTGACTAAAAATTCACGCTAACACGTAAAGACGTGTGCATGACTAAAAATTCACGCACGCACGTAAGAACGTGAGCGTGACTAAAAATTCATGCTAACACGTAAAGACGTGTGCGTGACTAAAAATTCACGCACGCACGTAAGAACGTGAGCGTGACTAAAAATTCACGCTAACACGTAAAGACGTGTGCGTGACTAAAAATTCATGCTAATACGTAAAGACGTGTGCGTGACTAAAAATTCACGCACGCAAAGATGTGCGTGACTGAAAATCCACGCTGACACATAAAGACGTGAGCGTGACTGAAAATTCACGCTAACACGTAAGAACGTGTGCGTGACTAAACCTTCGTTCCAAGCCAGAAATAAAGTTCCCATGGTTCAGAATGGTGTGGAATGAGAAGCTCTGCCACATGGAACTATCTATTCCGAAAAACACGCAAGGTTGGGAGATCAAAACCCATGGTCAACCGAAAACACAACAACTTAGATCTGGAAGAAACGAGCCAAAGAAATCAAAAATGCTAAGTAGTAAACTCTCTCAGAATCGTGAGAGGAAGAATAATGAACCATAAAAATGGTTCTCCAAGTGGAAGCAAGAAGCACGATGTACTTGCCTGCTGTTGGTTGGTGGAAGAGAGTGGTGAGGAAGAAGAAGAAGTAATGGTGAAGGAGAGTTATGAGGAGAGAGAAGGAGATGGGGGCTTTAAATAGGAAGGATGGTGGTAGGTGCGGGTTTGTGGGGGTTCGGTTCATGTGAACCACCATGAACCCAAAAATAACCAACCATGGTCGAACCACAATAAGACTAAAAGCAGAGAATAACAGCAGGAAATAAAATACAGATAATAAAATGCAGGAAATAAAATTGCAGGAAATAAAATGCAAATAATTAATTAACATGGAATTAAAGGAATTTAAATACAGGATGATACATGATAAATATTAAATAAATATATATGAGTTGTACATGTATAAAAATACGCATTCTGAGAACGGGGAGTGACAATTCAGTATTTATATGGCATGTTTATTGTATCTTGTTACGTCCCTCTGAGGACCTGGTTATCTCGCCAGGTGTGTGTTCTTGTCTTTCGCAGGTGTTCTAGCCGTGGCCATGATTGTCACTATTTCTTCGATGATGATTGCGCTTTGATCATCTTCGCTTCGCCCGCCAAATATATTGTATTTTTCTATGCATTTTTCCTTCCTTGTTGGTAGTGGATTTGTCTCCGCCCAACGATTGTATACATGACAAATTAAAAGTTGCTTTTATATCATATTTATCTTTGTGGATGAGATTTAGTACCTTAGTTACTGCATTCTACAGCTTATGTATATATACGAGGGCCCATATACTTCGTATGTATACAGCTGGCATGGTTATGTCCTAGTCCTACGTATTTTAGGACTGGAGCGTTACATGTTTTTGTGGTGGCCCATGCAGGTCTAGTTTGCCGTTTCGGTTACATAATTGAACCAAACGGACCTGCAATATAGGATTAGAGTTTAGAATCTCATCCACCTACTTGACATCCTTTCTTGACTTCAAATTTCGAACTCTCGTTCGTCCTCCTTGAATTGCATCTTGCTTGACTCCTTCTACCGTAAATTTTTAGTTCGTGTTTAGTAAGATGAGTAAACTAGTATATGCCCATAAGTTAAACACATGGCTAGATGGATTGCATTGGCAATTAATATGCATTGGAATTTTATTTGAGTTATAAAGGAATTTATTTTTCTAGAAAGTATGATTTTAAGGTTTAGTTAATTTCAAGTTGGGTAGTAGCATATTACCACCTTCAATGGATAGTTGGAATTTTATTTCCTATTACAAGGTGGTATACACAAGAGGACAGCTAGATCGTGAAAACAAATTTATGATTTATGATTTTTTTAGAAATTGCAAAATAGTTTATGATTTATTGGGATATGAAACCGATTTGAGAAACATCTTTAAATTGTGACACATGATTTACGGTTAAGTTCAAGTTTGGATTGTAAAAGTTTACCTCAAAATTTATTAAAGAGTTTTTATAAGTTATGATTTTGTAAACGACTAGAGAATGTGGAGGGTTATGATTTATAGTTTATTAGAGAGCTTGAGGTTTTAAATTGATTCTACGATTTACGAATTATAAGTATTTAATTTTGAGCTTGAAGAGATAATGGTAAAAAAATTGTTTGAAATATTTTTGGAAAATATGAAATCGACTTTGAAGGAAAAGTTTAAATATTAAAATTTGCTCATATGATCTATGATATATAAAGTTATTTAGATTTCGAGTTTAAAGCCTTGATTATGGATATTTAAATTTTGGTGAAAAAAAATCACTTTTGTTGAGTAGTTATGACTTATTGGAAGCTAGATATACACATTTGAAGGATATAGAATTAAAATTTGGGAGTTATTTAAACGTTCCATTTTGTAGTATGAATTTCGACGGATAAACTTATTAAATGTTGAGTTTAAGATTTGAAAAAAAAGGTTATTATTCAAGTTGCGATATACAAGGATTGTTTCGAAATTTACTAGAGATTTAAAATTGTGATTAAAGTTGACAGTCTAAGATAATTGAAACTTTGGCAAAGTATATTGAAAATTTTATTAAGAAAATTTCGAGGAACTTGAAATTTTTAGATCATATATTGGTAGAAGACCAAGAAGCAAGTAAGGTCACCCTAGTGAGATAGAAGTATTCCACATTAGATTGCCATGCCATCTATGACTATGATATTACATATACACAAGTATAGTTAATCATCGACTAAACCGATGAACATATCTTTGACTTACTCGACTTTCCCTCAAATCTAGATCATTATTCATGACCATCTAATTGTTTGAAACTAGAAATGATTAGAACCATCCCCTTGACCATACCCTTATCTATGAACTTTTTCTAGAAATTGTCTCTCTAACTTATTTAGCCTTGACCTACGAGATTCCCAATTATCTTTATTTGTGCTTTAACCTTCATTTTGTGCATTAATTAGTACGTTATGAAAACCCACTTTTTATTTTAATCCTTTGGCGCTCCCTATCGTGACTTTGATATTTGAAGCACAACACTGGACTTTTCCTTCCAACCAATTACACATGCAAGACCTAGACGAGCTCACCTTCGTGTAGGTATATCATGTCCCACTAAAACACGTCCCCTTGTACTCTATTTTTATGGTACGACTTTCGGGCCATAAAGACTAACTATAACCTATACCATGGTGCCGATATACTTTTGACTATATACCTCGACTCAATCTCGACGCAAATCTTCGGCCCGATTGCGATCTACTAAATTCGTTAAAAGCTTAACCTTGTGTTTTATCTTGACTGCTTAACCCTTGTCATTTTATTTCTTGTATTATCTTGAATTACTTAGACTCATAACACCTTTTACTTTTCATGCAACACTTACTTTTCTCCCTTCCAATTAAATTGCTTACTCATATTTCACTAGGATTTCTCCATTGTTTACGCAACCTTGTTCCTTGTATGATTCCATTATGCAAAATAAAATTTGATCATGACAATCTTAGGTTAGTAGAGGTTAGATTGGAGAACCCCACAACATGGATAAATAATGTAGTGGTTAAGATAATTACAAGATTACGAGGTGTAGATGGGACATAAATAAGTGTGCGATAAATCCAAATATATGAAATAAGGAATGATATACGGTGTTTTGATGAAACACTCAAGAGTAAATAGACTTCTCGAATTTCAAGGGCTTGTTTTGAGGTAACTAAATATCGAGTGAAGAATCTTCTAGAGGTTGGTTGTTTAAGAACCAAATTTATACATTAAATTTATGGATGCAAATTTTTGATAAGGACAATGTTGACATTGCCTTCGATAGCATATAGTGTTATGATGATATTAGCTTTCAAGGATAACCAATTGTTGAAGAAAGAAACTTTTATATTTTTGATTAAGTTCTAAAAATGATTATGAATAAGAAGTTAAGACGAGTTTTCATCAAAAGAGGAGATTGTTGAATTCAAATTTTCGAGAGAGAGACTAATAAATATCTTAGAAAATTTTCAATTATGATTGAGTTACGAAAGTATATTGTTAGTTTTCGATATTTATCAAACATTGAAGACGGGCTTTATTTTGGTACCTAAGGATGCATTGTATACAAATCATAGTAAGGAGATTTTAACTTTTACTTGGGCCAATTGGTTGAAAGTGTTGGAATTTTAATTTTTAGAGGAAAATTTTAAAGATATATATAAGTGAGCTAGTATAATATAGATTATGGAATTCAAATTTTGAGATTATCGAAAATTCTATGACGAAATAGAGGAAATTAGAGTACATTTATAACCATATTGGTTTTGTTTAAGAGGACGTGGAACGGAAGTAATTCATGGGAAGAACGATTTATGATAAGTGAATATTGATGATATCAAAGAATTAAGGAGTTATTACCTACTTGTGAGATTGCCCCTTTTTGAGGTTAATGTTAGGGATCGAGCTTGGTCATTGATCGATTGTCATGTGCATGATCGTAATCTAAAACCATCGGAATTTTGTTCTAATCGATCGAATGACATATTGCCATTGAAATGTCGTTTCATTCTCGTCAAACAATTGATTGCCTTTTTGTTCAATATGAATCAAATTCTTATCGATTATACTGCTTCTATCTCCTTCGTCCTACCAATCCTAAGCTTTCCTAAATTTCGAGGACGAAATTCTTTTAAGTTGGGTAGGATGTAATCCTCCTAAATTTCTACTACGATTTTTTATTTAAAATTTCGTATTTATTTTATTTTTATCTTCGTATCTATACGTCGCACATGAGTCGCTTTGTCGTATTTACGTAGCGTGCGAAATTCGCGTTTCGTAATTTCTCGACGAGTGCGAATATGTGTCGAGGTACATATTTTAGAAAAACATTTTATTATAAATTTTATTTTATATAGAAAAAGTATATATGTGATAAATATGTTTATTTTGGATAAAAAAGTTATTTTATTTGTCACTTAAAAATAAGTAGTAAGTTGGAAATTTTGGTTTATATAAAATATATATTCCGGATATTTTGCGAAATACGAAATTTGTTTATTTTGCTAATATTTAAGTATTTATAGTGATTTTCGAAATTAATTATTTTCATATTTATTTAACTATGAAAATAATATTTGAGATTTTGTTAAATTTAATATTTGATTAAATATGGTAAATTAAATAGCAAAAGATTTTATTGACTGTATTTAAAATATTTTAAAATTAAGTATAGAATTAATTTGGATTTGGATTTGATTTGAATTGGCTTTAAATCTATTTAATTACATGATGAATTATCTAATGGAGATTTAAACAATCCCAATCTTTATCCTAATGGGAATTCTCACGTCCTATAAATAGGCAGGTACTCCTCCATAAATTCCATAATTTTTCTACAATCCAATTCTCCACCAAAATATCCATCGTGCATCGTGTCCGTGTCGTCTTTTCTTTTACTATATTTCTAGTACAATACATTCTGCATCCGTGTCCGACAGTCCCGGACACCGACTCGTCCCGTGTCTCGCAGGACACGTGTACAGACTCTATCCCCGTCGTGTCAAACACCCTCGACACGACGTAACCCATCCCCTACTCCTCCATGTTGTTCCCGCACACTACCAACCCACTACTCCATTCCGACCGCGGCGATCACCCCACAAAATCCTAACCACCACCCTTCCCGTCAACGTCAAACAGCACCACCACCATCACCAACAGCAAATCCGATCCGCAACACCATCACTATTACCCATGAAAAAGAAGGGAGAGGAAGACCAAACCTGAGCCACGGCGAGGCAGACCTGTCTGGTGTCGCCAAGGCGCTGACCTTCGCCCTCCACCGTGGCCGAGTGCTGCCCGTCGGCGAAGCCTCCGATCCGCAGCGCCGGAGCCGCGCGAGTCACCTCCACCGACCACCGGAGGCCCCTGCCTCCGTGCGATCGGAGCTACCGCCGTCGCGCCACTTTCTCCTCTGTGCCCCATCGGAGCGCCGCCACCCGACCGCCTCAGCCGCCTGAGAACGGCCGGACCCGCCGCCTCCGGAAAAACCCTAACCTCCGTGCCGCACCGGCCGCCGCCACCCCCAGGCTCGCCGCCGGTGCCGAACTTCGCCGAGCGCCGCCCGAGCTCATTTTCCCGCGTCAACCGGCTCTCCGGCGTCGTACTCCGCCGCCTCCAGGGCAGCGCGCCCCTGGCGCCGATGCCACTCCGTCCCAGACCGACTCCCCGCCGACCGCCCTTCAGCGCGACGCGTCCGCCGCCAGCGCCGGAGCTCAGCGCCGCTCCGCCGCCGAGGAAAACCCCTTTGGTGAGCTTCTTTTCCCTTTTTCCCAATCTCGCTCTCTCTCTCTCTTTCTGTATGAATATTAGGATGGATAAAGGTTTTATTATTATATTTATTATTATTATTATTATTATTATTGTTATTGTTAATAAGTATTAATTATTAAGATTATAATTACAGTTATTAATTATTTATTTATTATTCATATTATTATTATTATTATTATTGTTATTAATATTAATACTGCCACAGTTATTATTATATTTATTATTATTATCATTTTTATTATTATTATTATTATTATCTTTATCAGTATCATTATTATCATTTATTATTATTATGATTATTATTAATTAGAGTCTGTATTAATCTTATTACTATTATTGTTATTATTGTTAGTTATAAAAATCCATACATATTCTAAAAATTATACGTGTAGTATAAATATTGAATTGGGCTTGGTCCCATATTATTTACAAATTGGTCTTAAGTCCTAAGGGTAATTTTTCTAGATTACTCATTAATTTTGACACGTAAGAAATATAGTTTTCAAATAATAAAACGATTTTCAAAATAATTAATCTAAATTATTTTTGCTAATAAAAATATAGTTTCACTATCTAAATAGTTTATTTTACTTAGTTTTTGCCTAAAAAGATTCTTAGACTTTAAAGAAATTATCTAAAGCTATTTTTTACCAAAAATATATTTTAAGTATTTAAGCATTTTTTTTCTAAAAATAGTACGATGTATCTTTCTCCGTAAATTCCCATTATTATTATTATCAAGGTTAGTCGTGACTAAATTGCGATTTTTCTATTTTCTCGTGTATTCTGACCCCTTCACATTGACCATGGCTAATGGACCAAGCTGGACTTGTCAGATTATCGCACCACACCAGGCGACACACCAGGCAAGATACCTTGCCATTATACTGTTTATTTTAGTTGTATTTTATTTACATATCACTGTTCATTTATTTCTAGTTCTTGATTACTGTCTGCTCAGTGATATTAGTTGTACCTTGTTATTTACCTTTGATTGCATATGGACTTAGAGTTAAGGGACTACCACTAGCTTAGTGCATTGCATAAACTTTGACACTGTTGTGCCACGAGATGTGTGAGTTATGAGTAGCATATAGTCTACGGACTTGCGTGTTGGCTGATCACTGATGCGTGCAGGACGTGCGTTAGGTCTAACTGTCAATAGTTGTGTGTTAGAAGACTTGACAGTTGTAGCACCCAGTTTTATGAAATTGGGGTATTTTTGAAAATTTATTATTTTTATTATTAATTAATAGTATTTTAGTCATGATATGATTTATGGTGATTTCAAGTGTAATTAGAACCATCTTCTAAGTCATGCTAAGTCATGACTTATGACTTTGTGATTTTGTTTGTATAACTTAGTGTAAACCCTAGTTTTCATAACCTAGAGACTAACCATGATCATGCGAGCCTAGCCATAGGTTTAGAACTTCAAATTAGGGCTTTTTAGCCTAAAGGGTATTTTGGTAATTTTTTAGAAATTATTTAGAATTATTTGGATTTATGTATTTTTATTATTATTTAATTGTTGATTAGTGTCATGTTAGTCCCTAACCTAGTTTAGCACTAATCTAGAGGTTAGCAACTAACCTAGAAGACTAATGTTAGATATTAGCTTTATGTATAAATATCTAGTTAGATAAATATCTAGATATTCCTTTTTTAGATATTTAGAACCTAAATACCTAACCCCTTAGTCAAAGACTTAGGGGCTAAGTTGCAAGTGGTAGGACACCCTCCCCTACCCCCATGGCAGCCAAGGGCACCCCCCCTAGCAGCCACACTTTCCTATATAGCCCATTGTATCATTCATGAACAAATTTACATGAATTTAATCCTAGAAAAATTCCCATTCCTTCAACCCTTCACAACTTGAGCTATTTTGATCCAAATTCACTCTAGTCTCTTGCATTGGGACCCTACAACATCTAGGGTGCTAAGGGGAACTAGCAATCAAGGATTTGGAGGCATTGGACATCATCAAGTGGAAGAACACACACCCCCATTTCCCTTGATTTTCATTGGATTGCACAAATAGGTATTTTCTCACAAACTTAGTTAAAATCCTGTTTTTTCTTCATAAATGCATTCATGTAGGACTAACACTACTGTGGGTAAAGTTTGGTAGGAATTAGAAGTGGTTTGGTGTCCGTATCGGACAAGTATCCTAAGCCTAAAATCCTTGTTTGGTGAAATGCCACAATGGATTCGATTTTGTCGAAATGTGAAACAAATTACACAAACTTGTAGCCCTAGACTTGCTGATCACTAAACACGTGGACTGAGCACATTTTCGTGCTGTGTTCGTGTCCAAATTGGACACGAACCGACTGCACGAGCCCATCGTGCATGCCCTGCTACCCGACACCTCATGCGCACTACACAGGCCACTAGGACACGTAAGATTTGACACAGACAAGGGGGCAATATCTGCGAACATGCCCCCAAAGTCTCGTGTCGCGTCGTGTCGTGTCGAGTGAGAAAACTCACTCGCACTAGACACGGGCTGTCAGTGCACACGCGCGCGAGGGCAACTTCGAGCGTGTCGTGTCGCGCGGACACGACACTTGGGTGCCTCGTGATGACACCATCGTGTAGCCCTTCATATGGCGTACACGTGGACACGAGCACGTGGTGCTTCGTGTCCTGTGCCACGAGCACGAGGCTTGTGACAGCGTGCACGACGCTGTCGAAACTCGCGAGTATCAGTCGTGTTTTCACGACTGATACGGCTCTCGTGTCGACACTGTGAGACACGTGGACACGTAACAGAGTGTCCATCGTGTAGCCCTATATGTGGGCTACACGTGTGTGTGACCACGAGTGGTGTCGTGTCTCGTGGTGTGTCCACGAGACACGTGAACACGTGCACGACGCTGTGTACGTGTTCGTGTATCCTAGCTTACCCGAGCGAGTTCCTTTATGTTTGGACACGCCGTGTTGTGTCGTGGTGGACTGCCACTGACACACACGACACGTATATGTGTGGGGGCTCAGTTACCAACCCTTCGATTCGAGTCCTAGCTCGATTTAGTGAGTGAAATTAGAATTACCCTAATTCGAGTGCACAGTGCACTTATTTCAGTTTTGGGAAAATTCCCAGTTTCTGAAATCGAATTTCAAACCATTATTTAATATGATTTATACATTGTATAGGTGTATTTTAGTATGTATATATGTAGTATATATGTATGTGTGTGTGTGGGTGATTTTTGAGGTTATTTTGGTTGGGTATTTGTGTAGTTGTGTGGGTATATACACATATGGTTATATATGGACTGTGTGTGTGTGTGTGTGTTTGGGGCATTCCTGGTTTCAGAAATCAGGAACCCCCTCCCCCTTTCTCTGTCCTGTATGACCCTCTCTCTCACTCTCCCTCTCTCATTCTTTTTCTTACTCTAAGTCTCTATATATATATATATATATATATATATATATATATATATATATATATATATATATATATATATATATATATATATATATATATATATATATATATGTTATATGTAAATATATATGTATATATATATATATATGTTATATATATATTGGTGTATATATAGTATTCTATAGATTTGGTTATATATGGGTATATATAGTAGAGGGTATATGGGTCTATATATATATATGAAATGTATATATATATGTGTATGTAGGTTAGTTATCATTATATATAAATATGTGGGTTTTGGGTATTGTTTATAGTTAGGCCTATATTAATATATACATAGGTAGTAGACACTTGTATATATCTATATACATACATATATATATATATATATATATATATATATATATATATATATATATATATATATATATATATATATATATATATATATATATATATATATATATATATATATATATATGTATGACTTCTAGATATAGGAATAGCCTATGGCCTAGGCTACTAGCCTATGGCTTGGGGGCTAACTCAATTTGACCTAATGACCAAAAATCCTACTAGTAACCCTTGTTGACTAAAGGTTGACCAAAGTCAACCTTAGGTCAAGGTTGACCAAATTGACCTAGAAATGACTAGGAATGACCTAAAACAACTAGTTGACTAGTTTGACTAAAACCCTAACTAGTGTTTGACTAGTTGACTTAAAGTTGACCATTGTTGACCATTGTTGACCATGGTTGACTAAAGTCAACTATTGGTCAAACCATGACCTAATTGACCTAAAAATGACTAGTTCAACTAGTCTGACCATATTGACTTAATCACCTTATTGACTAGTCTTTGTTGACCTAATTACCTGACTGACTAGTCTTTGTTTGACCAATACCTTAGTTGGTCTAAGTTTGACCTAGACTTGACCCAGATTGATCATGTTGACTAGTATTTGACTAGTTTGATTTGAATGTTGACCAAGAGTTGACTTTTGACCAGATTGACCTAGAATCATGTGGTATGCATTGTATACTCTATTTTTACCATTGTGGATATGTTGTGACCTGTTTTACTCTAAATAGGACTCTGTGACACCAGTTCGGACATCTATTCATATCAGTCATACAGGGTGACAGGCGAGTACATTTTCTGATCTTTTCATACTTGTTAGGACTTATATTCTTGCTCTAGAATACCTTACATGATGCTGTCATGTCATTATCACGGATTGGTACTATATGGATCTTGTCATGCGATGTTATCTCCCTCGGGGTACATCAGATACAGTTGTCATGTGCTTTTCATGAACATCTTGTATTTCATGTACACCGCTTTCATGTATACTCTTGTACAATCTTGTACTCTCATGATCACGCGAGCAAACATGATAAAAACCTCTTGTATAAGGTAACGTAACTTGACTGGATCCTTGTGTATTGATTGGGGAGGGTGAGTAGGAAATGGTTATGTGATCAAATCCTATCTTGTACAAATTCTTGTGAAATCTTGTGAAATCTTGTATATGTCCTAAGCCTGTTTATATAACCATCTCATGCTCTAAATCACAGGTTACCTACAGTTCTTACTTATCGTATATATAGATATTTCCAGTTATCAAATCTCTCTCATTTTTATATATATTTCTTTACAGTCCATGTATCTTACTCTATGCATGCTTTATATTTCCCAACATGATATGAACTGCGTGAGATGTATTGTGCTCGTTCCTGTCCTGACTGGGCCTGTTGAAAATATTACAGATGATGATGGTGACTGTCCTACCTTCTATGGGACACATGAGGGTGACCTTCAGGAGCCTGAGGAGCATCTAGCTCAGTAGAGGGTGCCTAGTCTAGTCTAGTGTTTATAGTTTTTATTTTGTATCGGATTGTTTCGATTGTTAGTTGTGACTTAGTTATATTTCAGATCTTGTACTTATTGTGTTGGACATCTACTTTCTGTGGTGTGATAACTCTATATATATTCAGTTCTTCCTTTTATCTGATTCCATATCATGCTCTATCTTTCCTAGACTTGTGTTTGAGGTATAGAGTTGAGTTGTTATGTTATACCTCCGTGCGGAGATGACAGGTTTATATATCTTGTTGTTAGATGTTAGATGTTATAGATGACCTATACAGCGTTCTACCGCCGATACTGCGGCGTAGGCTGGACGTACCCACGTTCTCGTGCCCCTAATCAGGGTGCGGGTCGTGACACATTTTTGTGGTGGCCCATGCAGGTCAGTGTCGCAGTTAGTGCGATCTCGTAATGGTGCTCGACTTAGAGTACTAATTACGAGCCTGTAATTAGGACATAGGACCTAGGACATGATAGGAGTTTCTCAATCACACCTAGGAAATTTTCGATCTTTTGATTATCATGATTACTTTCCTTGTATTAATTTAACTGTCCTTTCTTGATAAATCTACTCATGTGCCATATTGACCTCTTTGTTTCAATTCGTCTCCAGGATGACGAAGACGCACCCGCAGGCCACTGGATCGAGTAGTTTGCCTGAGAGATCTGATCAGGCAGAGGAGGAGGTTCACGAGACTGCCCCCAGTGATTCTACTATTCCGGAGACCCCGACAGTTGCGCAGGGAGGTCTACCACCTCCACCCCAGAGGGTTACGGCCGTTGTTCCGGAGATACTGCTGCCACCACCACCGGTACCGACGGATACGCACCATATGTTCCTTCTCCTTCAGCAGATGATGGAGACACAGCGGGCCCAGGCAGAGGCGTCGCAGCGCCAGTCGGAGGCGTCACACCGACAGATCGAGATGCTGAGGCAGAGTATGGAGAACTCACATCAGCTTGCCCTAGCAGCAGTAGAGAGAGTGGCACCGGGTACGGTGCAGGGCCCTACTGGCCAGCAGCCGTACCAGCAGCAGTCCAGGCCGGGGACAGTATTAGACTTCAGGAAGATGAGCTCCAGGGACTTCACAGGCATGGAGGGCATCCTCTATGCAGACGACTGGCTAGAGGATGTACAGCGGAGCATGGAGCTGGCAGAGCTTCCTATAGCGCTTTGGGTTTCGGCCGCAGCCAGCCGATTCTTCGACATTGCGCTGACATGGTACCGCACGGATCCTCATGCGTCGGTGAGAGGGCTGACTTGGAAGAACTTCTGGAGGCTCTTCAAGAAGAAGTTCTTTCCGGACGTGGCTCTTACAGCATTGGAGGGCCAGTTCGTGGGTCTAGTGCAGGAGAACTCGTCGGTGGACGAGTATGCAGCTGAGTTCTTTCGCCTTAGCAGGTTCGCTCCCGATATAGTCCAGGATGAGGGGCAGAAGGCTCATAAGTTCCGCAGGGGACTTATTCATGCAGTGCGCACCCGCACCTCGGGACGTCGTGACGCGACGTTCGATCAGATATTGATGGACGCACAGATTGCAGAGGAGGACTTCGGCCTCAAGCCGAAGAGGGGCAGTGATACCTTAGGGGCTAGTTCTAGTGCAGGGCCAGCCAAGCGCCCTCACATACAACAGAGGCCAGTTCAGCAGCCGTTTCAGGGCCAGGGACATATACTTCACCAGCAGGCACCCAGGCAGCAACAGCACCCTATGTGTAACTTCTGCAAGAAGCAAGGTCACGGATGGGACGACTGCAGGAAGATGCAGGGCCTGTGTTTGCTTTGTGGTTCAGCAGAGCATCAGTTGAAGGAGTGTCCCAAGAACTTGGCACGATTGACTCAGACAGTAGTAGGAGCTAGAGCTCCGACAGGGCAGCAGACAGGACTACCATTGCAGACTCAGCAGCAGAGGTTTGTTCAGCATCAGCAGCAGGCCAAGGAAGGCCAGCCGGGGCGAGCTTTCGCCATGGCAGTCGATGATGCACAGACAGAGGGAGAGCTGATTGCAGGTTCCAACCTTTTCGATTCTATTTTCGCATTGCCTCCTTATAACTGTCTTGGAATTTCGATTCTATCTGTTCCTTATAGTTGATAAATTCTATTCGGATATTTCATTATGAATTATTTTCTTCTGAGATAAGTCGTATGGGCTAGGTCGTCTCGATCATGGGATCTAGAGTTTTCTATAGTCATGTTAGCTGGCATAGTGAGGACATATAGTCGGATTTTGGACGTATTTCTCGGATGTGGGAATTTAAGGTTTTCGCGGCCAGGCATGCGGCAATGCGAAAATTTTAAATACCATGATTCTAGAGGTATATACCTTAGTCGAGGACTCTGTGAATATCGTAGCCTTGCTCACTAGCATGACAAAGATTCTGAATATCATGATTTTGGACAGACGCATATGATTATCGGACTGTGTGTTTGAGACTGTGATTGTTGGGGTGTTTGACCTAGAAGGAGTATGACCATTCTAATTTCGAGGACGAAATTTTCTAAGAAGGGTAGACTTGTAGCACCCAGTTTTCTGAAATTGGGATATTTTTGAAAATTTATTATTTTTATTATTAATTAATAGTATTTTAGTCATGATATGATTTATGGTGATTTCAAGTGTAATTAGAACCATCTTCTAAGTCATGCTAAGTCATGACTTATGGCTTTGTGATTTTGTTAGTATAACTTAGTGTAAACCCTAGTTTTCATAATCTAGAGACTAACCATGATCATGCGAGCCTAGCCATAGGTTTAGAACTTCAAATTAGGGCTTTTTAGCCTAAAGGGTATTTTGGTAATTTTTTAGAAATTATTTAGAATTATTTGGATTTATGTATTTTTATTATTATTTAATTGTTGATTAGTGTCATGTTAGTCCCTAACCTAGTTTAGCACTAATCTAGAGGTTAGCAACTAACCTAGAAGACTAATGTTAGATATTAGCTTTATGTATAAATATCTAGTTAGATAAATATCTAGATATTCCTTTTTTAGATATTTAGAACCTAAATACCTAACCCCTTAGTCAAAGACTTAGGGGCTAAGTTGCAAGTGGTAGGACACCCTCCCCTACCCCCATGGCAGCCAAGGGCACCCCCCCTAGCAGCCACACTTTCCTATATAGCCCATTGTATCATTCATGAACAAATTTACATGAATTTAATCCTAGAAAAATTCCCATTCCTTCAACCCTTCACAACTTGAGCTATTTTGATCCAAATTCACTCTAGTCTCTTGCATTGGGACCCTACAACATCTAGGGTGCTAAGGGGAACTAGCAATCAAGGATTTGGAGGCATTGGACATCATCAAGTGGAAGAACACACACCCCCATTTCCCTTGATTTTCATTGGATTGCACAAATAGGTATTTTCTCACAAACTTAGTTAAAATCCTATTTTTTCTTCATAAATGCATTCATGTAGGACTAACACTACTGTG
The DNA here is from genome assembly GCA_029216955.1 of Iris pallida. NCBI lineage: Eukaryota > Viridiplantae > Streptophyta > Magnoliopsida > Asparagales > Iridaceae > Iris > Iris pallida. The sequence continues at coordinate 6,740,884 of JANAVB010016191.1, read as the reverse complement.
GGTAAAGTTTGGTGGGAATTAGAAGTGGTTTGGTGTCCGTATCGGACACGTATCCTAAGCCTAAAATCCTTGTTTGGTGAAATGCCACAATGGATTCGATTTTGTCGAAATGTGAAACAAATTACACAAACTTGTAGCCCTAGACTTGCTGATCACTAAACACGTGGACTGAGCACATTTTCGTGCTGTGTCCGTGTCCAAATTGGACACGAACCGACTGCACGAGCCCATCGTGCATGCCCTACTACCCGACACCTCATGCGCACTACACAGGCCACTAGGACACGTAAGATTTGACACAGACAAGGGGGCAATGTCTGCGAACATGCCCCCAAAGTCTCGTGTCGCGTCGTGTCGTGTCGAGTGAGAAAACTCACTCGTACTGGACACGGGCTGTCAGTGCACACGCGCGCGAGGGCAACTTCGAGCGTGTCGTGTCGCGCGGACACGACACTTGGGTGCCTCGTGATGACACCATCGTGTAGCCCTTCATGTGGCGTACACGTGGACACGAGCACGTGGTGCTTCGTGTCCTGTGCCACGAGCACGAGGCTTGTGACAGCGTGCACGACGCTGTCAAAACTCGCGCGTATCAGTCGTATTTTCACGACTGATACTGCTCTCGTGTCGACACTGTGAGACACGTGGACACGTAACAGAGTGTCCATCATGTAGCCCTATATGTGGGCTACACGTGTGTGTGACCACGAGTGGTGTCGTGTCTCGTGGTGTGTCCACGAGACACGTGAACACGTGCACGACGCTGTGTACGTGTTCGTGTATCCTAGCTTACCCGAGCGAGTTCCTTTATGTTTGGACATGCCGTGTCGTATCGTGGTGGACTGCCACTGACACACACGACACGTATATGTGTGGGGGCTCAGTTACCAACCCTTCGATTCGAGTCCTAGCTCGATTTAGTGAGTGAAATTAGAATTACCCTAATTCGAGTGCACAGTGCACTTATTTCAGTTTTGGGAAAATTCCCAGTTTCTGAAATCGAATTTCAAACCATTATTTAATATGATTTATACATTGTATAGGTGTATTTTAGTATGTATATATGTAGTATATATGTATGTGTGTGTGTGGGTGATTTTTGAGGTTATTTTGGTTGGGTATTTGTGTAGTTGTGTGGGTATATACACATATGGTTATATATGGACTGTGTGTGTGTGTGTTTGGGGCATTCCTGGTTTCAGAAATCAGGAACCCCCTCCCCCTTTCTCTGTCCTGTATGACCCTCTCTCTCACTCTCCCTCTCTCATTCTTTTTCTTACTCTAAGTCTCTCTCTCTCTCTCTCTATATATATATATATATATATATATGTTATATGTAAATATATATGTATATATATATATGTTATATATATATTGGTGTATATATAGTATTCTATAGATTTGGTTATATATGGGTATATATATAGTAGAGGGTATATGGGTCTATATATATATATGAAATGTATATATATATGTGTATGTAGGTTAGTTATCATTATATATAAATATGTGGGTTTTGGGTATTGTTTATAGTTAGGCCTATATTAATATATACATAGGTAGTAGACACTTGTATATATATATATATATATATATATATATATATATATATGTATGTATGACTTCTAGATATAGGAATAGCCTATGGCCTAGGCTACTAGCCTATGGCTTGGGGGCTAACTCAATTTGACCTAATGACCAAAAACCCTACTAGTAACCCTTGTTGACTAAAGGTTGACCAAAGTCAACCTTAGGTCAAGGTTGACCAAATTGACCTAGAAATGACTAGGAATGACCTAAAACAACTAGTTGACTAGTTTGACTAAAACCCTAACTAGTGTTTGACTAGTTGACTTAAAGTTGACCATTGTTGACCATGGTTGACTAAAGTCAACTATTGGTCAAACCATGACCTAATTGACCTAAAAATGACTAGTTCAACTAGTCTGACCATATTGACTTAATCACCTTATTGACTAGTCTTTGTTGACCTAATTACCTGACTGACTAGTCTTTGTTTGACCAATACCTTAGTTGGTCTAAGTTTGACCTAGACTTGACCCAGATTGATCATGTTGACTAGTATTTGACTAGTTTGATTTGAATGTTGACCAAGAGTTGACTTTTGACCAGATTGACCTAGAATCATGTGGTATGCATTGTATACTCTATTTTTACCATTGTGGATATGTTGTGACCTGTTTTACTCTAAATAGGACTCTGTGACACCAGTTCGGACATCTATTCATATCAGTCATACAGGGTGACAGGCGAGTACATTCTCTGATCTTTTCATACTTGTTAGGACTTATATTCTTGCTCTAGAATACCTTACATGATGCTGTCACGTCATTATCACGGATTGGTACTATATGGATCTTGTCATGCGATGTTATCTCCCTCGGGGTACATCAGATACAGTTGTCATGTGCTTTTTACGAACATCTTGTATTTTATGTACACCGCTTTCATGTATACTCTTGTGCAATCTTGTACTCTCATGATCACGCGAGCAAACATGATAAAAACCTCTTGTATAAGGTAACGTAACTTGACTGGATCCTTGTGTATTGATTGGGGAGGGTGAGTAGGAAATGGTTATGTGATCAAATTCCATCTTGTACAAATTCTTGTGAAATCTTGTGAAATCTTGTATATGTCCTAAGCCTGTTTATATAACCATCTCATGCTCTAAATCACAGGTTACCTACAGTTCTTACTTATCGTATATATAGATATTTCCAGTTATCAAATCTCTCTTGTTTTTATATATATTTCTTTACAGTCCATGTATCTTACTCTATGCATGCTTTACATTTTTCAACATGATATGAACTGCGTGAGATGTATTGTGCTCGTTCCTGTCCTGACTGGGCCTGTTGAAAATATTACAGATGATGATGGTGACTGTCCTACCTTCTATGGGACACATGAGGGTGACCTTCAGGAGCCTGAGGAGCATCTAGCTCAGTAGAGGGTGCCTAGTCTAGTCTAGTCTAGTGTTTATAGTTTTCATTTTGTATCGGATTGTTCCGATTGTTAGTTGTGACTTAGTTATATTTCAGATCTTGTACTTATTGTGTTGGACATCTACTTTGTGTGGTGTGATAACTCTATATATATTCAGTTCTTCCTTTTATCTGATTCCATATCATGCTCTATCTTTCCTAGACTTGAGTTTGAGATATAGAGTTGAGTTGTTATGTTATACCTCCGTGCGGAGATGACAGGTTTATATATCTTGTTGTTAGATGTTAGATGTTATAGATGACCTATACAGCGTTCTACCGCCGACACTGCGGCGTAGGCTGGACGTACCCACGTTCTCGTACCCCTAATCAGGGTGCGGGTCGTGACAACAGTTAGTAGTGTTACATGGTCGTGGATGCGACATGATAGGTACATTGGGTGGGGAGAACATTTCCTTGTCGTATGGGCTTCGATTGCACTTCTCTTGTAACCCGGAAGCTCCGCTGGAGATACGGGTATGAGCCTCTCATGTTGGCCACTGTCGTTTTTGAACGTCATGCTCTCGGTCACTGGTGCCCAAGTGGGGACTATACTAGATCCCATTACAGCCAGGGCTCATACGATGAAAGGTTTGTTCTCACTGCATGTTCACTTTAGTATGGTTAGATTACCTTATTGTGTCTTGTCACTTTCTTTGATTGTGGCAGGTTTTAATATTCAGTATTTATATGGCATGTTTATTGTATCTTGTTACTTCCCTCTGAGGACCTGGTTATCTCGCTAGGTGTGTGTTCTTGTCTTTCGCAGGTGTTCTAGCCATTGCCATGATTGTCACTATTTCTTCGAGGATGATTGCGCTTTGATCATCTTCGCTTCGCCCGCCAAACACATTGTATTTTTTCATGCATTTTTCCTTCCTTGTTGGTAGTGGATTTGTCTCCGCCCAACGATTGTATACATGACAAATTAAAAGTTGCTTTTATATCATATTTATCTTTGTGGATGAGATTTAGTACCTTGGTTACTGCATTCTACAGCTTACGTATATATACGAGGGTCCATATACTTCGTATGTATACAGCTGGCATGGTTATGTCCTAGTCCTACGTATTTTGGGACTGGGGCGTTACAGAATTTTTTATTTTAATTCTCTCTTTTGCTTATAATCGAAACACAAAAAGTTCTTCACGTCGTTGGTGTTGAATACTGATGAGCCGATGGCGATGAGTCTTTTCGTTTATCTATGCACTTAAGATTTCACACTTAAAATTATAGGTTCCTAGTGTTGAATATCTTTTCGTAAATCTTTGCACTTAAGATTTCACAATGATTTCGTTTTCAAACTGAAATATTTTGTAACTTTTGTTCCTCTTGTAATTTTTGTTCCTCTTGATTTTAGCTTTTTTTTTATGTTTCTTGAGTTTCTCTGTTGTTGATAAATTCGGCAAACAAGCCCATATATCTCAATCCTAGTATTGAAAAAGCTTAAACAAAAAATGTTAAATAACATATTGCATCGGAATTTTTTTTCGAAGTAGTATTGCCATTTGCCAAGATATATTCATGCAAAATTTAAGGTTAATTGGCATGTATCAGGCCCCAGTCAAAAAGAGTTCACTTTGGCTTATTGTATCATGCAAAAAAAATTTGATAATTTATTTTCAATATATTTTTTGAAGAAGGGACATCATTTTGTATTTAATCATGGACATTAAAATGTTCTGGACCGGCCCTGCTCTAAACCCACCAAATATTTGTTCACCCAAATACTAACGCCGCAACCCTCAAAATTCAAATCCGCTGTATTCCACAATAACCGGGGTGGCAATAGCATCACGTGAACGAAGGGTTTCCCGCCATCCTCACTCCATCGTTAAATCAAAGTACAAGTAACTACCACTAACTACCGGCACCCGCGCCTCCGGGTCCGGTCACCTGCCGGTGAGCTTAAGTCAACCGCCATCTCTCCCTCCGTTCTCAAATGCACACTCCAAACCCACCGGTGACCTCACCGCCGCGCCATGGCCACGGCATCGTCGTCGTATTCTCGGAAGAAATGGCTCGTCCCCCTCCTCGTCTCCCCCTTCCTCTTCTCCCTTCTCATCTCCTCCTTCCTCCTCTCGCAAAGACCAAAACTCTCGATCGAACCCGACGAGCCGCGCTTCGTCGAGTCGAAGCTCGAAGCCGGCTCCCCGGCGGCGCCGGATCGGCCGGTGCCGCGGCTGGCGTACCTGATCTCCGGCTCCGCCGGCGACGGGGCGAGGCTGAGGAGGACGCTGAGGGTGCTCTACCACCCGGCCAACCTCTACGCGGTCCACCTCGACCTCGAGGCCCCGGCGAGGGAGCGGCTGGAGATGTCGGTGGCGGTGCGGAAGGACCGGACCTACGCCCGCTTCGGGAACGTGCGGGTGGTGAGGAGGGCGAACCTGGTGACGTACAGGGGGCCCACCATGGTGGCGAGCACGCTCCACGCGGCGGCGGTGCTGCTGAGGGAGGCCGCCGGGGAGTGGGACTGGTTCGTCAATCTCAGTGCCTCGGACTATCCACTCGTCACTCAGGACGGTCAGTATTTCTGATTGGTCAGAGTTTCTTTTCATTCTCTACGTCTTGGTTTGCTTTTGGGCTCGTCTGGTTCGCCGAAAAGAAAGAAAATAAATTCCTTCTTCATTTTTTTTTTTTTAAATTATAATTTACATCAATTTTTTTTCGTATTTGGAAAGACCAAGAAAATTAAAAAAGAAATTGAATCCCTAGAGTGGAAAAGTGAATTGGGGATCCACTTTTTTCCTATTTTTTATTTTCCTTGGAAATCAGTTTTATTTTCCAAACATTTTCTTTGGAAACCAAACAGAGTAAAAGAATTACTTGGAGGTGGTGGGTTTATGAGCAATTAGTAAAATTTAGGGTTCTCTGTAATGTCAAGTAAATTGGGAATCTTCGGAAATTTGGAGATTCTTCCATCTCCACTTGCGACCCAAGATGGTCTGGTCAGCTATGTTGCACGGGCACTGGTAACACACAACATAGTAAGGACACGGTAGTAAGGACTATTCATTGTATATTTGATACGTGTCCAATACGTGTTAGACATGGCACAACCCATATTTTAGAGTGTCTGTGCTTGTTCTTCCTAGATTATCGGAGTTTCTTGATTTTGATAGAGTGCAGCTTTGTGATATTTTGTCCTGGTTTTCATTGAATTGGGAAGTTTTGGGGGTTTGGGAAATTGTTTTAGTGTTGTTGAATTGGGAAAAATATTGAAACTTGTTTATTCATCAGTGAGATGTATGTGCTGAACCGCTGGTTATGAGCTAGTTTAATGCACGGTTTTTTCCCCCTCAAGTCTTGCTAATTGGTAATTTCTTTCGACTGTTTGTTTTCGTGAATGTATGGTTATATTTCCTTTTCTTTTGCTTTAATTGGTTAGTCTTATAATGGGCTTTAGATATTTAGATTGAATGTTTTTTTTACCATCATTATATTAATTTTGGATGCTTTTATTTTATGATATGGGCTCTATTTTGTACAAAAACAAATATGACACAACACAATATTGTTAGGTACACGACATCAATTTTGGAGTGTCCTACTATACTATAGAGATCTCGAGACTATTTGTGCTCCTATATATAGTTTGGGTTATATTTAGTTCTTCTGTATGTATAGCCCATAAAATTAATTGATTCTCACCCTTTCTTGGGTTAAATGGGAAATAGGAAAAGTAATAAACTATCTAGTATTTTTGAAGTGCAAATACATATATATACTCCAAGCATTGTCTTCTAGGTATATTCCTATTAAGTTTATAATCCCTTTAGACGTGTAACAATCCTTAGGGTCTGCTTGGTAATGGTGTTTTGCCGATTCTGAGGTGTTTTTGAACCAACCGTTTATGAAAACCTCTGCTTGTTAATTTTTTTGAGGTACTGGTTTTGGTCGGCTGAAAAATGTCCCAAAACCGGCGTAATGTAATTTTGGATGGCTTTATAAACACCCAAAATCGATAGGTTTTGAGAGGTTTTATTATTTTATTCCATTTATATCCTCACAAAAAAATATAATTATAACTACTAATACCCTTCCCTATTTAATTTTATTCGTGTAAAAAAATTTCAGAACCACTCGTTAGTGGATTACCAAGCATGTATTGAACTGATTTAAAAGTCGCTACTTAAAAACTACCCAAAATTAGACCGCTCATAACCGGTACTCTAAAAATACCTCATAACCGCTATCCCTACAATTGCCAACCCTCAGTAAATATTGTATTCTTAAGAGGCTCACGAAGGGTGGTTATCTTTTTCTTACTATCAATAAGATACTGATTTTTTTTGGGGTGAAGCGATTGGTCCTGTGTTTCATACTTATTACATGACCATGACCATTGATCCCTGTGTTTTCTACAGAAAATTATAACACTAATCATCCTTGTTTCAAAAATAAAACATAAAACACAGGAGTGGTTCGAAACATAAGAGGGTTAGTGTATCTATTTCTATATATTTCTAATCTATTTTCTCTATTCTTGATTGGCCAGATATTATGTACACACTAGCTAATTTGCCGAGGCACTTGAACTTTATCGAGCATACGAGCAACATGGGATGGAAAGAGTATGGCTGTCGATCGCATCATGATCCTTTTCTGCCTCTCATCAGTCCTTGAGATATCGTCCATTTTGAAACGGTTGCTTCGTTTTCGTCTGTGTGTTTTAGGTTACACAGGGCAAGGCCGGTTATCTTAGACCCTGGCCTGCACAGCTTGCGGAAGTCGGACGTGCTTTGGGTCACGGAGAAAAGGAGTGTACCCACCGCATTCAAGCTCTTTACAGGTGAATGTATCCTAACTAGATTGATATGCTATAGGAGCTGCTATGTCCGTGGTTTGTAACCACGGACGTGACCGTCGACCGATGTGACGGTCGACCATTGGTCCTCCGATCCGGATGGAGTCCGGAGATAGTAGAGGAGGCCAACGGATGGTCACCACATCAGCCGATGGTTACGCCTACGGTTATAAGCCGCGTGCAAAATATTAATTTTTATATGCTAACAAGATTAGTATCCTATCATTGTCGGATCTCACAGAGCATATGTTCATTTGGTTCTTTCATCATTTGGCCATTTTTCATACCGATATAAGGATGAATGTCAGATTGTCTTTTTTCTTTTTAAATTCCACACACACACACAATTGGGAGGCTCAAACCTTGCCGGTCTCTGGGTGTCCGCTCCAATACCACTAGGTTAGATTGTAGATGCATATGGATGTTGTTTGTTGTCACATATCATGGGCGTTTGGAAACCTGTTGTTGCATATAGGCCTAAGGCCTTGTTTGGTTCGCGGAGTCATCAGGTTGGAAAAGGAAAGTGATTACTTTCCTATGTTTGGGTGCTAATGGAAGAAAAATTTGGAAGAAAGTGACTCCATCAATCAAAACAAGGAATCACTTTTCCACATTGAAGTATTAACTTTCCTTTCCAAATTCCTTGGCATTTCCAAATATTGGAAAGAAAAATCAATAGAAATTGTAATTTCTCAAAGAAAAGTAAATGCCAAGGAATTGATTTCTTTTTCATTATATTCCGCAAACCAAACGAGCCTTAAGTTTTAAATGTTGAACACCGCAGATAGGAGCTTTGTTAAAAGGGCCAGAAAGTTGGATAATTATGTAGGCTGTTTAAAAGCTTTGATTTTGTATTGCCAATGGGCAAATACTATGCACAAACGATATGTTTCAGCTTCGAAACCTACCTTGCCCGTTCTTCATTTATTTGGACAGGATAAACTATATTGTTAAAGGAATTTTAAGCAAAATGGGTGTTTGGTCTAGTGGTATGATTCTTGCTTCGGGTGCAAGAGGTCGTGAGTTCGATTCTCGCAACACCCCTTTATGCATTTTTTGTCTTAATTTTAAAAAAATTCAGCTTTAAAGTCAAAGATGATGTATATAACTTTTGCTCAATATTTTTTTTATTACAACTCCCACACACCTACACGTCCTTACGGTTGGGAGATTCGAATCCTGCTGGCCTCATCTGCTATCTGTGCGGCTTTCCATATGAGCTACAATCACTGGGCAATATAATTTTCTTTTCATTTTTCACTTTCTAGTGAGTGTTATTCGATTTTGGACCGAAAAATGAACCGAATAAGAGATTTTGTCTGTGCTGCTTTCCATATAAGCTACAAACGCTGGATAATATAATTTTCTTTTCATTTTTCACTTTCTACTAGGGCGAGCATTATTCGGTTTCAATTTTGAAAATACTAAAAAAATTATTTGGTTTCGATTTTGGGTTTCGGTCTTGGTCCAAAATCGAAAACCAAATAAGACTTGTACAACTATGTAAATCTATCCATGTTTTTTTATTATTGAAAATGTGTATATTTCGAAAACAACAATGATATGTATATGTTTTTAAGTCCGACTTTGGACGCAACTTTGAAATACAACAAATATGTATATAAAAATTATAATTTCTAATACAATTTAACCACGATTCCAACATTGGACCCAAACAGTCTAACTTTCTAACTTTTACTCTCCCTCTTTAAAAATTCTCTCTCCCTAAATCCAAACATTCTAACTTTTACTCTCTCTCTCTCTCTCTCTTCAAGATTCGTTTCCTCTTCCTTCACTTCAAAACACTAAACTTCTTCCATACCCTTGTTAATATCCAAATATTATGTAGTAACATAAAATAGGCTTAGGATGAACTTTCGACGGATTTCTAAAATTTTGAATCCGTTCAGGATTTCGAACTTCGAATTTTCGCCAACAATCGCAATTAGGAAGACTCGTGACTGTAAAAATTTTGTACAGTCCTGACAACATATAGGACTAGAAAATTTATACAATCATGACAACATATAGGACTATAGAAAATTTCTATAGTTCTGACTGGATCAAGGATTTATGAATGTTATAATAAGTGGCACACAACCTATTGAAAGAATTGTCAAAAATATTGACAGTCATGCCTATTGGAAGGAATGTTAAAAAAATTGACAGTCCTACATAAACATCATATTTTTCTTAGGATTGCAATTATTTTTGACAAACCAGTATATAATTATTAATTATATAGGTGTTTAGAAGCTTTGATTTTGTATTGCCAATGGGCAAATATCATCAATGATTTCAGCATAGATGCTTGGTTTGCCGGTTCTTCATTTATTTGGACAGGATAAATTATACTGTCAAAGGAATTTTAAGCAAAGTGGGTGTTTGGTCTAGTGGTATGATTCTTGCTTCGGGTGCAAGAGGTTGTGAGTTCGATTCTCGCAACACCCCTTATGGATTTTTTGTTTTAAATCTTTAGGGACTGTTTGTTCATTTTTAGTTTTAATCTTAAACTTTGTAATTATTAATATCAAAGAGCACGTAAATAACTTTTCCTCGATATAATTTTTCTTTCTTTCTTCACTTTCCACCAAAGCTTCCTGGTGTTCGGTAACGAGGATTTGATTATGGCTTCGGATAAAAATCTGGGTCTTTATGTGTTTGGCTCCAAGTGAATGAAGAGACAAGAAAGCTTGGTTTCATGTCTCTTCACTCTTTTTTTTTCTTCTACTTTGTCTTCGTGCCAAATTCCATTATTACTAAACAAGATTTGTCAAATTCCAAGATCTGTATTTTGCACAAAATTCAGAATCTGGATTTGGATTTGGATTTCCATAACCAAATCCAATTCCTCGTTAACGAACAGTAAGTCATAATTGTTGACATATTTGTTGGCTGTATGATTCTCTCAGGTTCTGCTTGGATGGTGCTCTCGCACCGGTTCGTGGAGTTCTGCATATGGGGATGGGACAACCTCCCAAGGAAGGTCCTAATGTACTATGCCAACTTCCTCTCCTCCCCCGAGGGCTACTTCCACACCGTCGTCTGCAACGCACCCGAGTTCCGAAACACCACCGTCAACCACGACCTCCACTTCGTCTCCTGGGACAGCCCCCCGAAGCAGCACCCGCACGTCCTCGCCCTCCGCGACTACTCGAGGATGGTCGACAGCAACGCACCCTTCGCGAGGAAGTTCGGGAGGGACGGCGTCGACGGGGTCAACCCGGTGCTCGATAGGATCGACAGGGAGCTGCTGGGCCGCGACGGCGACGGGTTCGTGTCCGGTGGGTGGACCGATCGTAGTGCGGCGACGGCAAATGCCAGCGATCCGACGTCTTTCGTGAGGAGTGTGAGCCAGCTCAGGCCCGGACCGGGCGCCGAGAGGATGAAACGACTAATAACGGGTTTGCTCTCCGAGGATGGGAAGCATTGCGTATGAGTCTGACTTCTGTACGTTATAAGTTGCCAACTTTGCTTGCCTGCAGGTGACTGTTGTACCACGGTTCATATGTTGGGCTCCCAAAATACTATTACTAGTAAATTAACGAAAATACTAGTCGGCTCCTAAAATATTTGGGTGATACCATCTTCTATTATATGGCATATGACATGACAGTTGACATGACAAAATTAAACATTAAAATTAATATTAATATTAGTATCAAATTAACATGAACATTAATATTAAAATTAACATTAACATTAGATTTAACATTAACATTAAATTTATTATTAACATTAAATTAAAGTTAGCATTAACATTAATTTAATATTAATATCAAATTAACATGAATATTAATATTAACATTAAAATTAATATTAAATAAAAATTAGCATTAGCATTAACATTAACGATAAAAAAATTTGGGTAATTAATTTTTTTTTAAAACATGACATGTCAACTGTCATGTCAGTTGTCATGTCAGATATCACATAATGGGAGATGACACCACCAAAAAATTTTGGGAGCCAAATAACATAATTGGTAAATTAACGTACGTCCCAGGTACAATATTATTAAAAAAATAAAATAAATATTTATGTTCCTTTTTTTTCTAATATTGTTAAAAAAAACATCTAAAAATTTAAATATTTATATTTATATTTAAACTAAAATTTGTTATATATTTAAATTACAATTTGTTATAGATATATGTGAATGAAAGATATGGTTTTCGATTACGTGGAAGAAAAATAAAATAAAATTATTATCTTCCATAATTTTTTTAATCAAATAGGGGAGGATTTACAAACCACTTTCACGGTTCAATTTTGAGTCGTTTCCAAGCCACTAGAGATTAGTCCTACATTAAATGGATAATTGCAATTTGTGGACATTGTTTTCCAATCCACTTGTAAGTGATTATAAATTATATTGGGATGTTGATGACGGTGAGGAAGCGAGGAATAACTATGAAAAGCAATGATCTTTCATTCTTGCCTTTGCATATTGTTATTGAAATTCGAAAAAATCTACCCAAGTTTTGTGAAAGACCGAACCACATGGGTAACCATAAGTAGGACGTGTTAAAATTAAAGTTCCAGCGACATGAAACTGTCCATAATTAATTATGAAGTTGCTGAAAAGATAGCAACAAGGTTGCTGATGACATGATGACACAAAGCACATAGCTCTAAGAGAAGATAGTAATGAGATATCCTAACAATTGTGCTAAAAATTAATGTTAGCAAATTAGTACACGTATGTTGGGGTGATGAAGATCATTGTTGCTTGAGACGAGATTCGACCGTGTTCGTCGATACATTTCCGTGAACTAGTAAGTTCATAAAAAATATATGAACAATTAAACTATAACTTGTCAACTCAATCAAGCCCACAACTATGACCAAAGTATAGCTCGTAAACTCAATTAGCCACCCCTACTCTCCAGTGGCTTTCCAAAGTATGGTACATTTATATATCGGCTCGATATAATTAGCGTGGGTCTAGTGTCTCAAAATTTACAAGGACCCTCAGCAGATGATAATAGCGGAGAGGCAAAGTGGGCTAGTTCTATTGTTGGTGATACTACTACTTCATGTGGTAGCACTGGAGCATAGGCTCTTGAAAGATAATGTGCATTCACAAATAAATAACTGGACGCTGCTATGCTAGCCGCTGGCCCGCAGTTTTTGTCTGTCCAGTGTCTGCCACTTGTTGACCTTCCATAAGAGCATCTCCTACCCTATTGTGACTTTGGAAAAAAAATTGTTGCCACATAGGAATGGCAAAATTTTATTCAAAAGTTCTTCTCCAATGCAATTGTCAAGTCAATTGTGAAGCTTATGTGACAAAAATTAAAGAATACATTGTGAAGTTGATTGTCTTGTTCCAAATGACCCTTTTGTCCTTCCTTTTAATTTATTGGAAACACCCACAAAACTGCTCTTAAAAAAACGTTTCAATACTCCATCTTCTTCCATACGCTGCTCACTTTCGAATCTAGATTTTCTCCTCAAAAATCTTCAAAAACTCGTCGAAAAATTTCGGAAAGACCGGGACGAACGACAAAAGTGCTAAAACGGAGGTCCAAACATCATTTTTTTGCGAATCTAAAATTTCGGAAGGCCGTCTAACTGTGAAACTGTTACTTTCAGTCTCCTCGACGATACGCTCATTTTGCGACAAACGGGACCTCGTTTCGACCTCCCAGTCAAAAGTTATGGCCCTCCAAAGTTTCAGCTAACCATAAAATGCAGGAGAATGTCATTCTCCGTCTTAATTTACACGGAGAATGGCATTCTCCGTCTTAATTTACACGGAGAATGACCATTCTCCGTCTTAATTAGGACGGAGAATGACATTCTCCGTCTTAATTTACATGGAGAATGGTCATTCCAGTGTTAAAACGCAGGAGAATGACCATTCTCCGTGTTAGAAACACGGAGAATGCCATTCTCCGTGTTAAATGAAACGGAGAATGTTATTCTCCGTGTTAAATAAAACGGAGAATGGCATTCTCCGTCCTAATTAAGACGGAGAATGGCCATTCTCCGTGCTAAATTAAACGGAGAATGACCATTCTCCGTCTTAATTAGGACGGAGAATGCCATTCTCCGTGTAATTTATCACGGACAATGGTCATTCTAGTGTTAAAACGCAGGAGAATGACCATTCTCCGTGTTAGAAATACGGAGAATGCCATTCTCCGTGTTAATTAGGATGGAGAATGCCATTCTCCGTCTTAAATAAAACGGAGAATGCCATTCTCCGTCCTAATTAAGACGGAGAATGACATTCTCGGTCCTAATTAAGACGGAAACGGAGAATGTCATTCTCCGTGTTAATTAGGACGGAGAATGGCATTCTCCGTCTTAAATAAAACGGAGAATGGCATTCTCCGTCCTAATTAAGACGGAGAATGCCATTCTCCGTCCTAATTAAGACGGAGAATGGTCATTTCCAGTGTTAAAACGTGTAATTTAGTTTTTTCAGGAATAAAGAGTTTCGTTCTTCTTTCAAAGCGATGATAATTCTTATGGAAAAGAAGAAGAAAGATCTTCTCTCCACAATTGAAGATCTGAGTTCAAATGTCTCCACGATGAAGATGATGATGATGGTGATGATGACGACGAGCGATGATCTGAGTTCGACTGAAGAAAAACACACCGAACTACGAATGATCTTTGCGATCTCTGCTGAATATGAGAGCAATGGAATTCAGATTTTCCGTGAAGAAGAAGAAGACGAAAATCGCAATCCAGATCTGAGTTTTTTGAATTCAAATACATATAGATGACCAATTCGCGCGGAGGGGTAGTTTCGGTATTATAAAAATAGCAGTTTCTAGCGGGTGGCATCTAAAAGGGAATCTTGGAATATTTAACGTGAAAATACTTAATTCTGGGTATTTCATAAAACTTATCCAGCGGGTGGGCATTTCATAAAAGCCCACCCCGAAATTGGGTTTCTCAGCAATTTCCAGTTTAATTTATATTGTGCTTCAGATGATTACTGTGTTGGTTTAGGCGTGTTTGATTGATACCACTCACAAATACATTCCTAGATGTGTTGGCCCTTGTCCTTACAGGTGCAGAAAATCAGTTGAACGCTCAGAGACGTTAGGATTTCTTTCTCCATTTTGAAGCTTTTATGTCGAATGCGTCTTATTTTCTTTCAATAAAGGACATGCTATAGAACATTATTATTTATTTTATGTTTCATAAATTGTAAGCCATTAATTATTTTCATATAACTAAGGTTTGATTCAATTTTTTTGGTTTATTTTGCTGCATCAACCTTGAACTGAATTGTTTTATAAAATGTTTACACTCATACATTATATACATACAATTTAGATTTGTACAATATAACATCAAATATTGAATTATCGATTCTTTGAAAATTGGAGCATAACATCTAGTCAACAGGCCAATTATGTGTCATTATCACTTATAAAAGTCAAAATTATCCATATATAAGAGCATCTCCAACCCTATCGTGACTTTGGAAAAAAGTTAATGCCACATAGGAATGACAAAATTTTATTCAAAAGTTCTTCTCCAATGCAATTGTCAAGTCAATTGTGAAGCTTATGTGGCAAAAATTAAAGAAAACATTGTGAAGTTGATTGTCTTGTTCTAGACAATGCACTTGACAATGTCTTATCTTCCATGTCATCAATTATGAATAAAAAATATTAGGAAAAAGAAAGAAGATGAGTAGTTGTCTTAAAAATTGCCTTGGAAGTTGGAAAAAATACTTTTTATTGTCTCCTCAATACTTTTGCATTGGAGAGAATTTTTCTATCTCATTGTCTTTTGAGATATAATTTTGCCACATAAACAAGACATTGTCTTGTGGCTCATGACACATAGGAGCCACCTAAGACTCACAACACTTAACAAGACAATAGGGTTGGAGATGCTCTAAGAGGGATTTCTGTGGCAGGCTCGAGCTAGCAGAAGGCCAATGAACTTCTACCATGTGGCAAGTGGTCACGGACCTCGAGCAAAGTATCATTTCCCTAAACAACTCATGGATAGAGAAAGCTACTCCGATAAAATATTTTTAATTCATCATGGACAGAGATTTCTTCGTAGCCAGCAAAAAAACTGTGCCGACATGCCTCTATCCTTTACACAACCGGTAATTTCTTTTATGTTACATCGTCTACACTATTGAACCCAGGGAAAACTATTTTTTTTTGAAGTTTTAACATCTACTTTACAGCATAAACCTAGATTTTTATTACATTTAATCTATTTGGATTGTACCTAGGTATAGTTATTTGAAAGTCTTTTTTTTTTTTTTTTTTTTTTTTTGGCATTTGTTACATCATTGTGTGATCTACCACTCGGGCTGCACACGTTCCACTTGGACTAATCATCGATAGCACGATCTTCTTATCGGGTAGACCATTCCTCTAGGTTTAACTTTAAATCAATAGTTACATGAATATTACGGTTCTCTCCTTTAATCAAGAGAATATCAGAACTTGCATGAATTTAAACTTCCAGATTTGATTTTTCGGGTCCTTCCATCTTTAAGAATCGACTACTTGATCCAATAAATATCATTATCATATATGGTCTAAAAATTAAACAGAGATACACTTACACGGTTGATCCATTTAAAAAAATGGGTCAATTTTGTCCATCTATTTGATACTTATGCTTGTAAGTTGTACTGTACTCTAACATTGTACAATTGTGTAGGGTTTATAGTTGGGTACGGTAAATACTATATACTTGTGAATTAGATATTTACGGGAATCAAAATTTATGGTATTAACTTTTATAAATTTTTTTAATTCCCATGTTGGGAGGATATATAATTTTTGGAAAAAAAAAACAAATATATAAAAAATGAAAAGAGGAATTTTTTGATAAATATTTTATTCGAATATTCACAATACCGACAATAATTCTTATAATCTAATTAGAATGATAATAGAAAATAATTTCGGGTACTAAACTGTCCTAAAAATTTTGCTACCCCAATTTTGGCTAATTATAAGGGCACAGTCTTTTTTACTCGGGGCTAGCCAGGATTAGGGCTAGCCAAACTTTGAGGAACTTTTACTCGGGCTGTCCAAAGTTTTCATTCAGGGGGCTGTCCAAACCCCACAGCCCCCCCCAAACCCGAAAATTACTCTCATTTCAAATTTTTCCTCTCTCTCTTCACAAACCCTATTTTCCCTCCTCCTCTTCTTCTTCTTCTTCTTCTTCTTCTTCTTCTTCTCCAACGAATACAGAAATTCCTTCGCAGTGTATATACAGATAGGGGTGTAAACGGACCGGACGGACACGGACAGTCCACTGTCCGTGTTCGGTCCGTTAATGAAAATGAGTTCGGACGGACGGACACGGACAGTTCATTGTTCAAGTTCGGGCCGGACGAACACGGACAACCACTGTTTGTTAATCCAATCGGACGGTCCGCGGACAAATTAAATATATTACCAAAAATTATTATTTTATCAAGATACCTTAATAGTTGGTTCAAAAAATCTAGTTGAAAGTAAATACAATTGAAGGTTATAGAATATAACAAATAATAGTAAAATGATAACAAAAATCGAGACGGGACAACAAAAACTTGATGCAAAACTAAAATATTTTGACATAATTGATACAAAACCAAAAGGAGTCTCCACTATCGGACTGTTCGCGGACGAATTCGGACCGGACATGGATATGACCGTGTTCGGGTCCGATTTTTAATCGGACCAAAAAAATGTCCAAGTTTTGTTCGTTAATGAATCGGACGTTCCACGGTCGGACCATTTATCGAGCCGGACACGTACGGACAACGGACTACTTTGTCCATTTTACACCCCTATATACAGAACAACAATGAACAAGTGTTGCTCAAGAATACAACTGATTTAGCCAAAATGAACAGCATAGTGATGAAGAAGATTTTTCACATACTCTTATTAATGACATCAGCCAGAAATCCATCTGCAAAAAAAAATAAAAAAATAAAAAAAAACTTATTAAGAAACACCAAAAGAATGGGAAAAACAACTAGATGTTCTATGCCTGGGACAGTATGTGCAGCTGTGAACACACCTATACTTTCACACTTAGCCAAAAACTCGTTAAAACCGACCATAAGATCTGGATACTTCCCAAGTATATCACTCACCTGAAAGAATAAATATTAGCTTCATTACCGATTATCAGTAGAAATAACCACTTACAAAGATGATAAAAGATAAGAAGGCATTACGATCTGAAATTATCGAGCATAGAAATGAGAAATCAGTTTATAAATTGGACTGCCCAGTTCCCTGGCAGTCCTTCATTCACGATGGACTGCCAGGGAACTGGGCAGTCCAATTTAGAACTTGCTGTAAACAAGGACTGCCCAGTATTTTTCTCATCATCTTCATCATCTTCTTCTTCTCCACCATTTCCATCATCACCATCTCCATCAAAACCCTAGTTTCCTTCTCTTTCCCAATTTCGATGGCACCAAAAAAATTAAATAAACCCAAAAATGCATGAAAATAAAGGTTAAATACTTCTTTCCTCACAAAGAATGCATGGAAATAAATCCTAAAATGCATATTTCACTCTATTATCAAGATTGAAATAAACCCTAACATGTTTTTTTTTATTCGGGAATTTCGACTTTAGGACTGCCAGAAATTGTGGCAGTCCTGAAAGAAATTTGCTGTACAGCAAGTATCTTTCAGGACTGCCTCAATTTCTGGCAGTCCTCAATATGTCTAGAACTGCCAGAAATTGTGACAGTTCCTTTCAGGACTGCCACAATTCCTGGCATTACTTCTAGGACTGCCAGAAATTGTGGCAGTCCTGTTGTACATCGAGACTATTTCAAGACTGCCATAATTTCTGGCAGTCCTCAATACTTCTAGGACTGTCAGAAATTGTGGCAGTCCTGATATGAACCCAATTATTCTACAACTAGGATTTCTTCCATAGTTTTCTTCTACAACTAGGATTTCATGCATAATTCTTCTATTAATAAAGAAAAATTGGTTAATAGACTAATAGATTAATAGATTTGATAGATTTGATAACCCAATTTCTTCTACAACTAGGGTTTAATCCATAATGCCCAAACAAGAAGAAGAAAAATAAAGTAGGATTTGGAGAAAGAGATCTAAGAAATTAGATCGACCGATCGATCGAACAAATACCATCGATCGGTCACTCTGAGAAATTGTTCGATCTTGTACTTGTTTTTTTTTTTCTTGTTGTTGTTGTTCTTCTTCTTGTGAGGAATGGAGAGTGAGGAAAGGAACAAAAATTATAACACTTATCTTTTATACCTACCACTTGGATAGCCATGAGTAATTTTTTCAGTAGCAAACTTGTAAATAATGAAAAACTAACACTTGGACAGCCCTGAGTAAAATGTGCTGTGCCCTTATAATTTACCCCAATTTTTAATCTTCAATTGCAAATTATTTCTTCCAACCCAGCCCACCCAAAATAATTTTTTATTTGTTCTGCAGACTGTTCCGAAAATAGTTCTCTCTCATAAACCCCATATCTCGCTAGTAGCCGAAAAGAAAGCCCGCGTTAGGGTTTTTAGTCGCTCCTCTTTCGAGCACCTCTCTCTCTCTCTCCACTCCAAGTTAGGGCAAGGGTTTCGGAGAGCGGGAAAATGGTGTCTCCCGGTGAGCTCTACTCCACGATCGAGTCGGCGCTGCTCGGCCCGTCCCCGCCGACGCCGAGCCAGCGGATCGAGCTCGTGCACGCCATCCGCTCCTCCCTCCCATCTCTTCGTTCCCTCCTCTCCTACCCAGTAAGAAACCCCTGTCCTCTCTCTATTTCTGGAGCGTCGGTGCATCCGAACCGCCGTTTGATTTGTACTGACTGTCGTTCTCTCCGTGTTCTTTTTTTCCAGGGGCCGAAGGCCTCCGACCGGGCTCAACTGCATTCGAAGGAAGTAAGACTCCCCGACTCGGTCTCGCCGATATCCCTCGACGATATGGACGTCCAGATTGTAAGAAAGATTATCATCTCCCCCTCTATCTGTGTCAAGTAGCTTTGTATTCTGTCAATTGGATTTAGCTGATCGTATCAATTCCAGTCCCAGATATAAAATACGAACGGCATTGTCGAGGTAGTGTTTACGAGACGTTTTTAAAGGATTATTTATAAGGGTACATCAAAAGTTGATCGGGGCTAGCCCAAAGCTAATTTTGATTTATATACAAGTTTGCCATTGAAAAAATTACACAGGACTAGCCCAAATGTAAGTATATATGTCAACTTTTTATTTTTTTGCTCTCTTCTCTTTCCTCACAGGAAGAAGAAGCTCACAAGAAGCACAAGAAGAAGATATCTTTTTCCAAACCATAGTTTTTTTTTTTTTTTGGCTCTCTTCTAATTTCTCAGATCTCTTTCTCCAAACCCTACTTTATTTTCTTTCTTCTTGTTTGTGCTGGATGAAATTCTAGAAGAAATTGGGTTATCAAATATATCAAATCTATTAACCAAATTTTCTTTATTAATAAAAGAAATTATGGATGAAACCCTAGTTGTAGAGAAATCATGGATGAATCCTAGTTGTAGAAGAAATGGGTCCATATCAGGACTGCCACAATTTCTGGCAGTCCTAGAAGTATTGAGGACTGCCAGAAATTGTGGCAGTCCTGAAATGGACTTGCTGTACAACAGGACTGCGACAATTGCTGGCAGTCCTAGAAGTATTGAGGACTGCCAGAAATTATGGCAGTCCTGAAATGGACTTGCTGTACAATAGGACTGCCACAATTGCTGACAGTCCTAGAAGTATTGAGGACTGCCAGAAATGGTAGCAGTTCTGAAAGGGACTTGCTCTACAGCAGGACTGCCACAATTTTTGGCAGTCCTAAAAGTATTGAGGACTGCCAGGAATTGTGACAGTTCTGAAAGGGACTTGTTAATAATGGAGTGAAATATACATTTTAGGGTTTATTTTCATGCATTCTTTGTGAGGAAAGAAGTATTAGGGTTTGTATATTGTTTGTGAGGAGCCTTTGGGTGCCATCGAAATTGGGAATGAGAAGGAAACTAGGATTTTGATGGAGATGGTGAGGATGGAAATGGTGGAGAAGAAGAAGATGAGAAGAAAAATAAGATTTTGATGGAGATGGTGAGAATGGAAATGGTGAAGAATAAGAAGAAAGCTAGGGTTTTGGAAGAGAGTGAAATTTTGAAACGAAGGTCAAAATTTGGGTTTGGGGTGTGTATGGGGTTGAGACAGTCCAGTGAGTAAGAAAATGGGATGTCTTGAGTAATTTTTTTCTCAAACTTTGGCTAGCCCTGATCAACTTTTGATGTGCCCTTATAAATAATCTTTTAAAGTACCGGTTATGAGCGGTTACAAGTGATCCGGTTTTGGGCGGTTTTAAGCAACATCTTTTAAACAAATCTAACCCATGCTTGGTAATTCATTAACGAACGGTTTTGAAAGTTTTCGAAAACAAGTATAAACAAAAGCCCTCCTAAAGAAAGGTTATATCATTGTCCTCCTGAACAATAACTTATACACTCGTATAAGTAAATCATAAATGTTGAGAGCAAAGCATTCACTACCACATCAAATAGACCGCAAAATTTTATGGCAATCATCTATTACTTCTTCAAATGGAAGCACAAAATTTAAAAAACTAACATTTTGGAGGAAGTAGCAGTTAGTCAGGTGGGACATCAAGGGGATCAAAATGTGGAAGAAAAAATATGGTAAGGTATTCGTAGTTGTAGTTATGTTTTTGATATAAATGAAAGAAAATAATATAAACCCTCAAAGCATTCCAATTTGGAGTGTTTATAAAGACACCCAAAATTATACTGCACTGATTTTTGAGCTGACTAAAACCAGTGACTCAAAAAAAATTACCAAGCAAGATTTTTTTTAAACAATTCATAAACGGCCGGCTCTAAAACCCTCCAAAAACCGGTGAAAATATCATTGGCAAGCAGACCTACTACTCGAATTTGTGTAAGCCTTGAAGGCAGGGAATTATCTGGAGCAAGTATGAACAAAAAAAACTGTTGTGTATCTCTGCCGTGGCATTACCCATGTGCAATCATTAATTGTATGCACTTTGATATCTTTGGTGTGCTTCATCCGTTGTTGACACAATCTTGTTGTTGATAATGCTCCCTCCCCCCATCCACACACACACACACACACACACACTCAAAACCCCAAAAAGAGACTGGCATAAGAAACTGAAAAGAGTCCGAAGAAATTGAAGAAACTGAAAAATTATCCAAAGAACACCGAGTTAAGAAACTGAAGTTCTGCAAGAGACCAAATAAATAATCTTGCAATAAACCAATCAAATAAAATGAAGAAACAATCTAAAGAAAGCCGGGGATACAAAACAAAAGAGTAAACCTGATCAAGAAACCAAAAAAGAGAGTGGACACTACGAAGAGTGCGCCACCAACCGCTACAATGCTTATCGAGCACCTAGGAGAAGTTGAGAACATCGTAATATAACGCTAAACGCTAAATGCGACCTTCGAGAAGTAGAGAAAACGAGCAAGATAGCACCACTAGCAACAAATAAAACATTTCTATAAGCTGTGTAGATGAGGGAACGGTCAAACAAGAGTGATGCCTAGCCGACTGTCAGCGGGTTATTGGCGGACAATATCCAGGTATTCCGTACGATGAGCAGAATCATAGTGAGGAGCAAGAGCCATATGTAGGGTGGATGAGGGAAAATAAGGGTAGAGAAATGATGGAGACAAAGGATTAACTGGTTTGGTCAAAGAGGGTGAAGAAATTGAATTTGGGGCAAATGTGTGCAAAATTGAAGAAACTGGGTGCGGTAATGATGAACATGGGGATAGTTGGCACGATATATGGTTTAATGGGCTAGTGAGCATGGTAGACAATTTTGGATCCGAGTGAAAAGAGGGTTAACGGAACCTAGTGATCACAATAGACAATTTTGGATCCAAATGGAAAGAAGATTGGCAGGTATGTGACTAAATGGTGAATAATATAGGCTGCCAGATCGAGACACGTGTAAGGTTGGGATATACAGAGGGTTAGTTGGGAGGAGCTGAAGAGGTCAGCGACAGAGATGGATGCAGGACTGGGAAGGAGGATTTGTCGGTGGAGTAGTGGCACGTCAGGAGGAGTTGTGTGTGGGCGTGGGGTGGGTGGTGGTGGTGGTGGCGGGGGAGATAGGGGCTTCCGGCATGGTTGGTAGTGGACCGAGACGAGCGACATGGGAGTGGTGAACCGAGGAGGATCTCCATGCCTGGGAGACAACGACTGTTGTTGTTGTTTGGTGCTATGGTGGCAACAACAACAATGACACCATAATCAGATCAGAGGATAGCTGGCCGAAGTGTAGGCTTAAGGTTTTGGTGAGAAGATAAGGGACAACAAAGGTTTGGTTGGGGTAATAGACGAAGACTTCAGGATTGTGGCAATAGAGTTGTCAAAAGGAAATTTTGCTCTCATACCATGTAGAAAAAGAAACTACATTTGGAGTAGTGGGATATTTCATTAGGGTTATAGGCCTCACAATATATATAAAGCATACAAAGCATATGACATGACCGATGGCATCATTAAACCTACATAGAAATGGACAATACATGAAGCAATAAAAATGCAGGGAATAACATAATTGGGTCTACTCTTCTACAAAAATAAAACTTAGAATTAAAAATGCTGATGATGTCTTTAACCAAATGTGATTAGCCAAATATGATAAAGCTTGTTTGTTGGTTTCATTAGTAGTGGTGCAATTATTTTGCATATATATATCAGCATTCAGATTTGTTTCATTTGGTTAAAATTAGTTTTTCAAAGCATGCTATACTTTTGGTTTTGATTCCTTTTCCTTTTCTGTCTTCTTGCGTGTCTATTATTACTGACTGGATGCTTCCCGTGCAGGCTATTAAACTGAGTGACGATCTCAATCTTAACGAAATTGAGTGCATCCGTCTACTTGTTTCTGCCAATAGAGAGGTGTTATTGGCTTTATCATTTTGCTTCACACATCTTTAAAATTATAATTTCATTTGGTTATTTATTTTCTTGATGGTTCATTTATCCAGTGGGTTTTACTTGGTCGAGAACCATTGGAGATTTATCGTCTTACAGCTGGTCTTTGGTACACAGAACGAAGAGATCTTTTAATGTCCTTGTACAACCTTTTGCGGGTAATATACAACGGATTTAGGTTTGATTTTTGTAATTCTAGCGGGTTAAAATTTGTCTGTAGCTAGTTTATATCTTTTGTTTGCATTCTTTTCTTTTGAGGAAGGATAGTTCCCCACAGCTGAGCCAACTCTCTGTTCCCCTTTTATAATTAAGTTTTCATTCTTAACTCCACAGTTTTAACATAATTTTTTGCTGTACCTTCTTCATGCAGGCTCTTGTTCTTGATCAGGGGCTGGATACTGATCTTATGGCTGACATTCAGAAGTATCTGGAAGATCTCTTTGATTCTGGACTTAGGCAGAGGTTGATATCACTCATAAAGGTTAAGCTTTGTAGCCAAGTTTAGATCTCACTTTTAATTATTATCATTTAGTGCTGGCATCATTTTTGGTAGCATCATTACTTTCTCAATGACAACGTTAAGAGTCTTGCTTAGTTTGTGCAAACTAGTTCCTATCACTGACAATTAATTCCTTTCATCTATCAAAACAACTGTTGCCCTTTGGTTCATGTTTTCTGTAATTTTATATTACCGATTTGTTCATTTCTCATTATTAGGAACTAAAACGAGAAGAACCAAGTGGTGTTGGCGGTCCTAATGCTGAAAGCTATGTCCTTGATTGTAAAGGTGCTATTGTCTCACGGCAAGATATTGTCTCCCGTGAAAGATTGACTCTCAGTCACTGCCTTGCCCTGTCTGTGCTCATTGTGAAGATGAGTAAGTTAAATTACACACTTGTCATTTATGTATATTTTCCCTTTAGTAAATGTTCATTTCTGTCATTCTTCTATCCTTTCCATCAAACATTTTACTTATCGTATAATGATAAAGAAGGTAGAACTTTATCTTGCATGTTTTTCTTTTTTGCTTGGATACTAGTGTGTGCTTGCAAGTTTCCATTGAATTATGTTATCTGTTGGTTCTCATACTTCTTTTGCATGCCAACTTAATTTACGTGATATAAATTCGTTTCAGCAATCAACTTGTTTAGAAGCAGGTATGTACTTTGTAATTCGTAGGTAGTAGTCCGTCCTAGTGTTGTCGCATTCTTAGGTTTAAAGGGTATTATGCCGATAAAGTGGCAGATGAAATGATTGAGGGAGTGCATAAATGTTACTTCTTAGTAGATTTATGATTCTTTTTTTTTTTTTTTGGGTTCAAGATAGGGGTACTCTTACTACATAAGTTAGTTTAGGCGGTATTCAGTACACTAGTTGTCGTCTTAGTAGATATGAATCGATCCCATTTATAAGAGCTAATGGAAGATTATTACCTGTTGTCCCTCTTGAACCACTCTTAGTGCTTAACCCCAACCTCAAATTTTACTTTTTTGGGCTTGCGAGCTCTGGCAACTCTAGGTCTTCATCCCCACACTCTCTCCACCTTCATCTGCGTCTTGCATCCCTACAAGATCGACTCCCCTCACCTTAAAATTATATTCTTCCGAGTTCTAATTATCCTTCCCTTTATCCAATCATCATCTGCTACTTCAAGAAAAAACCAAAACCAACCTATCACTGTCATCCATATTTGAATGAAAAATCAATTCGAGCTTGACTTGCTTGCATTTGTTATTGAGCCTACATAATCGAGCTGGAGCAGTTACTGAGCACTTCTGGAGCCCAGCTGCTCGTAAGCCCAATCGAGTTCAAGTTTGAACATAGTCTTCAAACTCCAGCTCGGGTCATTAAGCTTGAATCCTAACTCCAAAGGTCCTCGGCTAGGGTTGATTGCAGCCCTACTTCTAACAGAAGGAAATGGTCCTTACAACGGAAATTTCCACAGGAACCCAATTGAAAGATAACCCTGTCTCGATAGATCCAAAATTCAAATTTGTCATCTATTGATAACTCTAATTTAACTAAGTATGGTGAAATTTTAGAAGGCTACTTCATTTCTAGTTTGTATATATTCAGATACACAGAACCACTCTTCTCATTTTGTTCCTTCTGTTAAACCCAAGGTCAACCTTCAGCACCTTAGATAAAAGTAGAAGATAACAAGACTTACTTTGTATCAGGTTTATGGACCCACACATGACCAAGAGACTAGAGAGAGAAGAGTACTAGCAATGCAGTTTAAGGGGCTAAGCTGCAAACCTCACTGCAAATATATAATGGGGGGCAAAGAATCTTACTCCCTCTTTATGGCAGCTATCTCTTCCTAAACAGTAGAGAAAGAAAGCCCGCTTACTCCAGCACCTCTATTGCTTTTGAAAGATAGCTATTTCTCCACTTTGATGCTTTCTTCTGCTGATTCAATAGCAGCTCCCATTCATGCAACATTCGTTGCTTCCTCAACAAGAGATTTGATCCTCATCTCTTGAACTCTGGGCTTCTTCAACAATAGCGGATTCTACCCCGCCCGTCAAAAGAGAAAGACTTGATAACATTCGAAGGATAAACCCATCAGCCTAATAAGGGACATCCACATTAGGGAAACATAAATAATCCTTAAGAAATCAAATTACGTGAGATACCTTGGCCAAGCATTCAGATACTGCAAAACAAACAAGTCTGTTTGGAAACATACTTTCTAGTAAGACTCGTCATCTTGAAGCTTCTCTCCTTTTTCCTTTTTTTTTTGATCAAGCGAGTGTAATGATGAGGAAGCAGTCATATGACGTTATATATCAACATATGAGTATATGACTAGTTGTTTAGTTACCTTCAATTTGATGCTGTTTCTTCTTTGGTAATGGGATTGGAAATCTCATTTCAATTTTTAATTCATGGAATTGAAAGTCATGGAGTTCTGATTCCAATTCCTTTTTTACTGCATTATTGTTTCTTTTGATTGTCTAAAAGATTATGTGTGCTCGCAAGATAACAGGAGTTTGTTTTCACTCGTTTTATGAGATAATTCCAAAGATTGGACCTCCTAATAAATTCATCGTTCTCCCAATCTTAATAAAAATAAACACACTTGAGGCAAATCCTTGAAGTAAGATTTTTGTAGACCAAGCAAACTCTTCATCAATTATTTTGAGATGGTGGTCTTTGGTGGAAATAAATTGGAGTCATTATCTTGATAGATGCTAGCGAGGCTTGTCTCTACCACGGTAGTCAAAGGCATAAGGCGCACTTGTGGCGCAAAGGGGCCATATCGTCCGAGGCGTAAGGCGCACTTAAGGCGCGCGTTCGAGCGATGCGAGGCGCAAAAATAATAAATAATAAAAATATACATAAATAAATAAATAAATAAATAAATAAATAAATTAGTAATATATGAAATAAAACCAAATAACATATTAAAACAAACAAATATATGTTAAAATATAACCAAGTGAACTAGCAGAGAAGTAATAGCAGTAGTAAGTAATCAATTGAACTAACAAGAGTTTGTATTCTCCCCACCACGTTTCTAGTACATTTTAGTTTTTCTAGTTCAACTATAACCAAATTTGGCAATCGTGTAAAGGGCTATCTTCCTCCCACTTGTATAAGGTAAGTATTATTTCCATGCCTCATATATATATATATATATATATATATATATATATATATATATATATATATAAACCATAAGACGTGCCATTTTTTGGTTGTGTCTTGCTGAAAGATGCGTCCTGAGTGCGCCTGGAGAAAGGGGTCTCGCCTAGTGAGGGGCGAGGCGCAATTGCTGCGCCTTTCTGCGAGGTGCGCCTTTAACTACCTAGGTTTCTACTTTTATTGACTCTGTTGTAAGATCCTTACGTACTTTGAGTTATTATGAGAGGCATATGCCTAATAAGATAAACTTGATTAGAGAAGAAGTCTTCTTGTCATCTATGACCATAGTTAAGCACGAGTACTCCAGGTGTACCCATATGGGCACGTACCGGGTACTGGTACTCCTTGGGTACTCCTATGTGCTTATTGCAGAAGTACCCAAAATTGAAGATATTTGTATTTTAATTTTAATTTTGGGTACTTAGTGGGTACTTCTTTGGTACTTTGTTGGTACTCTCTAGTACAAGTTATTGGTTATCTTCTAAAATATAGCTTTCATATTTGTTTTACAAATTAAGCTTTCTTTATTTCTGAACTTAAACTACATAGCTTTTAAACTAAAATTCATTTTGATGAAGAAATTTAGACTCGTTAGTTTTACTCTTATGAAGTCATGAAGATGCCTTGCTTACCGTACCCATACCATGACTTTTTAGAAATTTCCGTATCGACGTACCGGGTACTCGTACCAGTTCCTATGCTTCATAGGTGGTATATTGTCGCCATCATCATCATTATATTCAAGCATTCTCCCATCAGATAGGGTGTGCTTTGAAGAAGAGAGAGCTCCACAAAAGATTTGGAAGTCTTTATTACCGGATGTATACCTGATATGTTCGCTCTGGGCTGGTGCCAGTTTCCAAGACAAGGGAGAAATGAGTAGGAGAAGAACTTGCTATGGAACCTAGAGTGTGATTTGATAGATAGGTTGACCGAGCTTTCGGTAATGTAGTTTGAGATCTGGCAACCAATGGCCACCCTCCAAGTTTTCTTAACTATAGTCTAGATGAAGAGGAGGTAAGAGAGGTAATTTTATTCATATCCATGGCACATCAAGGCAAAGCGCGACACTCATCCTAGCACAGTGGTATCATTACCTGTTTCTTTATTGTAGTCATTCATTAGAAGATTTACCTGGGATGAATTCTTTGCTATTGCTCTTTTTACTATTATATAGATTCTGCTTCTATAGTTCCCTTCACTAAATTACAGAAGTATATGCTCTGTGAAGATAACCGAACCCAAAAGTTTAAACTAAAGGCTTCATTGTGGTATGTTCTATGTGAAGATGCAATAGTATCAGCATTAAAGAATTTTGAGTATTTGTCTTCCTCCTCCTGGCTGTCTTGCAGATTCCAAAGATGTGAAGGATGTATTTTCAGTCGTAAAAGACTGTGCAGCAGACACTAATGGCAATGGATGCACTGTACAATTGCAGGTCAAACTTGTTTATTCTATTAATTTTGAGCTGACTTTATGGTGCAGTATGCTTCAGTTTTAGTTTTTGTGAGTCTGTATTTTTTTTTACATTGCGTATCTCACTGCAAACTGTTATAAGTCATAAGTTGGCATTCTATCATAGATTGTCATGATGGGGTTCTATGATAAATTGTCGTTCCAGGAGGATAGAAACAATAATTTTCGAGTGGTGAAGTATTAAAAACATCTGTTCTCTAGGACTAAGTTTAGAGTCATCCAAGGCTATATATTAAGCTTTCACATCTTGGCCTTTGTTCTTTTGTGTGTTTGTTGCCTTGGTTGAGGTTGCCATACTTCGATGCAATTCAACTTGATTACAATTACTTCTTTGTTAGGGTCAGCTATTTCAATCATTCTCTTCCATTCAGCATTGTTAGGATTCATTTCATACTTCATAGTGATCCGGCAATGTTTCATGCTTTACCCTCCTCATGACTCTTCTCTAACTTGATTCAATAATAAAATGGGAATATCAAGTGATAACAAAGTAGGGTTTCTTTTCTTGCTTCCTTAGAATTTCCAAACCTTTTTTTAACACAAATGGTATTATCTCATAAATTTAAATCCTTTATCCGAATTTTTGTGAGTCTGGTATTTGAATCCTTTACTTCCCTTCAGCTTTATTAGGATCATTGCATAGATATCCAACAATGTTTTATGCTGGCTGTCGGCTACCTAGCATAATCCTCCCTAATCTTCTCGAACTTGATTGAATAATAGAAGTGGAAATAGCAAGAGAGAACAATGTAGGTTTCTTTAGAATTTCCTATATGTGTGTGTGTTGCCGGAAATTGTTAAGAAACCCTACATTGTTCTCTCTTGCTAATTAAACTTTTATTATTCAATCAAGTTAATTTCTTTCCATAAATGGTAGTATCTCAGAAATTTAAATACATTGCTTATATTATTCATGACTGATGTGAAAATTTTCTTTTGAAAATGTTGAAGTAGTTTATATTTGTCATGAATGAGAAATATGCTTTTCACTTGGATTTGTAAGTGACCCCATAATTCAAGTAGACCGCTTACTATACTCGTTAATAAGGAAGAAAGCTTGTATTATGTTAGAATTATTGTGCAGGTTGTGGATCATAAAATCCCCGTACCATTGCTGTCATTCTTTCATATTTTGCTAGGCTGGTACTTGTTCCTTCCAATGAAAACTTTATGCAGTGTCTGACAAACGAATTATCTATTGCAGATCACATTCGGCCTTATGTTTTCTCTTGTAATTTCTCTCGTCTCTGATGCTTTAGGTGCATCTATTGATAAATCATCAATGTTATCCCATGATGCCTCCTTTAGACATGAGTTTCATGAATTAGTAAGCCTAACTAATTTCCTTGCACTTTCAATTGTCAGTTAATCATTTTTAAACATGTTCTGCTGATGTTATTTGGTGGACTTCTATTGTCTCCAGGTGATGGCTACAGGGAACAATACCAATGTCGAGGGGTTTGTTGATGTCATAAGACTTGCTTGGGATGTACATATGATTGCCATGCAAGATCAGAGTGCAAGGGAGACTGCTGCTGGCACTTCATCCAGGGATTTGGGGAATATTAATTCATGCTTGCAACTTGTTTGCTCAAATAATGTTTTCCAGTTTTTGCTTGCTAGAGTTCTCCGAAGTGCAGCCTACCAGGTAGTGCATTAAATGTTTGGAGATGTACCAAAGATCTGGTCCATGTAACTTACATTTGTAAGCTACTGTTTGCAAGATATCTATATACAAAGAAAGCGATTACATGTGATGCTATAGAAATCGCTAGGTGGCAGGTATGCGGCAAGATGATGCCTAGTACCCATGCGGCTAGGCGGTCATCTAGGTGGATTTATGCCAAAAAACGTCACCATTAAAAAAACCTTAGGGTTTTCTAGTTCATTGAAAGTAGTACAAAACTAATTAGTATGTATATATAAAACAAGGATTACATTATAAAGAACTTTAGCAAACACTCAAATGGACCAAAGACTACAATAACAAGTATTGGACAAATAGAATTATAATCGATAAAATAAAATAATATAAAAATAAAAGGTCAATATAATATTTTTGTGCCATGCCAAAAACTGACCAAGAAAATAAAAGGAATCCGATAAAAAAAACAATTTTTGAACAAAAATTTGTCCAAAAAAAACTGGACCAATATCTATACAGCATTTTTGTTCACCGCATAATGCCGCTTTTCCCCGTATAATGCTGCCTACCGTGTACAACGCACTATACTGAAATTTTTTGTTGTGGATAAAGGCGCATAGCGCCTAGGCGCTGCTTTTTAACGCATTTGAGAACACATTACATGATTTCTTATGCTGTATATGCTTCGTTTTTCGATATGGTCAACTTAAATGTCTTCCTCCTCTCGATCTTATTATGTTTAGATTGTTACTTGTCATGAAGGTGGGAGTGTCTTTTGTTAGCCTACAAAGTATGCTTAGCAACTGCTTAAAGCTGTACAAAGTGCTGATGCTCCTTGTAACATACATTTGTAACCTACTGGTTTCAAGATATGCATACACAATAAGCGAGGGACAACAGTCTGTTGATGCATGCAGTTGATGATTATTTTGTTTGCTAGTTTTCCTGATAGTTAACTTGAATAAAATTTGATTATTCCACTATCTCCATGTGAGTTGAGATTGTTTTTGTTCTGAAGCCAACAGGCCCCTTTGCTTGCCCATTATATCATTTATCACTTGATATCAAATATACATCATTTATTACCAAAATTATCCAATAATTTCTCAGGTATTGATGTTTTATCTTTCTTGGAATTGACGTCTCTATTATTCTTTCTTGGAATTGAAGTCTATTATTTGCAACACAAAGAATCATTCTCGGTCTTTTTATATGTTTTCCTTTTGTTCTTGATGACATGTTCCTTCAAAATTATATTCTGAAGTGACTAGGAGAGGATAACGGGGGTTCTAATTATAATTATTCAACTCCTATGTTTCTTGATTAAGACGGAGATCCTGTTTCTGTATAGACTTACAGTACCTTCAAACTTTTGCAAAGGAGAAGTAGATCACATCTGGACATTCATTTGATGTCTAGCTGGAATATAGGACTGATGCATATCGGTATGTGATATATAGTGGATGCTTTTTACTTTTTAGCTTGAATTTTTTTATAGCATCAATTTTAAGTGTCTATCCACTTGGGTTTGGGCAGGGCGGCATGAATGGTGTTCGAAGTTTATTATATATAGTTGATCCAAACCTGTGACTTAGGTCTCTAATTGGAAGTCGCTAAACAACCTTGTCATTGGGTTGACGGACTATGCTTGCTCTCAGCAGCTAAAAATCTCTGTATTCACTTTATTATTTTTGGCTCATCACTTGTTTATTTGACTGAATCTCCATTCATGCATGTAAATCTTTCATGTTCGTAAGTGTTCTGCTCTTGTATACTTAGCTAAAACTAACTTTTTTCTTTCAATATGTTGTTTTATTTGCTGTACTTTGATCATGTACGCATCCTGTGTCAATACCTTTTGAAACCGTATATAATGATTTGTATTTGTATTTCTACTTGCACAATTGAGTTACTCAAGTTTGTTTTCTGTATACACTGTTATTCCTTGCACCATTTATTCTTCTAGTTTACATTATGGATTTGAAGTCCTGGATGCGCTATGGACATGCCATGTACACTCCAAACTACACCAGGACACACAAAAATAGGTGCCAAATCTGTCTCGCTGTGCCCGAAATGTGTCGTGCTGTATCCATGCTACATAGCTTATGACCACTTTTAACACCTTATTGAGAGCTCAGCTCTTCGTCTGAATAAGTGGTTCACAGTGGGGGATGACATATTAGCTACCGTTATTATTCTTCATTATATCCTTGATTTTCTGTTTTATTATTGTTTATTTGATGTTTGAAATTGCTGACCTTTCTTGCATGTTTCTTTCTGCAGAATGAGGACGAGGATATTGTTTATATGTATAATGCATACATGCATAAGTTGATGATGTTCTTTCTTTCTCACCCTCTTACCAGAGACAAGGTTGGTTTGAACTTTTTTTTTTTTTTCCATTAAGGCAGTATTGTGAGCTGGGATTTTATGGGAAAGGCTTTCTATCTATTAAAATAACTTGCTGAATTGTTCTTATATCAACTATCAAGTGTAACTGTAGTATTTTGATCACAATTTGTGAGGTTGAAGTATGGTTGTTATAGGCGTTCGCCTAGGCACTCAGAGAACCTAGCTCCAGGCAACATGTACCGAGATGACCTCATACATTTGGAGGTGGGCGCCTAGACATCCTAGGAATTTTTACGCTAGGTGTGTTGTTATCTTTTATTTAAATTATGGATTGTGTATGAGTTAACTCCGCCTGTGCTTGTGCTTAATGTCCTATATTTTCACTATCCGTCCCAAGTCCCGATAAAGGAGGAGGGTTGTGTTAACTATCCAACAACCAGTGGAAAATGTTGTCAGATCTCTATGAAATGAATTTACTTATTAAGAAGATTAATGGAATATTTAGAGAGGAACAAGTCCCTAGTAGCTATATTGAGACAATTAAAGATACGTGCAATGGAGTCATGATGACATTGCGAACCGTCGGAGGAGATACTAAAGCATTTCCTCTTTCCATTGGCTTACATCAAGGATCTTCATTAAGTCCATAACTTTTTGCGCTAGTTACAAATGAGATTACAGGACATATGCAGGAGCAGGTTCCATGATGTATGGTGTTTGTGATGATATCGTGCTATTCGATGGGTGTAGAGAAGGGTTGGATGCTAAAGTAGATGTATAAATCTAATAGTTTTTAAATTAGTACGACAAAAACAGATTATATAAACTGCAACTTGAACAAAAAGACAAAAATGAGGAATGCGTACATATAGATGGACAAGAGACCTAGGAGTGATAATTTAAGTATTTAGGATCAAGCATTCACCATGAGGGAGAGATTAAGCAGCATGTCATGGATAGTATTAAAACATGATGGTTGAAATGGAGGAATTATTCTGGGGTACTTTGTGATCAAAAAATATATTTGAAGTTAGAAAGAAAAATTCTAAAAGACGGTTATACGACCAACCATACTTTATGGATTAGAGTATTGGACAATTAAGAAACAAAATTTCTAGAAAATTAGTGTAGCAGAAATGAAAATGCTAAGATGGATGAATGACAATACGTTGAAAGATATGACAAAAAATGTGCTTTTTCGTGGGAAGTTAGAGGTAACACCAATTAAGGACGAGATGAGAGAACCGACTTAGGTGGTTTTTGACATGTGTAACGTAGACCAATAAATGGTCTAATTAGGATAGTAGTTAATGGAGCCGCTACAACTAGAGGTAGGCCTAAACGAATATGGATTGAAATTTTAAAGAAGGATATTGTTTTTGTTAATGTTACAGTGGACATGGTCCTTAAAAGAGATGAATAGCCGAACCATAAATCTAGGATAATTGCTTTCTTGTTGTTCTGTGGATTGTGTATGAGTTTTTTACATTCATAGTTTATTCTTCGATTGCATCATAGGAATTTGTATAGATTGAATGTTTTATTTTTTGTTTTTGTTATGTAGTCTTGCATCATAGGAATTTGTATAGATTGAATGTTTTATTTTTTGTTTTTGTTATGTAGTCTTGAGGCGCGGCGCTCGCCTAGGCCTTTTGGTCTTTGCCATCTTATGCCACCTAACCATCTTTACAAACTTGGGTTGAAGTGGAACTTAAGTTGCTACTTGTTGCTCGTGTATCCATAAAGATGTATGTTCGTATGCCATTAAAAATTGTTGGGTTTTCTGTTCAAATTTATGTTGCAAAAATTGTTCTAGTAAATATTATTGGAAAATCATTCATCCTGTTTACACGCTTCTCTTAGTCTCAAGAACTTAGCAAATGCTCCAGAGAAATGGAATTTGTTAAAATTTTTAAATGGCTTGTATACAATATTGCATGTACATGACATCTCAAGAATTGATGTTAATAACATCAGTGTTTCAGTACCTTTCTGGATATATTCAATGGTTTCCACCTTCTCCTGTTATTGTTTTGTGAAGGCAAGCCTTTTTTTTCCTGCTCAATTGGGGGGGGGGGGGGGGGGGGGGGGCAGAACCAGATTAGCCAACAAAGTATTCTCCTTCTAGTGTTTGGTGACCTTGTTCTCTTAAATAGTAAAGAATAACCGTCAACTTAAAAGTTGATAGGAAATTGCATGTTTGGGACAATAATTTACTGCCAACAGCTTCAGTAGGTAAAAAATATAGTTGATTGAAATTGCAAGATGGTCAGGGTTACTTTTGACTTCTTTTGGGTGGACGAAAGAAGGGAAGTTACAGAACCGGACTGTGAAGGTTCGTGCCCGTTAAGTACTGTGTAGCCGTTGCACGCCCTACTTCAGTAAGGCGATGTTGCTATGGCTAATGTGTTGCAAGTACTGCATTTTCTCAAGAATATGCCAGAGATATATTCCATTTCATCATTA
The DNA here is from genome assembly GCA_029216955.1 of Iris pallida. NCBI lineage: Eukaryota > Viridiplantae > Streptophyta > Magnoliopsida > Asparagales > Iridaceae > Iris > Iris pallida. Next base: position 6,705,532 of record JANAVB010016191.1, on the reverse strand, counting down.
GTCTAGAATGTTCTCCAGCTTATTGACTGTTAGCCAAAGTTGGCATATCCAACACATTTTCACAGGATGATGATCTTCTGTTACGTAATGATCTTAGGGCTAGGACTAGGACGCTGATGTACTCATGACATCAATCATAGTCTGTGGTGATTATCAAAGAAGTACTGCCCTAAAATGATGTTCTTATCCTTAACGGCCTTCAATTAATGTTTGCCCCCATTCTTTAGTCATAGTATAATTCCCTTGAGGTTGCCTCTGGGAGGATCTAGTAGCTTCAATAATTTCCTTTTTCCTGTCAAGTCAAACCTTTTTCAATAGCTTCTTCCTAAATGCTTTCTTAGTTGACCCCTACATTCACTCATGAAACTGTCATCTTGAGGTTCATCTTCATATATGATAAATATGTGGGCAGTAGGGATTTTATTCATATATTATATATATAGATCCTGAATAATTATGCCATGCGTGAGGTTCACAATTGCTTTTAACTTTAAATATCTGTCAATTCTTACTTTGGTTTTGCACTGATAGCCAATATAACTCAACAATACAACAACAACAAACTCTTCATCCCAAAATCTAGGTGATATATATATATATATATATATATATATATATATATATATATATTTGGAAAAAGGGTAAATTTTATTCCAAAAGCAACGCAATAATCTTACAACATACAATCAGAGTGGGACTCCCACTCGTCAGATCCCCATAGCATTTACATCAAACTCTATGTTATGGAGGATGTCTACCGGAGGGGTGACTAGCTCCTCGAAGATGCGACGGTTCCGTTCCCTCCATACATGCCAAACAGCGGCTGTCAGTCGAACTCTGGTGGTCCGGAACCAGTCCTGCCCTCTTCCTCTGCTATCCCGGAGCACAATGATGATGTCCCCAATCCCTTTTCCGGAGTCACAACCCCCCCAGCACCCGACTTTGTTCAGACCAGATCTGCCATGACGGGGCACACTAAAAAAATGTGCCCTATAGATTCATTCTCCACACTGCATAGCACACACTTAGGGTCTGGAACCGGCACCCCAAAAGCACTAAGTCGATCCCTCGTCAATAGGCGGCCCAGAAGAAGCTTGTAAACACAAAGTTGCATCTTCCGGGTGAGGCCCTTGCACCATACGAACTCATAGTCAGTACTCTGAGGATAAGTGCGCCGAATGAGGTTGTAGCAGCTCCGAAACTAGAACATTCTAGTCCTCGAAGAATCTCCTGGCGGCTCCCAAATCCACCGATCGGCAGGCAAATCAGGATCAATGACTACAGAACTGATACTCTCACCCAGCTCCGCAGTATAACGATAGGACTCAGGCCTCCACTCTCCATCGCGGATAATGCGTCGACAAGTCAGCCCCTGACTGTCCTCCTGATTCGACGGGGCTCCTCTGATTTATAATAGAGATTGCCGATCTATCCAAGGATCCCGCCAGAGGTCCGTTTCAGACCCATCCTTCATGACCCTCCGGATAGCAGATTTGAGAACCCTCATGTGTCTCAAGACAATCTTGAAAGAGACTGAATGATTGTTGTCAGTAGTACAGGTCCAGAAGTTGTCCTGTTTCACATATCTGCTATGCATCCAGTCAGCCCATAGGGACCCCCCATTTATGAATCTTCATGCCAGCTTCAGCGCAGAGGCCTCCCTGATCTCCAACAACGGCCTTAACCCCACTCCTCCCTCCTTCCTGGGTCTACAGAGTTGCTCCCAGGAGATCGCCTGCATACCACCCCTCTATGTGAAGTCTGCACACATCCGCTCCACTTTCGTGATAGTGGCAATAGGGAGTAGTATGGATTGCAGCCAGAAATGGGCCACAGTCGATATCATCGATCTAACTAGCTCAATGCGTCCTCTAAATGATGAACCGGCGGCTTGCCAGGCTTCAACCCTCCGCTGGACGTACTCCACCAGACTATGGCAGTCCTGGTCCCGCGCATAGTTGACTGTGAGAGGAACCCCTAAATATTTCACCGGAAGCTCACTTCTCTCAACTTCCACCGCGTCGGCCCGCTCCTCCTTCGGGGGGTAGAGGGAGCTGAAATACACCCTGCTCTTCTCTCTGTTCATTCGAAGGCCTGAGAGGGATTCCAGCTCTCCCATAATCTTTGCAATCATGTGCATACCCTTCGTAGATGGCTGGATGAATACCAAGAGATCATCTGCATAAATAAGGTGGGTAACCGGAGGGTCAACCCGCCTGAACAATGGAACCAGTCTCCCCCGATGCACTGCCATATCCATCAAGCATGTGAAGTATTCCATGACAAGCGTGAATAGGTAAGGGGACAGAGGGTCACCTTGCCTAAGCCCACGGTTGCTCTGAAAATACCCATAAGGGGTGCCCTGGATGAGGTCAGAGAAAGTGGGAGACGTGATGCACTCCCGGATCCTTGCAATCCATCGGTCCTCGAAACCCATAGCAGTCATCAGATGATAGAGGAAATTCCTATTGACCATGTCATAGGCCTTCCTCATATCCAACTTCACACAAGCTTTCTTCCCGCCAGGTTTACTGAATTCTCTCACCATCTCATGCGCCAGAAGGCTGTGCTCCGCGATCGACCTCCCCTTGATGAAAGCCGCCTGGTTCGGAGAGACTAAGTCCTGCATGATCCCCTCCATCCGCCGACACATAAGGTGTGTAATTATCTTGTAAAGGTAATTGCAGCATGCAATAGGTCTGAAATTCGCCAGTGATGTCGCTCCCTCCTTCTTTGGCACAAGTGTCAGGAAGGTGTGGTTCAGCTCCTTCAACAGTTTTCCTTTGGAGAAGAACTCCTGCACCACCTTAAGGACCTGATACTTCAGAGTATCCCAGTAGCGTTTGTGGAACCCACTGCCAAACCCATCCGGCCCATGTGCCTTGTTGGGATTCGTCGTCTTGACAATAGATTCCACCTCCAGAGTAACTGGGGCAAGTAGAAGGCTATTCCCATACGGAGTCACCGCTCTCTTCGTAATTACATCTGGGAACACAGACAGATAGTCAGTCTGGAAATATAACTCAGAGTAGTACCTGACTGCCTCGCCTTGTATCTTTGTCGGCTCTCCCACCAGGTTGCCATCCACATCAAGAAGCTGGAAAATATGGTTCCTATGCTGTCTGGTCCGAATGACGTTATAGAAGAACTTGGTACAACGGTCACCATCCTTAAGCCAGGAGCATTTAGCACGCTGGGCCGTGCTAATCTCCTTCTGCAGACGCAAGATGTTGACTTCTCCGATCAGCTCCTCTCTCGTCGCCAGATTTCCGTTCAGCATGTCATATTGCATGTCCTGCTGGATGGTCCGAAACTCCGCCTCCTTATCTTTTAAGGTAGACTTGGGCAGACCCTTCATCCAGCTCCGTAAAGCCTTCTTCGTAGCCTTGAGCCGAAGCGCCATGTGATACTGTGCCGTCCCCTTATGATGGCTAGGGAGCCCCTCCGTAACAGCCTCCAAATAACCCTCCGAAAGATACCAACTGTTGTTGTACCTGAAGGGACGAGACTTCACGGGAGGCCGAATAGTGAAGCCGACCCTGCTGGGGGAATAGTCGCTCGTCCCAGCGGCCATGCCCTCAGCCGACGAATTGGGAAAATGCCTGAACCATTCCCCGTTGCCTAGGGTTCTATCCAGCTGGCAAGCAACCCTGTTACGGTTTGCTTTGTTATGCCAAGTTCGTATGAACCCCGAGCGAGACAGCCTCTTGAGCCCCGTCTGAAGAAGACATCTCTGAAAGTCATAAAGGATCGGATCAGGAACCGGTCTGCCTCCCGTCTTCTCCCCTCTGTGAAGCAGGGCGTTGAAGTCGCCCATCAAAAGAAGCGGCAGGTGGTAGGCATCAGCAGCAGCAGTTACCCTGGAAATGTCGCTCCACAAGGTCTCCTGCCGCCGTCTGTCGTTGTGACCATACACCGCTCCCAGTAAGAGCCGAAAGCCACCCTTATTAGTGAAGGAGACGGCTATCAACTGTTCCGTCATTAAGATCAAGTCTCCATCCCAAGCCTTTGCATTCCATCTGACCCAGATCCGAGCCATGTTACAGATGGCCAAGTTGTGGAGTTGAGCCCAATGAGGTGGGGTCCGGCGAGTAAGTGTCTTCTCCCCTTTAATCTTAGTCTCCAGCAGGATAGAGATGTCGCATCTCTCTCTGTGCAAGACCGCACAAATCTCCCTCCATCTCCCTAACGAACATGTCCCCCTCACATTCCAGGTGATGACCGCCATTAATTATTATTGGAAAGGGTCCTCTGGACACCTGGACTGGTACCTGGGGGCAGTACCACATCCGTCACTGTCATCCTCCTCCCTCCTTGCGGAGGGGTCAAGCTGGGGAGCTGTCTGGGAGAGCACAAGCGCCCATGCCGGGTTCTCCACACAGTGCGCCTCACTTGGAGGGCTCTCACGTAGTGGTCAAGCTCGTCTCTTCCTACTATATACCTGCTCCTCAGAAGACCCGCTAACGCCCCTCTCCTCTCTACCCAAGGCCGCCATGCCTCTAGTAACCATACTCTTCTGTGCCGAGAAGGTGATCATAGTCCCACTAGGGGAGATCGGCTGAGGTGTGATAGTGAGACTCAGTCCCCCGGCCTCCTCCCCCGGTCGGTCACCCTCCTGCATATAATCCTCCGTTCTACCTTCCCCCGAGAGGCTCCCTCACCCGAGATGGGCCCGACACCTCAATAGGGGGCGTAATCGGCCCCGACTGTGCTCCTCTGGACGGACATGTGCTGTCTAGATGCCCAAAACAAGCACACTTCGAACACGAAGGGAAAATCCATTCATACTCCACCTTCTGGGTTAGAACCTCTCCAGAAGGCACCTCATACAACAGTAGACTCGGTAACTCCCCTCCAGCCCGAATCTCGACAAAAATCTGGGCATACATCAACCTCGATCGAAAGGCTGTAGCTTCATCAGCCTTGATCGGGGTGCCTACCAGACTGGCCAGTCTCATCAGCAGAGGAATGCTCCAAAATTGAACGGAGAACTCCGGGAAGCGAATCCAAACGGGGATGTCATTCAAGACTTTCCGTTCACATCTCAGATCTGGGGTCCACTCCTTCAGAATGATCAGCCTGCCATCAAACGTCCACGGTCCACCTTGCAGAATCCTGGTGACATCTTCAGCGAGCCCAAACTTCACATAGAAGAATCCATTTTCTCTAGCAAAGAACTCCATGCTGCCTTTTGGCTGCCAGACTCGAGCCGCATACCTCCGGACCTGTCCGTAGAACGGCTTGCTCCCCAGAACGTACATGACCAGCATGTTCTCCCAGAAGGCAGACACCTTCTCAATCTTCTCAGCCGGAAACGAAGTCCGGAAACCGCTCCCTACCTTCTTCGGCGGAACATACTCCATAGATGGACTTTTCGTCCCCACCGGTTTACAGACATCTGCCCAGGAACGTTCCGCTGGCCAGGGAGCCGTTCCCTGGGCGACTCCAATTTTAGGGCTGTATGCCCCTGTACCCTGGCCTCCCGTGTCCACCACTTTGTCCTTTTCTTTTTCCACCGCGGTCGGCTTGGGGCGCCAGCCCACCGATCTCCCAATAGGCACCACAGGTCCACGAGACGATGTTCTGTGCCCCAATCCCTCCCCCGGCCTTCTCCCTGCCATGGGTCGCGACTTTTGGAGGCTCTGCGTGCCCCCACCTTGCCTCCCGCCTTGGTCCCCCGACGTTTCGAAACTGTCGTCCATCCGCCTCCCTCCGTCTGACCCCCCTGAGAACTGGGCCCAGAACCAGATTGGAACCCCGGGAATACGCTGACATCGTCGGATTCGCCCAGACCTCCCACCGCCTGACCACCGATCTGGCCGTTGACGCCCGCCGCCTGGTCGCTGGCGTCGGCCTAAACGCCAGCTCCGGCGGCTACCTCGCCGCTGCCCCGGCCACGCGGCAACTTCCCTCGTCCGCTTCCCGAGCCGCCGCCGCCGTCTCCACCACTCGCCGCTCCGCCCTGGTGCGGCCTGCCCCCGGCCAGGCCGCCGCTGGGCGCGCCGCCTCCGACAGCACCGGGGTCCCAGGTGAGGGACCCCCAGGGTTCGCAGGATTCGCCGCTCCCGATTGCTCCAGATTCGCCATCACATATATATATAAACCTTTAGTATAAGAGTCTCTCTCTCTCTCTATATATATATATATATATATATATATATACACACACACACTGTTTGAGATTCACAATTGCTTAATCTTTCAATACTTACTTTGGTTATGCACTGATAGCTGATATAAATCAACATAACAACAACAAACTCTGCATCCCAAAATTTAGGGGTTGGCTGTTTGCATTGCTTTCTTCCATTCAGCATTGTTAAGTGCAATGCCCTCTCTAGCATCAACAAAATCATAGTTCCATGTCCTCCCGTAAAATTTACAAAGACAATATTCTTTGCAGCCTAAATCCAAGTTCGTTCAGGCCTATCCCTACTTCTACCAGCTCCTTGAACTAATATCTTAATACCTTATCACTCCTAGCCAGTGAATCTATCGGTCTAGACTGCACGCCGGATTACCTTGAGACTATTTGTTAGGTATGTTGTTTCAAAATCAACATGTTACCATCAATGATTTCCTATCTTCGTGATAATTGGTATATATTGTCCATTTCCTATTTCTACCTGGTTGGTGCTTGCTATTCTAACCATTATCTAAATTATATTCATTATTCCGTTTTTGATCTCTTAAGGCATATTTAATTACTTGCAGATTAACTTCTTTGCTACTTTGATTCTTGTTACCATCAATGGTTTCCTATCTTCGTGATAATTGGTACATATTGTCCATTTCCTATTTCTACCTGGTTGGTGCTTGGTAGGTTTTTTAAGTTAATGAAAATACTTGTTAAAGAAGTTGCATATTTCCGAAAGAACTTGTGTAAGTTAAAAATACGTGTTCTGGAGAACATTAATTTGCTTTCTGGTTATTTGTTAGTCTCGATCTTACAGTATACAATAATAATAATAATGATAATAATAATAATAATAATAATTATTATTATCATCATCATCATCATCTATAGTTACATTTTTTTAAATTAGAAAAAAAATGTTACTTTCTCTAATAGCCAATTATTTGTTAGATAATTTTTATGTATGCAACCATCAACAAATATTTTTGTGCAATATAATTTGTTTCTTTAATATTTTGAATTATATTTTATCCCAATGTCGGCCTCAAACCTGACTAAATTAGAAAATATGTTACTTTCTCTAATAGCCAATTATTTGTTAGATAATTTTTATGTATGCAACCATCAACAAATATTTTTGTGGAATATAATTTGTTTCTTTAATATTTTGAATTATATTCTTTATCCCAATGTGGGCCTCGAACCTGACTACTTGTTTTATTTCTGTGTACTGCTTCTTAGTTATCTTGTCTGTATGTACACATCTTCTTTGTGTAATTATGTTTCAACTAAGTTTCTTGTGGCTTATTTTAAAAATACTTCTTTTATACCATTGTGTGCAAATGCTTATAGGTCAGATTTAATGTGAGTTTCTAGTATATTGGGTGGGATATTCAAATCTTTTCTTGTCCTTTTTCCCCCTACCCATTAACGTGCTTTAGTTATACCCGTAATTTTTTTTTTTTTGGTTTTGAGACCTTAAGTTTCCTACAAAGGCTCTCAATCACACTGGTATGCCCCCTTTAGTAGTGGAATAAAGATTGGTTTTGATAGTAGTAGTGTAAGTAAATTGTTTGGAAAAGAATTATTTGCTTGATAGGCTGTATGTATCGATTATGATGTGTCATGTAAGTTCTGCTCTATGTTGCATGGATATGAATATAACACGGTTTGGACATGTATGTTTATTTTGGAGTGTCCTTATATAATTTTTTAAGTGTCCGTGCTTCCTGTGTTGTGTTGAACATAAATGGCTAAAAACTTGCCTTGTTGGACTGACAACGTTTCTTTATCATCCTTTTGAGATTCTGATATATGGATTAACTTTTCTCCATTCATAAACATCTATCATAAATTGTGGTTCACATTGTTCTAGTATCATAGCATCACTTTTCTAAAATTTTAGAAAATCGTTAATTAGGTCCGTTTATGTTGTCTCAGCATTTGGATACCTTCTTGATAAACATGTAACTTTTTTTTCAAAACAATGTTCAACAGGTGAAAGAAATGAAGGAAAAGGCAATGAGTGTTCTTAGTCCATATGTACTAGCTGGATCAGATGATACTAATTCTAATTCACAAATTCTTCATTCGAGTTATCAGCCATTTATATCTATTTTGGAGCTTGTTAGTGAAATTTATCAGGTACGTCTTTGCTCTTCTCTTAATATAAACATAGTCTTCATACATGTTTGTATATCATACAGAACTGGTGTGATTCTCTGTTATCTGTTACCACATTTTCTATATATGCATCTCTGCTGTACCTGGGATTTTATATCGATCTTAAGTATCTCAATGGTATTAAGGGATATCGATATCCCTTAGAATAGAAGGTCCTGTAGGAGTTGAGAAGACACTGTTTGATATGTAGATGACTGAACTAGCCATTCAGGATGTGTTATTTTTGTGGTGTTATAACATTGCTACTGGTCAAAACTGGAATCAAGTTTTATGCTTGTATGTAGGAGCAGGATGGCTTTAAGTTGAATTGTTTGATAATTTGAAACAGTGAAAAAATAAATCAGGATTTTGTTGTAAATGCTCATGATTCAAAGTATCAAGTTAGCATATGGACATTCTTTGATATAATTTGGTCAATTACCTTTTAGCATTTATCATAAATGATATCTAGTAGGTTCAAGTGCCATATTTATGATCAGAAAGAGTTACTTGAATCTAGTCTTGTATTGTCAAGGTATCAGGCTCATGGTGTTAGTTGTGGTGAGAGGATAGCTTCACTTTATCAATCAAAATGCCAGTTTATTTATTCTACTCTTTTTGATAGTGATTCCCGTATTATATAGTCCTATAATGATGTTTCCACAAGTTCGGTTAGTAGTATAAGTTGTTTCTTCTGTTCTTGTTTTTGACTCACTCATGTTTTTTGTAAGAGCATGCTAATGAATGTGCTTGTTAACACTTATCAGAAAGAACCAGAGCTTCTGTATGGAAATGAAGATCTCTGGGCATTTATAAGCTTTGCAGGAGAGGATCATAGTAATATACATACTCTTGTTGCTTTCTTGACAGTCCTCAAGACTCTGGTATGCCATCGTTAAGTTGTCATTCTCTTGTGGTATTATCAGAGAAATTTAGTTACATTTTTATTATTTGAACCTTTCAGGCCTCTAATGAGGATGGTGCTTCAAAGGTTTTTGAGTTGCTACAAGGTAAAACTTTTAGGTCCATTGGGTGGAGCACCTTATTTGATTGCTTATCTATTTACGAGGCGAAATTCAAACAATCTCTTCAAAGTTCTGGAAGCATGTTGCCTGACTTTCAAGAGGGTGATGCGCAAGCTCTTGTTGCATACTTGAATGTCCTTCAAAAGGTTCAAACTATCTGCTTCCTATAAGAACTTATTTTTTTCTGCTGTTCTTTACATCAGAATAGTTGCTCCGTGTAAGCCATATGTGTATGCTTGATGTGCTCATAAACTTTTCTTTGAGATACTTGTTGCTTCTGAGACAATTACTTCTATGGACTTCATTAGTAATTATCATGGGGGACAATGTATCATTACTCCTTAGCGAGATTTTGTGCTTTTAGAAAAAAGATGCAAAATCTAAGAGAATAAAGATAAGATTTTTTGTGCACAACTGTATTTAGATTGTAATTTTAACTGCAATGTTTTGATAGGTATGTTCTTAGAATATGGGTGAGAAATCTATGCCTAGATATCCTGGAAAGTAAGTTCCTGACTCATTGTTAGTGAACTTTATTAAAGGTTAAATAGAACATTTTAACAAATAAAAGAAACATTTGTTGCAAAGACAAGGCTACAAATAACATTCTAAATGGAATGTTTGTTAGATATTTGTACGCTATTGCTAATCATAGGATCCTGGATTGTTGTTTATGCTATAATGGGAATTGCAAATGTGTTTTGCATTATTGCATCTGTAATTCCTTTTTTTAGTTTCTTGAGATATTGGGTACAGTTTGTTTTTCTCTAACCTATCACTGATAGATACGCAAATATGCAGGTCATAGAAAATGGAAATCCAACTGCGAGGAAGAAATGGTTTCCTGATATTGAACCATTGTTTAAGCTCCTTGGCTATGAAAATGTGCCTCCATTTTTGAAGGTTAGTTGTCATTGCAGAAGTTTGATGCAATTTAGTGAAATGATGTATTTATCATTTCCAAATTTTGTTTGTACAGGGTGCTCTACGGAATGCTATCGCTGCTTTCATTCGGGTATCTCCTGTAATGAAAGATACTATTTGGAGTTTACTTGAGCAATACGATCTTCCTGTGGTTGTTGCTCCAGTTAGAATTAGTGGGCAACATATGTCTTCACAGGTACGGTTGTTACTGACAGATCTTCTATTTATGTTCCATTCTTTCTAGCAAGCTTTGTGCATAAGCTAATGTGCCAGGTAGAGATTGCTGAAGCATAGCTGTAAGGTAGGCTCTATGCACTATAAGGCTTTTTTGTTGTGTATGGATTTGTTATATATGGTCTGCTTATCTTCCATTAACGTCTGTTTATGGATATTTCCAGAACACATACTTAATCCCCACAATAATTTATCGAGATGTTCAACTTTTCATCTCTATTACCAACAAAGTACCAAATCTAACAAGTTAGTTAATTAAGAAAGGCAGGTTCCAACACATTAGATTCACGGGGAAGGGAAGTTCTAGGGGGAAGCTATTCCATGGAATGGAAATGATAGGACTTTTAAGGTTAATTAGCTTGGATTCAGTAGCATGTTATGATAAAAAAAGATTCTATCTTTAATCAATGATATTCATAGTATACTTGTAGATGTGGCATACTATACCAAATTGTATCAAGAAGATTATAATATTATGTGGTATAATATGTAAAATTGTAGAAAGTAGCAAAAGAGATTCTAGGAGTTTCTAAAAATGGTTGGATTTCGAAAGAAAGTTGGTGGTGGAACAAGAAAGTCCAAAAGGTAACTGAAGCAAAGCGAATTTTCTATAGTTTGACAAAAGTGTATTAATGAGGTAACTTTGAAAGATGTGCTAGCACATGAGTAAGCTACAAAAGAACTTAACACTAAATATAACACTTAAAAACTGAGGGAGAAAGAGATATTTATAGGCTTACTAAACGTAACGAAAGGAGTAGAGACCTAGGAAATATCAAACGTATTTAAAAGTGAAGACAAAAAGTATTAGTAAGAGAGAATGATTTTAAGTATAGGCATGAGAGTTATTTTCACAATTTATTTAACAAGGCCAAACTAGAAAAGTTTATTTTAGATACAAAATCAACTTAAGATATGTCATATTGCTATTGGTGTAAAATTATGATTTTAGAAAAAAGGATGGTTTGGAGAAAATGAGGAATGGAAAAACGGTTGTACCTCATGATATTCTTATTGAAGTTTGGATGTATATTGGTGAGAAAGGATTGAAGTGTTTTTACTAATATAATCAATTAAATCCTATTGACTAAAAGATGCCCGATGAATATAGTAGTAGTTTTATTGTGCCCATATGTCAAAATAAGTTAGACAAATATAGTTATAATAACCATCGAGGAATTATGATTATGAGTCATACTTGGAAAATATGGGAGATTAATTGAGGAAGGAGTAAGAAAAAAAACAAGAATTTTGGAAAATCCCTTGGATTTTAAGCTGTATAGCTCTACGACAGAAGCTATTTACTTATTAAGAAGATTAATGAAAAAATTAGAAAGAAAAAGATGGATTCTCATATGGTTTTAATTGACTTTTAGAAGGCTTATGATGGAGTTCTTAGGGATTAGGGAGATGGTTTTGTGGGTTTTGAGCACAAACACCTTCCTAATAGCTGTATTTAAATTTTAAACTATTAAGGATTTGTATCATGAAGTCACGACGATTAGGGAAACCATTGGAGTAGATAGCAAACCATTTCATAACTATTGGTACACCAAGGTTCATCATTTAGTCGTTACTTTTCTGTACTAGTTACGGATAAAAATTTCTATGCATATCAAGGAGGCGGTTTCATGGTGTATGATGTTTAGTGACATTGTTGTGTTGGTGAATAAGAGTAGATAAGTTTATATGCTAAAACAGAAGCGTGGAGATAGAGTTTGGTATCTAAGGGTACATATAGATGGGCATGAGATACGTAGGAGTACCTTTGAAGTTGAAAGGAAAATTATATAAGACTGTAGTAAGACTAACAATTCTTTATGGATCATAGTGTTTGACAAGTAAGCTATGTTATATTAAGCGTGAGGCGAGGTGAGACGACGAAGCTGGCGCCTCGCTTAAGCGCGCTTAGCTAGCACTTGGTTAGCACTTACCCATTTTTACGGAGCCTCCTACATGAAAAATACTCTATACACACATAAATTTCAATATTTTTTTCATACAATTCTACTAGTATATACATGAATGATAATACCAGTTATCAATCAAGAAGTAACAATGTAAATACTAGAATCAAAATGCAAAGTCATCAAAATACCATGGTAAAAAATAGTCATCAAGCCACACAGTGCATGCATACGACATAGTCATCAAAATACCATCAAACATAAAAGCTAAATCTCCAAAGTTCCTATTTTTTCATGGTCGATTTTTTTTTTTGGTTCGGTTTTTTTAAACCAAGGTGCTTTTTTCCCGTGCCTAACACTAGGCGAGGCGCTATTAAGTGCCTCCTATGCGTGCCTAAGCGACGATCGCTTTTCTTGGGCGGGATTTCCCCAAGCGAGGCGCCCAAATTCCGGTATTCGCTTAAGCGGCGCTTAAGTGCGCTTTTCATAGCATAGCAACTAAGAAATTTTCACAGCATAGCAATTAAGAAGCATGTTCAGAAAATTAGTGTAGTTGAGATAAAAAACCTACAATGGATGAGGGGCAATATATTAAAGGATATGGTAAGAAATGAACGTATTTCATAGGTAGTGCCATTTTGAGGACAAAATAAAGGAAAAAGAATGACCGTAGGTTGTTTGGTCATGTGCAAGTGCAACACAATGTCGACCGATAGATGCTTCGCTAAGGAGTGATAAGTTAAAGGAGCACTTAAACGAACAATTGATTGAAATTATAAAGAAGGAAATGGTTTTTGTTAGTGGCTTAGTGTTAGAGAGGAGATGACACTTGACAGAGCTGAATGGAAGAACATGATTCAAATAGCCGCCCCAAAAGTTTGGGACAAAGGCTTTGTTGTTGTTGTTGTGGAGTATATCTGTATAAGTAAATATCTAAGCCACGCGGAAATATCTTTAGTACTACCACATTGACTATGATATTCTACTCATATGGCTTCGTCTTGTAACTCAGATGAGCCACTTGACCACTTGACCAGTCAAACTGTGAGGAAAAGTTATTGCTCGGTAGTATTGGAGTTGAAACTCTTTTTTTTTTTTTTTTTTAGCTTGGAATGAATAATGGCCAAGGTTGTGAAAAGCGCTAGGAGCTAGTCGGGCGGACACCCGCCGCCTAGCGCCTAGCCCGCCTAGGCAGTCGTCTAGGCGGACACCTAGATTTAGGCGGTTCAAAAATAAAAAAATAAAATCCAAAAAACCTACTGAAAATTGCAGAAAAAATTCATAAAGCCCCAAAACATGCATAGTCGGGCGTCAGGGGTCTAGGCGGACGTCTAGGCGGACATCGGGCGGACACCAGGGGCCTAGCGCCTAGGCGCTGCCTAGACCGCCTTTTAGAATAGTGACAATGGCTGGCGGTTATTTCAGATGCATACTATATAATATGTATTATTCTTTGTTTCAACTGCTTTATTTTTTTCTTTCTCTCCTTGTCCTTTGTTGGGCATTACTTATCGCCTACGGAACAGGTTTATGACATGCGGTTTGAGCTGAATGAAGTTGAAGCAAGGAGGGAATCATATCCATCAACCATTTCTTTCCTTAATTTGTTAAATGCGCTGATTGCTGAAGAAAGAGATGTTGCTGATAGAGGTCAAAGGTACTGCCCTATTGTTAAGAGAGATTTTTGTGGAACACTGTTACTAAATTTTTTGATCCAACAATTTGACGCAGGAAACTTACCTTACCAGGGTTAATTCATTTTTCCAGGTTTGTGGGAATATTCAGATTTGTTTACGATCATGTATTTGGCCCTTTTCATCAAAGAGCGTATGCTGATCCATGTGAAAAGTGGCAACTGGCTATCGCTTGCCTCAAGCACTTCCATATGTGAGTATTATTTCCAAATTTGTGAAATTATGTCTGTTAAAAGCTACATTTTTCTATTAGGTTTTCGAAACCAAAAATAGATTTTGACGTCTTCTTGAGTTTGAGAAATATATCTGGAGGCATTCATCTGGCATCTTCTGCTTCTATCCAAATATCATGTAGATTTTCTTTAGCTGTTTAGAAATCATTATTACTTTAGCACATTTTACAGACTTTCTGCTATAACTATCTTGGGCGAGTTTAAAATTTGTGCATTTGTTCTGACAGGGTTTTGAGCATGTATGATATAAAAGATGAGGATATAGCTCGTGCTATTGATAACTCTCAACCTTCTGCAACTGGTCTTGCTTCCCCACTTGAAACACAGCTTCCTACAATTGAATTACTAAAAGTATGTTTTTCTCATTCCACTATATTTGTTGTTTTTGGTATATATATATAGTTCTTGCTGTTGGGAACTTGTACTAATTTAACTTTAATGTGTTGGTAAAGTCCGCCAGTTAATAACTTAAGATCCTTTTAGAAAGATATGAATGTCAATCAAAATTCCCAACGTGTGAGAACACTTCTTCGGGTTATAATGATTTTTTTTAATAAGGAATATATTACAATTGCAATGGCAGTCACATGGACATGCCGAACTGAAAATTGTAACCACTATTTCCGTTGTCAGGAGATTCTTTTACCTTATTTCACTATTATAAATCTAGAAGATGCAGTATAAGTATAATTTTTCTCATCTTTTTAGTGTTCTTTGTGTGTATATTTTTGTGGTTTCCGTTTACAGATCTCATGAGCTTCTTCCATCATTCAGATTCTGATGGTGTCAATAAAACGATGGAAGATAAGCTTGTCTTAAGATTCTAATGTCATTTGTAGAGGGTTGTCAATGAAGAATATGCTAAATAAGTTAAAGGTTATGTTACGTGAACTGCACATTCCTTGTAGTATCATGAATATGCTAAAATAATTTACTTTAAATTAGTTTTGATGGTCACAAACTGTTTATCATTGTTGACACTAGTTTCGTTTTTGTACGATGACAATTGGTTGTTCTCAAGCAAGTGATGTTAAGTGTTAACTTTCTTATTTTGTCCAAACTCGACTAAAGATTATGTGTTAATCTTGGACATGTAAGTGCATGTCTTATATTGGAAAAAAAAATGATTTGATGTGGTTGCTTGTTAAAGTCACTGCCACGAGTTTTGGTAAGGTTTGATATTTATATTAGGCCAATTTACGTTAACTATCCCTATGTTTCGGACTTATTACATAGACCACTCCTATTTTGAAACTAATTACACGGACCACCACTATGATTTATATTTTATATAAAAACTTATAACACTAACCACCCCTATTTTTAAAATAAAACATAAAGCAGAGGGGTAGTCCGTGCAATTATTTTCGAATGGGGTGGTCCCTATAATGCTCATGAATCATAGTGGGGTTAATGTATTTATTTATTTATTTATATTATTCAACATGCCCCTACAGGTCGAAGGCCCATTTGGGCAGTGAGTTGGATTCACACGACGTTTTTTTTAATTTGCTTGAAATTAACGTGTGCTAGAGAATTCAAACGTGAGTTTCTTTGATACCATGTTAAAGTCCATGCCACTTAGGGTTTTGGTGAGGATTGAGGGTTAATATTTATATTTTTCGACGTTGCATAAGGATTTCTTTTGATAGTTAAGAAGATTTCACTTCATATTGCAAGTAGCAACTCATGGCCTTTGATGACCAATTTGATATAGGCATCTTTGTAACTATGACTAGTTTATAGAATCTTTATTTGGAAATATTCTTAGATATTTTTGTTGCAACTTTAAGTTAGAAAGTAATCTAGCAAAGAAGGAGGCGATTATTGAAGTTAAATCTAAGACTTATGATTATTTAATAGGAGGTTATAAAAAGGGAGAAAAATATATTTATAGGCTTGGTAAAAGCAGGAAAAGGAGTTGAGACCTAGGTAATATTATATTCATCAAGAATGAAGACCAATAAGTGTTAGTAAGATAAAATGATTTTAGGAGACATTATTATTTTTTTGGCAAGTTTAACTAGAGCAACCTAGAAAAACTTAGTTTAAATACAAAGTTACTTCATGACTTGTGTCATATTGTTATTGCATTAAATTTAAGATTTTTGAAGTTAGGCGGTAGAACTTGATGATATTTCCATTGAGGTTTAGAAATGTTTTTGTGAGAAATGATTGATGCGAGTTACTAATTTGTTGAACTAAATCCTATGGACTAAGAAGATGCACTATAAGTCGACTCCTACTATAGTACCCTTGTATGAAAATAATGGAATCTATTTTGGAATTAAGCTTATGAGTCATATAAGCAAACTATTAAAAAAAAAGAAACAAGACTTTTGGATAATCATTTGATTTTATATGCTGGAGATCTACTATGGAAGTAGTTTTCTTCTACTAAGCAGAAAAATTTAGGGAGAAAAAGAGGTATTTACATTTTTTTTATTTATTTAGAGGAAACTTATGATATTCCTAGAGATATAATGTGGACTTTGGAGAAGAAACAACTTTCTAGTAGCTATATTGAGACTATTAAGAATATGTATGATGGAGTTACGATGACCGTACAAACCATGGAGGACAGAACAACCCATTTTTTTATTTACCGTTGCCTTACTTCTAGGTTCATCATTAAGTTCTTATCTTTTTGCGCTAGTTATGAATGAAATTATTAGACATATTCAACTATGACATATGATGTTTGTTGACGAAACTAGGTTGGTCAATGAGAGCAACACAATTTTATATGCTTAGAATAGAAGTGTAGAGAGCAACTTGGAAATTTAAGGGTTTTAAAATTAATGGGACGAAAATAGAGTATGAGAAATATAACTTCAACCATATGTCAAAGTGGAGAAATATATATATATATATATATATATATATATATATATATATATATATAGGAGGGATAGTTTTTTGTATTTAAGATCAATCGTTCATCATGACGGAAAGTTTGGGAATGATGTCATGTATATAATTAACATAGGATGGTTGAAAAGAGGAGTGTTGCTAGAGTAATTTGTGATTGTTGAACACCTTTGAAGTTGAAAGGAAAAATCTATAAGACAACCGTAGAACCAGCCTTGCATTATGGATCATAGTGTTGGATAATTAAGAAACATGTCCAGAAAATGAGTGTAGCCGAAATGAGAATGTCAAGATGGATGAGTGGCAGTCAATCAAAATATAGGATAAGAAATGAGAGAAAGTCATGTTGAAAAATTGGGTACAAAATAAGATAACCGTCGTAGGTGGTTTGGACTTGGACTTGTGCAACACAGACCAATAGATGTTTCGGTTAGGAGCTGATAAAATAGTAGTTAAGGATATGCTAGTACTAGATGCATGCCTAAATGTTGATGAATTGAAGTTCAAAGAAAGATATGATTTTTTTTACTATTACGTAAGACATGGCCCTGAAGAGAGCTGATAGGATAGTATTTAAGGATCTGCTAGTACTAGATGCATGCCTAAATGTTCATGAATTGAAGTTCAAAGAAAGAGATGATATTTTTACTCTTACATATGACAATGGCCCTTAAGAGAGCCGAATGGAAGAAAAGGAATGAGATAGCTGATCCCAAAATATTGAGATAAATGCTTTGTTGTTGCAACTTAACGGTAGAATTAGAATTAGTATTACATCATTCGAAACATAACATTAAAGTTCATTATTGTAAATCATATTTTTTAAAATCTCAAGTTTAAATATCGATAGCCCATAACATATTCATGCTAAGAGGAACTTGTGTCCTTGTTTTTAAAGTAACAACTTATTTGTAAATAATGGTGGCATATCGGGTCCTGGGTTAAAGATTTCGCTCTCTTTAGATCCCGCTCTCTTTAGATCCTTGTGTTCAAGCAACTTGTCCAACTACGACATGCCCTGTGTCACCTTCCGATTTCGTTGGACCGATAAGTTGCCACTGGATGTGATATCATACAAGTCTAAGTTGCGCTTGTACAAGGTATAAACTTGCACAATAACAAATTAGACTTAATAGATAAAGAATCAACTGAACTATAATGCAGAAAATCAAATAACAACAATGAGACAAACAGATCTCTTTCTTTTATTGATATATTATAACGAAATTACTAAGAGGGGCTCTCATTGGCCAACTGAACATGCCAACTTAGCTTACAACTTTTGAAACTGAAAATAATTACATTGACTTCGTTTCATATATTACATCCCTTTATACAAAAACGACACCTTCAGATCTCTTAACTTTTCAAGGATGAGGGTCTTCTACCGTCTCAACAAGTCCAGCAAAATATCTAGCACTCTTGGAGGCGGGGTCAGTACACTGAAAAATGCACTAGTGAGCGGCAAAAACTACACTCAATTTAAAGTAGTCACTATGCGAGAAAACATTTCTTTAAACAATGTTCTTTCTATCTTTTACCTACTTATGTATTATGGCAATACAAATCAAGAGTCGTATTTTATTTTGAAAACTTAATAAAAATCATACTTTATTCTTTCATTCATTCAAGTAGTAGAGACTATTTCGTGCATTATCAATTCTTTTCTACTTTTACTAAACACAACATTTTCTTAATACCTATTCAATTTTAGACACATGATAGCAACATTTTACATAAACCAATTTCTTTCTTAGGAACAATTCATGATAAGAACTTAGAACCACAAAAACATCACTTATACATAGATTCTTTTCCACGATCAACTATCCATCCTGTAACAAACAAGGATTAGAATAATTTTGTATATACATAGTTTCATGTCCGTCTTTATATCAAAATGTTAGGCTTACAATAATGTTATTCCTAGCATGCGATCTAACTACATGATGGTCCATAGGTGGCTTCTCCGTAATTAGAAGTTGGGACATACAAGTCCATCTCTTTAATAGATATGACACTCCCTGTTCGCAAGGACGTACAAACCTATGGGTGTCCCATTCTCTCCTAGGCCGATTCGATCTCAATGTTCCGACAATTGATCGAAAGACTATACCTTGTGCAAAAGTTGTCTAAGACTAATGCATGGTATCCAACTTTTATCATATAAACAATGCGATATAGAAGCTAAGTGCCAAATAAATATTTTTTTTTCTATCTTTCTTTCAAACCATAGAGCCGTAGCTTTGTTCATTTTTTTTTCATTCTGACGCCAAGTTGTGTTCTTCCTTCCTTTCTTTCCTATCATTTACTTACAAACAATATAAGATTTCTGTACACTTCTCTTTCTTACGACATATAATAAAAGGACAAACAATCATTCATTCTTTGTTTTAACAAGCATAGCAACAGTTCTTTCAACATAAAATAAGGAGTCTATGAAATCATTCATTCTTTCGCAAGCAGAACAATAGTTAAACAACATACGATAACAAGTCTATGAGATCATTTTGTCTTTCTTTAACAAGCATTTCAATTGTATTCACAGTCTATAGCTCAAGCATGCAGTTCTTTTATGAAGGGCATACAAATTTCATGTACTTATCATTCTAGTGATTACGAACTCTATTCTTAGCAGCAAAGCATACATTCATTCTCTACGAAATCATTATTAATCGTGAAAGAATCAAAAAACGAAGTCTTGCCACTCACCCATGGTGAAACAGTTTTCTGTCTCAACAAGAGAGCTGTTATCAAAGGCTTTCCTTACTTGAGTGAGCAAACCGATAAATATATCCATATAATGCCACCGCTAGAAGCGGAACATTACACCTTGAGGCTACACATATGGGACTTCAAATTATATGCCTAGAGTTAGGCGGTATGATCACGCCCCTCTTTTGTTTTATTATCATCATCGACTTCCAATTATTCTCCAATAAGAATGGGGTTGTCTATGGAGCATAAAAAAGTTCTATGAAGAATTTAACAAAATTATTATAACCAGTTGTCTACCCAACGTGCCGATTTCCTAGCCAAGGTGATTATGAGCATGAGAGAGATCATGCCATGAAACTAGGGAGCGTTTGGATGGTGTGAAGAACTTTGTATTTAAACTCATGCAACCAAGGAGCACCATCCATGTTCCCGTAGACTGTTAAGATTCTAGACAAAGAGGTAAGATAATACAATTTGCTATAAGGAATTATATTAATTTCTATAACACGTTAGCCAAATAGTGAAAAGCAAGGTTCGTAGTATCGGTATCGGAATCGTGTATCAAGCAATTCCTATGAGTATCGGTATCGGTAGTATCGGCGGCTTCGGGTTGGTGTATCGAATGTTTTGGTATCAGAAAACAAATAATTAAAATATATTATATATATATTTAGGCATAATTTTAAGTATTTTCAGTGTTGTTTCTTAGCAGGTTTGAAATTGAATGAAATAATAGCCCCCCTTGCCTATTGGTTTACTTGCGATAGATATGTTTTCTTCTTTTACATGCTTTTACAACCTTATTGTGCTTTTACACCCTTGTTGATTGGTCTTTTTTGTTCACTTTTCTTTGTCGAATTGGCCGGAAAAGAGATCTCCAATGTCGGTATTGGTCACTATCGGGTATCGGTCGGTATCGGATCGGGACATGCCAAATCGTATCGGTCTCGGCTGTATTGGATCGGTTTCGGCCGATACTGCGAACGATGGTGAAAAGTAATAGCGATTCCATGATGGTCCTCATTTGTATATAATTCATTAATTATCTGCTTTATACAGTAAGGATTGAAGCATCATAGAAGTTACTAGTCACAACTAAACAAAGTTTTTCTGAGTCTGAAAATATGTTCTGTAGATCAGTGTTTTCACAGGTCTAAAACAAGGCTATTAGTGTAGCAATATGTTATTTCCTAAAATATCAGTATAGTTCGCATAGACACTCAATAGAAAATTACAGAAACAATGCACCAATAATTAGATAATTTGAGCCATTTCTTACCGGGATTCCCTAGGAATTATTTGCATTAAAATAAATCTGGTAGCGTTTAATGTAACAACTAAGCAGCTATGGATTGCGTACTTGTCATTTTTTTTGTTTAGTTCACATTTTTTGTTTAAACATCCGATCTCCTGTTTGAACTTTTGACAGGCTCAATTATAATTTCCTCTATTTGAAATATCTGAAGGTTATGAGTAGGGCGAACAAAATATAGTGTATATGGTTCAGTCCCATTTTCTCATACATCCATTTACTCTTATGCTTTTCATTCATTATCCTACATCTGTTTGGTCTATCATTTAGATTCCTGTTCTAAGACCATAATTTTGCTCTTTCTGCAAGATATGTTCTGCTCACGTTTCCCTTGACCATTTACTATCCCTTATTTTCCATTTTGTGATTATTTAAGTTGAAACAGTTTACATATTGATATATTCTCGTTTATTGATTTTCTTGCAGGATTTCATGAGTGGCAAAGTTGCTTTTCGTAATATTATGAGTATCATCTTAATGGGAGTAAACACACTCATGAATGATCGGACAAGTCAAATATATGGACCGCATTTAGAGAAAGCTGTCCAGCTTTCTTTGGAAATTGTAACTTTAGCTTTAGAGAAGGATTTGTTTCTTGCTGATTTCTTGCGGCCATTGTACCAGGTTTCTTTTCCTGTACACTGTTACACAGTTTCCCTATTTCTTGCTTAAAGATGTTTTACAGGTGTTCTCCTTATTTGAGCTCTGCAGCCGTTGGACGTTATATTATCTCAAGATCATAAACAAATTGTTGCTTTGTTGGAGTATGTACGATACAGTTTTCTACCTGAAATCCAGCTGTGCTCGATAAAAATTCTGAGTATTCTGAGGTATTTATATTATCTAGTGTCCTGATCGTGCTGCGTCTATTTTTTTTATTTTAAACTTTTTTCTTTTCTGATGTCATGTTAGTTCCTAAACTCCAAGCGAATCTTGTTTATGCCAAGCTTACAAATATTGACACTGATAATATAACTGTTAACAGTTCTAGGATGGTTGGACTGGTACAGTTATTGTTGAAATTAAATGCAGCGAAAGGTTTGGTTGAGGATTTTGCCAATTGTCTGGAGTCTCGGTTTGATGAATTTCAGGTTATAGAGAACACGAAAGGTGATACCGGTGTTCTAATATTGCAGGTTTGTTTAGGTTACATTATTCTTTTCCTTCTCTCCCTGCAACTTCGTATTGTATTTTTGCCTGAAGACCTTAATTTTTCTTTTGTCTAGCTTCTTCTTGATAATGTTAGTCGGCCGGCACCAAATATCACTCATTTACTTCTCAAATATGATGTGGATAGTTCCGTGGAACGTACAATCCTGCAGCCAAAAGTCCATTATAGGTTTGGAAACATTCTTCTTATGTTAAATTGTGTGATCATTGAAATACTAAGTTTGAACGTCCTGTGCAGTTGCCTGAAGGTTATTCTTGATAAGCTGGAAAAGCTTTTGAAGCCAGAGATAAATTCTTTATTATATGAGTTTGCTTTTCAGGTTAGTTAACTCTTTGTATAAACTAATAAACTTTTGCATATGGATACTAAATATTTACCCCCTCTTGTAGCTTTTCTATGAGCTGTGCTTGGATCCATTGACTTCTGGGCCTACAATGGATTTGCTGAGCACAAAAAAATATCATTTTTTTGTTCAGGTTCATCTTCTTGTGCTGAACAAGATGCCCTTGATGATTTGTCATGTAGACTTTTCTTCTTTCACATTTTGGTTACTTTTTATGGCTTATTATTGCAGCACTTAGAAGGATTTTGCTTTGGTCCACTTCCTAAAAGGAGTAACAATCAGGCTTTTCGCATTAGTACACTCCATCAGGTATACAACTTTTCTAAGCCTCGAGTCTTTCTTTATTCTGTAATTCTTCTTTCACAAAGTGATCGAGTACACTTTTGAGTCCTCTGGTTCCTTGTTGAAATATGAAATGGGTCTTATAGCTGGGACTCTTGATTTCTTGTAAAGCCAATCCTTATCTTACAAATTTCCTGTCTAAATTAAAAACGTGTGGTGTAGACCATCTGTTTGAATGTATTAGATGGTTACTTTGCACTTTTGTGCAAAAAGTTTTCCTGCTTAATTGATAGGTACTCCTAAAGTGTGATGGTTTTTGCAGTGCCCTTGCTACATCTGCATCCTACATGTTTTAAACTATAATACATCCCAAATTTCTGTTTAGCTGGTGTCATATCAATGCATAACAGGTACCCATTTAAGCTTTGATTGGTATATGTTGTTTTGTTTGATGCTGGTTTGACTAGCCGTCTAGAATTTATCTAAAACCCAACAAAAGATTCTTCGTTGCTGGTAAGGGTCAGGTCAAAAACCTGGTATTGGTGTTGGATTGTCTCTTTTGTCATTGCCACCTGATATCCTATATCAGACCCATACTGGTTGGGTGGTGGCCATATCGGATACCTGGTGATATACCAAACACATTGGGAGATCGGACCTACGGTGATATAGAAAAATAATTCATTTCATAAACGACATGCATGACAAATTTCAGAGTGTATTTATATAAATAAAATAGTCTTTAGTGTAATCTAGACTGCTCGCATGTACATATTATAAGTCGCACTATACGCTAATGAAATATAGATATTCTAAACCAGGTTTTTTGTAACCAGGTTTAAACCTGAATGATCCAACCCATTTTTAGTCAGTTCAGTATTTTGTTTAATTTAGAATATGGCTGCTGCCACACATACAATTTTAAGTCCACTAAACACTAACTGAAGATACATATTCTAAACCAGGTTTTTTATAACCGGGTTTGAACCCAACCCATACAGAGAACCAAATTTGTCTGCAGTTTTAGCCTGGATACTGCCATGTGGGTTATGAGTGGTTGTTCCTTCTGAAGCGGTATACCGTCTGGTACGTCGCCAAAATGACTGATATCCTGAACAGCCTGATCTGTGTTTTTGGCGGTTTGAGATCTAACTATTAGAGCACCTGATTTAGACATGTCTAATGATGCTATGTCTAACAACTGACTATACTTCCTCTGCCTCTCTCTCTCCCCCCTCTTGTTGTCTGAAAGGATATCTTTGCATCAGCTCTTATTTTATCATAAAGAAAGAAATTGTGAAGTTCCTTGAGTTTCTCTCTTCTTTAGCTCTAGCAACTTACAAGCAGCTTTATATATATTCTTTTTTTTCAATGAGGAATAGCATCCGGAATAAGATTGATTGATTTTGATTTTGATTTAAGCTTTAGGGAAACTAGGTTATCATAAATTGCTCAATCTCAGCGATTTACTTTCTCGAGTTTTGTTCTTGATTGTGGAACATTTCCGTTCAAGAACGTTAATTGGAGCATTCAGAAGTTCCAAACCATGCCAATCGAAATTAATTCTAGTAATGCACGTCCGATTCTTTTGTTTAGAAAGGGACATTTCAACACTATTAATGGAGGAAAAGTACATGTTGTACTTGATTTACAACAATCAAGTAGCCTACCCTCACTGTAAAAAAGATTTATTTCTATTTGCACACTTCATTCCATGTAAGCAGCCTGAAAAAGTTTGCCCCCTTTCCCCGTTACATGTTCAATACTAAGTGTTGTACCATGTTTATTCCTCGTTCTAGGTAACCTTGGCAAGTTTAATGAATTCAATAAGTTTAACGAGTCCTATTCCCGAAGGAATTAGGCCACATCTATGCGTAAGCTATAGGAAACATGGAGAGTAATTATCCTCCTTGTTCTTGTAAAGTACCATATTCAGATCTTTTTCTTCTTCTTGAGTTTGATGATTATACAGCATCTTAGAGGAGAAGTTTAACTCTTAGGGGGCGTTTGGTTCAAGTTTTTGTGGCTTGGGAATGGGTTTTTAATTCCTTACCCATGTTGGTATGTTTAGGATTGGGAATGAAGAGGGAATGGGAGGGGCTTAGGGGGGAAAGCTATTCCCATTGACTTGGGAAAGCTATTCCTAAGCACCCCCTTGGGAATAGATTTGCTTTCCTAGGAATAATGTTTGGCTATTTTGTTTGGACGGTTATACCCTCTTTTTATTTTTAAATTTTCAACTTCTATCCCAAACATGTAAATCATCATGAAATTATTGAAAGGGTATTAAAGGAAAACTAAATAAATTAATATTTCTATCCCTTTGTAAACCAAACATGGAGATGAAATTTTAAAAAATTTTGAACTAGCTATTCCCAACCTAACCAAACATGGGTATGAGAATGTTGAATTCCTTTCCCATGGGAAAGGAATTGAAAACCTATTCCTAGGAATACAAAAACTTGATCCAAACGAGCCCTTAGTGCTAGTTATGGAAGTTTTATGATAAATATTGAAGGCGTTTTACTTTTTGCTCGATATTGTGGCAGATGCATGAAGTTTAAAGTAAATACAAGAGGTTTTTACTCAATATTATTAATTCTTGGGCAATTGGAAGAAGGGTTAGTGATAAGGCCAACCAATGGTTCCATGCCTTTGTAGGTTTGTGCCAGTTTTATTTATGGAACGTAGTTCCATGGAAGTGTAAAAATTGGGTCAATTTATCAGGAGTGAAAAGATAGAGGGTGAGTACAATACTATTTGTGAATATTAATTTTGTGCACCAAGTGGCTTAGAGGTCTTTCCTTTTTGTTCTTTTTGTTAGTAAGAAAGAAAAAGTTGTACCAGATCCAGGTTGGCTCTGGTAACATCTTTCCTAACCTGGACAACTTCAAGTGGTGTCTCAGCCAACTACGATTTAACTGACTGTAGGCTTTTTTTTTGGCCCATTCGAATACCAGGTTGCTCTCTGGATCACTCTCGAACTTGCAACCTAATTGGAACTGCACACTTCACTCAAAACCAGCTGGGTCAAGTGGTTCAGTCAGTTCATTGATAAACTTCCCACTTTCAATGGTTTCCAGCTTTTCTTATCGTTCTTTCATTTTATAGACCGTGATAACATCCTTTTTCTTAAAAGCAGTCCAACTGGATGCTCCAGTTTGGTTCTCACAACGTTGCTCATTATTTATAATTAATCCCATGAATGTCTCCCATTCCTTTCACAGGCATGCAAAATAGTTATATGTAAACTAATTTTCAGGTTATCATATGTGTTATTCATGAACATGTTGATTCCTCTTTTGAAAAATTAAATGTGCTAATTTATTTATTATTCAAATATCATATTAGATTGACAGTTTGGTATTTCTAGGATGACGTTATGATATATTAGATTGAGCATGATGTGAACCAAATCCTTATGATTTTAGAAATTAAGTATGGGTAATGTTACGATAGAATGGTACTTGTATACGCTCTTTTTGTAACATGATCACTATCTAAAGTCTCTTGAATCTTTTTGCCACTGCAGACTTAATAATAGTCATCCATTATATTTCTGAGTAATTTTGTTACATGAGAGCCTAGTTCAAGTATTTTAAACTTTTATGACTTGCCCTTTATTTGTGTTTTCAGAGAGCATGGCTATTGAAACTACTTGCATTGGAATTACATTTAGCTGATATGGGTTCATCTACGCACAGAGAAACGTGCCTGGCCATACTTTCTCAGATTTTTGTTCAATGTACTGCTGAAAACTTCAACGAACCAAATTCACTCCAGGCGTATGAGACATATGCTAGCTCTGTTGGAAATAGATCCATGAACTGTAGTAAGGTATTATTTTAGGCTTGTTTACTATTCTAGTTATATGTTCATTGGATCAACCAAAAGCGCAGGCAATTAACAGATACAATTATTCTTAGTTGTGGCATATGAATTGTTTTGTTTTACTTTCATATCTAACTTTGCTTTTATGCCATTAACTTGCCTTTTCTAAATTTAATTCCGTCACTAGTTTTTACAAAATTCCTCTTCTTTATTTACGTTGCACAGGCACATTGCTTCTTTATATTTTATATAGGTAATTTTTTATCCAACTCAACACGTTCATTTAATTTCTCTTCATATCTTTATTTATTGTAAGCAGAATCCAGTATAATTTTTTTTTTCAGATGCATCTATCTTTGTTGATATAGGATGTACAAGATTAGATATAATTAATACAATCATATGAACTATTTATTTGATCGTTTTACAGTTTTAACATTTTAAATACTAAAATTGTGAAGCTATATATTTCAGAAAATTTCTTAAAAGACTTGTTACTTCAGGTTTTGGAGTTGCTGGAAATAGTCCGATTTAAGTCACCTGATATTGTTACTGATTTTCCTCAGTACATTTCCAATTCACAATTTGGTAGACAGGTGAGTCTGAATTTGCTCAAATTTGTTACCTTATTTTTCTAGTGCCTATGAGTACTCACAATCTTGTAGACAGGTGTCTTATTTCTTTCGAATATTGTTACCTTTGTTTTCATTTATTTTCGTGTTTATGACCTAGAACATTCTCTGTAGGTGGAAGATGTCCTCAGAAACCCTGAAACTTCTGAATTGGGTGGTGTATATTATTATTCCGAGAGAGGAGATCGGCTGATTGACATTGATGCATTCCATGATAAACTATTGCAGGTCCTACTCTTGTAGTTTTATATGTGCATTTAATAGTTGGTAGTCAGTGTTATTGGTAGATGTAATTTGTTTTTTTCTGACGGATTGATTGATACTGATCTAACTTCTGTTTGACATTTCTCCTGGTGGTGTCAGATTTGCAGATTTTTTAGTCCACAAGCAACAGCCCATCTTAATGAAGCTGAGAAAGGTGAAATAAGAGAATCTGTCCAACAATTGTTGAGATGGGCTTGGAGATATAACAGGAACCTTGAAGAACAAGCTGCACAGCTTCATATGTTGACAGCGTGGTCTCACATTGTAGAGGTAAATGTGTGGTACTTATTGTTTGTTGCTAGTATGTTTCTCATTATCCTTTTAGGATAATGTGGATATGCTAGTATCTTTGCTAAGTACCCGTTTGTGGCTTTTGCTTTTCAAGTTGAGATTCTAATTTTGATATTGTGCAGGTTTCAATATCTAGAAGGATGTCATTTCTGATAGATCGATCACAAGTTTTGTTCGAGTAAGTGAGCTTGTACATTTTCAGAAGAAAACATAAAGAATTACCTAAACAAAAGCGTAATATTCTCCAATTACTTTTGCAGGTTGCTCGATGCTTCTTTGAGTGCATCTTCTTCTCCAGATTGTTCTTTGAAGATGGCGGCAATATTAAGCAATGTGAAGATCGTTTTCTGTTGTTGTATTGTGAATATTAATTAGGCTTTTTTTTGCTCTTTCTTACTGGTTATTTATTTACTTCCGAAGGTTGCACTCACCTGCATGGCTAAGCTACGGGATGAGAGATTCTTATGCCCAGGTGGTACAGATTCTGACAATGTAACATGCCTTGACATTGTGTCGGTTAAACAGTTGTCCATTGGATCTTGTCACACTGTGCTCTTTAAACTTATGATGGCCATTCTCAGAAATGAATCCTCAGAATTATTAAGAAGACGGTATTGTATATTTGTTGGGGTGTGCTTTAACATGAATCATAACACTTTATTGTATTTTATACTGTGACTTGCTGATTCTTTTTAACTTTTTTTTATTGCAGCCAGTATGCATTACTTCTTAGTTACTTTCAGTACTGCCGGAGTATACTTGACCCAGATATACCAGCATCTGTTTTGCGTCTGTTGCTGCATGAAGAACAAGATGGGGAAGATGACATGAACCTTCAGATGGTTTCTAAGTTTCATTAAACTTTTTCCATATTATCAGACTCTTGGGTGCTAAAATATGTCTGCTCATTGGTTTCTTTCATTTTCTTAAGATTGACAGGGAACAGGCTGAACTAGCGCAGTCCAATTTCGCCATATTAAAGAAAGAAGGTCAAGCAATCATTGATGTGGTACACCATTTTATATTTTTCCAGTCTTCGGATATTTGTTGAATTATGCATATGGATCTCGGCATGTGTGGTTTCACCTACTACTGTTAGTTTAAGAAGTTGTGTTCTATTTTTCTGGAGCAGATGCATCATTTATAGTTATTCACATATTTGTATTTTTCTTGCAAATGTGGATATGGAAATCATCTAGATACTTTAACAAATGCTCTACTTTTTTTCTCAGAATTGTATATAAATTTGGATCAAATAAGGATACATACTGGATATTAAAGGAAACTAAGTTTCAGTTACAAGTTTGAAGGATTCTGATATCAGCCGAATACTACTATCTGGGGATTACTTGAAATATTGGGATATGTATAAACAGACCATATTCTTATCCATATTTTAAGGAGGCAGATAGGCACTATCAGTGTGTTAAATTTTGGATAGGGATACAGATTTGAATCTGATTATTTGTATTTGTCACCCGTAATTAATAGGCTATCTGCTTAAATATTATCTGCACCTTCCAGATAAACAAAAGACTCTTCAATTAACATACCTATGCTGGTAAGAGCATCTCCAACCCTATTGTCTTGTTAAGTGTTGTGAGTCTTAGGTGGCTCCTATGTGGCATGAGCCACAAGACAATGTCTTGTTTATGTGGCAAAATTATATCTCAAAAGACAATGAGATAGAAAAACTCTCTCCAATGCAAAAGTATTGATGAGACAATAAAAAGTATTTTTTCCAACTTCCAAGGCAACTTTTAAGACAACTACTCATCTTTTTTCTTTTTTCTAATATTTTTTATTCATAATTGATGACATGGAAGAGAAGACATTGTCAAGTGCATTGTCTAGAACAAGACAATCAACTTCACAATGTCTTCTTTAATTTTTGCCACATAAGCTTCACAATTGACTTGACAATTGCATTGGAGAAGAACTTTTGAATAAAATTTTGTCATTCTTATGTGGCAACAACTTTTTTCCAAAGTCCCAATAGGGTTGGAGATGCTCTAATGCTCACCTGGTACACAAAACACAATTATCTCATACTTCAGTAGGCACATAACACTTTACTATATCAAGTTTGCTGAAAGGAAATTCTCATGTTGATGACACTATCATAGCAAGCTTGCTAAATTATTTTCTCATGTAGTTGAGATCTTCTTGTGACGAACAGATAAACATGTTCCAACATGATACTTTTTCCACTCTGAATAAACTCCTAACTAAATGTAATAGACAAAAGCCACTGGTTGTTTGGTGGTTCCTTTGGGAACTTGTCTTATGAAAATGTTTTTATTATATTAGACATTTTCTTACGCTATATGTATA
Organism: Iris pallida; assembly: GCA_029216955.1. Classification (NCBI taxonomy): domain Eukaryota; kingdom Viridiplantae; phylum Streptophyta; class Magnoliopsida; order Asparagales; family Iridaceae; genus Iris; species Iris pallida. Next base: position 6,675,167 of record JANAVB010016191.1, on the reverse strand, counting down.
ATCTTTTACCAGAGATGGATAATTGAATACTGTTGCTGTTACTTGGTTGTAAATATAATTGAATTTACTCCTTTAAATGCTAACTGATGCCTATTGTGGATATATCCATTATATCTTAGTGAACACAAAATGATGTAGAATATTGATGGCGAACTTAGACTAATTTGTAAAGATTAATCTTTTGCAAATTCATAATTATTAATAATTTGTGCATATCCCAGAAGATGATTCAATACCAGGTATGCATTGGATAACTCTAGACATAGACAGAATGGGCAGGACACGAGTGTCTAATTTTCTTGCATAGCAAGTCTGGACACATTTTATGTGTGTTGGCGCATGCGCGTCATGCCGTACCCATATCCTAGATTCCTTGAACATCTCTGAATTCAGCATTTGTATTATTTTTGCATCAGCTTTAAAGAAACATAGTTTATTATTCTTATCTTCAACACTTCCCGCAAAAGGTTCTTAGTAGGCACAGACTGGACCTGACACGACTGTCTACTTGCCTGGCATAGCAAATAGGGACACGTTTCATGTGTGTTCGCGCACATGGTCATGTCGTAACTACATCCTAGATTCGCTGAAAATCTCTGAATTCAGCATCTGTATTTTGGAGCAAACAAAGGCACATATCTCCTGGTTAACCAATGACTATTGTACTCTAGTTGGTTAGGAAATTAGTCATTTACGTAGAATAGCAAGGTTCAAATCCCACCAATGGCATTCTACCTAGAATAGTTAGTCAATGTTACCCGGACCATTTAACCCAGACTACCGGGTCCTGAACCCGAATGAATTTGATTTGACTCTGACCCCGACCAGCTTTGATTTCCCCCCACAATTCTAGTTCATTCTTTCATCTTATGTCTTCTCATAAATCAATGTTGGATTTGGTGCGTTTATGACAAGCACAATTAGGGGCCAGGGGCACCTAAACACCCATAGAATCTGTTCCGGGTACGAGCATTCTCTTTCGATGTACATTACCAATCCATATTGTTATGGTACTCTATCCGGACCACTAAATTTGACAATCCGAGTAATCTCTTAAATCACACTATAACTTTGCTTTTGCAAGAATTTTTTTCAGCTAAGGTAGTTGGAATTTTTTTTGAGATTTCTTGTCATTTGGGGTCCATAGCTATTTCTTATGAAATTTGACTTGGTAGTTCGCAAAAACTCTGTTTGCAAGTTGCTCAACATTTTGTAATGCTTTTATTATATTGTATGAACTATGAAGGTTCTAAGTCAATTGTTATTTTATTTTATTTTATGGTTTATTTACATGTTTTGATTTGTCCCAACGGTATCATTTTATTTGGAATGTTGTGCTTCAAATTGGTGTATAACTTAGAAAAGACTAAGAAAAGTCAACTTTTACATTTTATTGAATGAAGTAATGAGTTTTAGTTTTCTTATGTTCTATATAAGGTTTTCTTTCTGTATATGACACAATTATCTAGTCCAATTTGAATAAATAATTAGTATTGTTCCAATTAGGATTTTAAAGTGTACCATTGGCGAACCCAATCACCCTACCATCTCTATACTGAACATCAAGACATGTAGTGTATTCTGTTCCCAAACCCGTACCATGACCCATGATGTACCACGTTCCAGGTAACTATGGTTTAGCCTTAATATTGACCTTTAGTGTAGATCCATCGTAACTGGAGGTAACTGGAAATTCATGAGTTTTGTCCCAACTACTGTTCCACCCTTTTAACTGCCTGTCACCCGTTAAGCTTACTGTATTTGTCTTAGCCTTGTGATTAGGGCTGTCAGCAGGTCAGTTTCGGGTCGGATTTATGTTAAATCCAAACCCTACCGGAAACAATTTTGCTATTCAAACATAATATGCGGACCTGAGCTGATTCCTATTATGGGGCGTTTGGGTCAAAATTTTGGAGGCTTGGGAATGGGTTTTGAATTTCTTACCCATGTTTGGTATGTTTAGGATTGGGAATGAGAAGGGAATAGGAGGGGCTTCATATTCCCATTAATGTGGAAAAGCTATTTCCAAGCTCCCCCTGGGAATAGTTTTGCTTTCCAAGGAATGTTGTTTGGGTATTTTGTTTGGACGGTAATACCCTCTCTTTACTTTCAAAATTCCAAATTCTATCCAAAACATGTGAATTTATGTAATAGTAGCATTATGAAATTAGTGAAAGTGTATTTATGGAAAACTAAACAAATTAAGATTCCTATCCCTGTGTGAACGATACATGTGAATTGAAAAATTGAATTTTTTTTGGACTACATATTCCCAACCTAACCAAACATGGGTATGAGAATGTTGAATTCCTTTCACATCGGAAAGGAATAGAAAATGAATTCCTAGGAATACAAAAACTCGATCCAAACGAGCCCGGTTATCTGGTTGGGATAATCTTTTAATAAAAGGGAAAAAAAAAATCTGAACCATTGATGCAGCAGGTTAGAATCAAACTTGTGAGCTCTAAAAACAAGCAAGCAGATCTCTACCAACCGACCCCACACATTTCCTTGTCCATGTATGATGACAATCTATATTTACTTATAATAAAAATTAGATCCAAAATTTTCTCGGGTTTTATTATCTGTGTACCCAAACCCGCCCCGGGATTCATTCTGGTTGTATTTCTTACATTCAGACCGGAATTTTAGTTAAATTCTGGTTGGGTTATTTGTTACCATTGACTGGCCTTTCTGATGCTTGAATATATTCTTTTTTCGTTATGAGCCTTATATGGATACTATTTTTATCTTGCCAATTTTTTCTTAATGTTGCATGTGTTAAAGAGTCGCCACAATTTGTGGCAAATAAGACTTTATTCAAAAGGTAGCACCTATCCTAGTCTCTTGCCCATCACTCAACGCCAATTTCATAAGGTCATTCATAGATTGTCCTGTCCGATTTGTGAATTTGTCATCTCCATGATGTAAGAATTGCCTTGATGTGTGTTTGGATGGCTTATATTTTTCATAAGTCAATTAATGTTGGGCAAGTATTCTGCTGTGAGGTATTATATACATACTCCCTTGTATTTAAACCAAATTGTTTGTGCAAATTCTTTTCTTTTTTATTTTATAATTCAATACTCAATAGCTTATATTAATATAGTTATTTCTTATTAGATAAGCCCATTTATTAATGGGCCTCACCCGGGTTACTAGCACCAAGCCCCCCTCCCATTTTTAATTGAACTCTTGCTCAGGCTGGAATTCGAACCCACGCCCACTCCTCCCCACCCTTACCATTGTACCACGGGACACTACCCCCTCAGTGGTATTTTAATATGTTTTTTTTTGCTATAATATGCTGATCAAATTGTGTAGTTTTCTTTTCTTTTGTCTTCTTTGATCAAATTAAACGGGGATGCTATTTGGAGTGTGAATCATCATTTTCTTATTTTATTACGTTATTTGAAGTTTAATCTCTTTATTCTTGAATTCTTCAGGTAACAAAAGATGCAATCCATGGAAGTGAAGCTGGAAAAGCATTGTCATTCTATGTTATGGATGCATTTGTTAGTATTGATCAAGAAAGATTTTTCTTGAACCAACTTCAGAGTAGAGGAATTCTTAGATCATGTCTTCAAGATATTAGTAACGTTTCGTATAAGGTTTGTGTTCCATTAAGAAACCTATCATACCGTGGTTCATAAATTTCTGTTTGACTTGTAGCTAATTTTAATAATCCTTGGAATTCTTTCTTTTAAAGCCCTTGAGTTATTCTTAACCATCATTTTATAGTATATTAGACAATCACATGTTGAACTTGAACAGCTTACGTCATTTTTAGCTGCTAGCTTGATGTAAGAAGTGCTAAGAAAGTGAATTTGTTCTTCTATAAAATATTTCGTTTCCAGTAATCTAATAGAATTATAATTATGTTTCATATGCTAGAGCAACAACACTTGTCCTTTGTTTACATCCATTCTTTTCTATATGTAAGCATGTGCTCTGGCGTTTTGGTAATCAGTTTTGCACCTAATTTCCATTGTCAATCTTTTATTATCAACTTTCCTTCGGTTTCAATTGGTTTATGTATTAGATGGTTGTCATATTTGTTATCTGTATGCCTGATGTCATATAACGTGTTCCTCAACCATTATTGTGCATGTATTTAGATACTATTTCCCTCAAGTTTATTTCCTTAGATTTGTAGGCGATGGTGATTTGCCTGTGGCAATGTAAGATTTTGCATATCTGAAATGTCAGGATTCAGGGGTTTAAATTTTTTAAAAGAAAGGAAAAAGAAGAAGAAATCCTTAGATTTGTCTTACCAAATCATCTCTTGTTGGTGATTATTTATATTTGGCTTGTGGATCTGCCAGTGCAAGGTTATGGAAAACTACCATTTTCGCAAGTCGATACTAAAATGTCATTGGTGTTGAAGCCAAAGTTCTTAGTACAGTGATAAGACCAGCCATGCTTATGCATCTGAATGTGAACAATCATGATTCAAGAAACATCTGTAAGACGATAAAAAGAAGCATCTAGTTTTTGTTTGCTTCCGGGTGGACTTGCCCCTTACAGAGCTGAATGGAAGAAATGGATTCAAACAGCTATCGACAAAAAATTGGGTTAAGACTTTGTTGATGTAAACGGTTTGGAAGGAACAGTGGCGTCAGTAGATGAAATCATTAGGAGTGTGAAACTTGTACATGAAGATGCTAGGTGAGGGATGGGTAGGCCAAAAAGTCATGGCTTTAAGCTTTTAGAAACTTGACACGACAACTACAAAGGTGATCCTATATAGATCTGAATAAAGTTTTTGGTTTCATGCAGCTGACCCATACACTGGGATGAAGGCTTTGCTGTTGTTGTACTTATTTGTGATTGTTGCTATAAATTGTATACATCTTATTGCAGATGTTATTTGTATGTATACAATTTTTTTGTTTTGGTAAGTATGCAATTAATGTAATTTATTTAGTATAGTAATCAAGTATTTAATATATAATTCATGTAGATCACCTGTGCTATGGAGGTTATAAGTTGGTAAACTATTGGCGCTAGGATGCTGGTATGAATCCACAAGCAAACTCTCCATAAATGGGGGTAAGACTTTGTACACCTTTACCCTTCGTAGACCCTGCATTAGGGGGAATTTGTTAAACTGGGGGTTCTTTAGCTTACAGAAATTATAGTATCGAGATAATATAAACTATACATGAAATTTTCTGGCCATCTTTGAATTACTCAATTATGTTTCAACTGCAATTTTCTAAAAGTTATTGAAGAATTTGTTTAGTTGTCATCTACTCTATGTGTTCGATATGATATTTCACTTTCTTTATTAGCTTCACATTTATCATTTTATGTTTGGAAAAATGCATGCTTATCGTTTATTAAACTTAGTGTTCCAGACCATGGTTTAAAGTATCGGCCGATACCGATCCGATACGGCCGATACCGATACGGTTTGGCATGTTCCGATCCGATACCGACCGATACCAAATATTGACCGATACCGACATTGGGGGTCTTTGTTCCGGTCAATTCGGCAAAACCAATCGGTAAGGGTGACTACTATTTCATATAATTTCAAAACTACCAAATGTATAAAATATATGTTTTTAAATGTAAATAATTTATTAATAATTATTTGTTTTCCGATACCAAAGTCCGATACTCCGATACGATACCACCGATACTACCGATATCGCCGATACCAATACTCATAGGAATAGTCCGATACCGATTCTGATACCGATATTGTGAACCTTGTTCCAGACAATGCAATAATGCAAATATGACATATCATGTACCGTTGGAAAGGTCTTGAAGACTATTTTCTGATTATGAAATTTGTTTACTAGTTTGACATGATAAAGTTACAAAAATCGAGAGTCTAACAAGCTGATATTGAATACATAACACAACTTGTAGAAATTAGTTTTGCTGAGCAAGTATTATTGCATAGATAAAATAAAGAAGAATAAGTTTAGAGGTGACAAATAACGTTTGCAAAGAACTAACAACTAAAGGAGGAAAACATATTTAGAGGTGACAAGTAGCATTTGCATAGATAAAAAGAAGGAAAAACATGTTTGGAGATGGCAAGTAACACTTGCCTAGTATTGTGATATGAGGCTAGCGAATCGAGACATTGATCCGGTTTCACACGGATGAAAGTCCACGAAGGCAGCTACTACTAGGCTTGCTACACTCTCTCCTTCTCTTCTCTTGTTCTCTGTTCACTACCCATCTCCCTCTCTCTCTTGCTCTTGGGTTGGGATTGGTAAGGAGGAAGAGAGAAGAACGAATGGAATGGAAGATAAAGAGAAAGAAATATTAACGAATGGCATGGAGGAATAATGACATGTTGGCACATTAGGCACTTAGGTGTCTATGAGGAGAAAAGGAAGGAAATTATGTGTGTGGTAGAGGAGCCAACACATTGATGTGTCATGGTTGGTGGAGTTGGTTAGGATGACAAAATAGTAATTGACTATGTATAGTCTAGACAAAAATTAGCGAAGAACCCAAGGATAGAGAAATCTGATAGGAACTTATCTATGTTAGTTGTGTACCATTTCAGTTATCCTATGGATTGGTATATGTGGTAATTTCCTATATTGGTTATCCTTATGACTCTTTTTTCGTGTGAGGACCTAACCTTGGTGTGAATAGGATGAAGGTGATACTCATGGTAAGCCACGAGTGGTGTTGTAGTTATATGTCTAGGAAAGTTGTTTTCTCATGCTGGACGAAGTTAGTTGATATTTCTAATGGAGATTAGTTGCTTACCTAGTCACTAGGAAGGTAATGACGTAGAACTTGTATATAGGTGGAATATATTGTATTTTGGAGAATGTGCATAGATTTAGTCACAGTTTGGGTGATTGGTGTATGCTAGTATCATGAGTATCTTTAATTGTAGGGCATAGACCTTGTAGGTGATATACTAGTATATGTAGTTATTTATAATATTATAGTAGCTGTTTGTGAGTGTGAACCCTTAACATCTTGATCTTTTGGATCCTAACTTTTCTTCCCTTCAATTTCTTGATAAATTCTCTCATTATAAAATATTTAACAACTCTGATTTTTTTTGAAATCCTCAATTTTCTAGTCTCATCCGTAACTCTTTGAATTTTGCATCTTGATCTGTATCCTCCATCCCTACTACTACATTCATCAATTGTCGGGGTAGAAAGCTATCTACCAACTGTATGGACGACCCGAGTACAAGTTGTGGCGACCTGCGTACGATTAAGATTAAGATTCTTAACCGAACTTGTGTCAAATAGAAGTTCTTGATCATGCATTAATATTCTTAACTCGATCTAGTATTGATTAAGATTAATAATTAATAAACCTTTAGTCAACAACTTATGTGGGACCGTCTTAAACACCGTGTCAACCCTAGCAATAACATAGTCCCGGATAAATATGATTATTTTGAGAAAATAGCCAAATGTGTGATCCATAGTGTTCTCCATTTGTATTTCTTATAGATGTGTGTGTATGTTGTGAATTAAAATGCGGTTGTGATTTGTGCAAATGGAGTTTTAGGACTAGTAGACTTTGGTAGTTTGGATTTGCTGAAATTTCTTTTGATTTGATGTGTCATGGAGTGTGAGGACTAGTAGACTTTGGTAGTTTGGTTTGTTTAACCGAATTCAGTTGGCTCTTGTGGTCAGCGAGGGGAGGTATACCCTCCTTGGCTAGGCGAATGGTCTCGGGTTCGAACCGCGGGAGAGGTGTGGGTGTGTGTGTGAAAATTGAGGACAGTGGGCCCAAATGACATGCAACGCAGCGTGCGCACGAACTCCCGTGCGTTATGCCGGACATCGAAAAAAAAGGTTTGGTTTGTTTAACTTTCTTTTGTAATGTGCCTTGGGGTGTTAGGAATTGTATTCTTTAACAATTTTGATGGTTTATATATTTTTCTCATCTACCAAATAGTAATTTCATCCTTAAATAGTATAATCTATATTCTATTTTTCGAGTATTCCTCGGCACGAGACTTGCATGACAGTTGACGACCTAGTATTGGTTCACTAGGTATGACAATGAATTCTTGTTGAGACTCCAATTTTGTAGCATGGCGAATATAATTACGCAGCGTACCCCCATTAGGAGTCTCTGGACAGAATAATGACAATATAATTAGTCGGCGTATTTCCGAGGCTCTGGACAGAATATTGACTCGACATACCCCCATAGGGAGCCTCTGGACAGGATAATGACAATATAATAACTCAGCATACCCCCATAGGGAGCCTCTGGACATGATAATAAATAGCATACTCCCGTAGGGAGCCTCTGGACATGATAATAAATCGCATACCCCCGTGGGGAGCCTCTGGTCAGAATAATGATAGTATAATAACTTGTTGCACCCCCTAGAGACCCTCTGGACGAAATATTAACTCGGCGTACCTCCGTAGGGGGCTTCTAGAATCTAGACAGAATAATATAACCAATGTAATTAATTTCGCAAGTCTTCACATACTCTAGCCAATATGGTAAATCATTCAATCTACCAATGTTTTAACTTGTAAATATCTATGTGTTGGTCAAAGTGAATTTTCAAGAATATAAATGAATTACCATCTAATGCTTTTTGTGACAGTTATCATGTGATTTTTTTAATTTTCTCTTTTTTACTTTCATTGTTGTTCTGGGTCCAGTATATTGATGCATCTTTAGACAGTTTACCGCTACTAATCGTCTTTCGATTCCTTTGTAACATCTTTTGTTAGTTTTTGTAGGATGGTTGCTATTCATCAGAATCCTTGCAGCGGTTGTATACCCTTGAAGCTCAACTTTCATTGCTTTTGAGAATCAGCCACAATTATAATAAGCATGGCTCAAAGATTCTGTTATCTATGGGTGCCTTGGAACATCTCAGCTCATGCAGGGCCATTGATATACCATTCAAGGTAGTGTTATATTTGTTGTTTTGAATTTTGTTATGTTTCTTATACAAGTGAAGTTAATAGGGAATTCCAAGGCGAGTAGGCCCTAATGCGAGCAGAGATCAAGCTGGTGAGGTTGATAAGCAGCGTATCCTTGTTACTCCAGTTTTGAGATTGGTTTCTAGCCTGACATCAATGGTTGACGCATCAGATTTCCTAGAGGTTCTCTTCTTTATGCCTCATTTCTGTTTGTCTATCTTTTTCACTCAACGTGTAATTTTCCAACAAGTAATCCTATATTTGTGATTGAACCATGGATCTTAAGAAACATCATGATTTAGTTAGGTTCTTAGATCATGTGGTTGTATTGTAGGAATTTTGATCCTTGTAGCACATAAATTGTTGAGGTAGCTTGACCTGCAATTCCTTTTTGTCGGTTGCTATAGTTGCTTGAAATATCAAAATGTACATGTTTTTTTGTTAGCATCATTTGCTTTCATTAATGAATCAAACAGCACATCTAATTATCTAACCATATATGGTGTTATTATTATTATCATAATTATTTTGTTTCCAAATAAATGCACTTACAGTGCTGGTCTTTTATTAAGTATTCTGTTGGATGGTTTCTCCAAGTCTTCTGGAAGTGCTTCCAAAGATAATATGTTTGCTGTTGTTGTGACAATTACTAAGAGGAACAAAACTGAAAAATTACATGAACTAATCATAAATCTAAAATCTGAACACAATGAAAGTAGTGAACATTTAAAAAAGTTATATAGAGGTCCATTTTTTTCAAGTTGGTTGCTACTTTTCTTATTAATGTTGAAAAGCAGTTATAACTTTTTTGTTGGGAAAGAACATAATTCTTTATCATGAGCAAGAAAATAATATTGCCCACAGGTCTACAAGGGTCTGTGATTGCAATACTTTCTATATTCTATACAAGATCCTGGTAGTGACAAGATCAAAATCCACACAAAGATATGGAAGGAAAGAAGCAAGAAGCTTTATGAAACTGAAATTACAAGATTGGTCTTAGGGAATGTTTACAAAATCAAGAACTTGCACTAGGGGACTAATCGTTTCCTTTGTCTCTATGTAATAAAGAAATTTCTGAGTGGATATGGATTGGGGTTCACTATCCGAAAGTAGCCAAACTTCCGGCCTCTTTTGGTTCAAGCCTATCAGATATGTTGATGGAAGTACCGGTTGGAATCGCTTGATATAGCTGATTTTTGCACCAGAAGTGCTAAGAAATAATGGGAGAAATGAAATAAGAAACAATTTTACTTGCCTGAGCTGTTGTTGGCGTGGAAGTTGTGATAGGGTTTTGGTTGTTATCCTTCTATTCTAGCAACATTTAAGTCAGCAATTATGTGCTTCTTTTAAGAATTTAATCATGAGTTTTTATCTGGGTTCAAAAACTCAGTTTCGGCATTGATTTTGGACGCACCCTTCCTGTGAGTTCCGGTTTCACGAGGTTTTGGTGATTTTTTTTCTTTTTGATAGAACACTGAGCCAAATGACACATGACATTTTAGGTTACAAATAGTTGAAAATTCATATTAATCATACATAGTTGTTTATCCAATGTCTTATAACATTGATAAGTAAAGGAGGAAAAATTGTTTATTGGAGTAGTATTTCATACTTACTATCAAGTTAGGATGATTTTTAGGTTGCTGGAAATAGCAGGAAGAAGTGGCTGAGATATGGTGTGGGGAATGGGAAAAAGTATTACTGAACAAAAGAGGGATGGAATGTACGGAACTCCTTATTAGTTGCAAAGATAAATATCCTAAAGATTGATTCATCTGAGTTCTCGCAGGTTCCATAAATTTTAGTGAAACATGGAGGCCGAAGTTTCTTGACGTGTAACCATGGGAAGCACAATTTTTGTAACCATCTGAAACCCAATTTGTTGCGAGTTTCATCTAGCCAGATGGAGGCACATTCAGGAAACCTGGTGACGTTCTAAGAGGTTTTAGGTTTTTCCATTAGTTCTTCTAAATATTTCCTTGCATCACTCAACTCAAACCACTGAACCTCCGGATGAGAAGTCGTCCCAACTGGCACCATATTGGGCAATAATTCTGACTTATGGTCAGATTATACCAAATTTGAACTTGAAGTTGATATAGAGTTTTCTAAGACAAGCCTAACCCTTAGATTTCTAAATCTTTACCTTCTATACAATGATTTTGGCTGGGTTTCTTATTGCTTAAGCTTATCAAAAAATGCACAGAAGCATCTTTTAACAAACACATGTAAAGCTTTCCAAAAGTATAAGCAGAAGCAGCTCGATAAGCTGTACAAAACCTTACTATATGATCAAGTTATGGGGTCATCTACATTTCAAGTATGCTTTGGAAAGTGAAGGTTGCTTCATACTTTTATTTTATTTGTACTCTTTGGCATTTTATGGCACTTGGGATGTCTTGTTCTATGATTGTGGTACTTTTGTTCTTCATTTCATTATCGTTTTAAATATTATTGGTTTCCTCCATCTCTCAAGACGTTTTTTTTTCTCAGGTGAAGAACAAGACTGTGCGGGATGTTATAGATTTCATCAAGGGCCATCAATCATTATTTGATCACATTCTAAGGGAGGATGTTTCAGGGGCTAATGAATCAATTCTAGAACGGATGAATCATGTTGCCTCTATACTCAGCAAGGTCTGCAATTGAATTTCCTGTAGAATATCATCTACATTATAGTTTTTCTTCCTGTTTGGAAAATTTTGTTTTCACATAGCTTGATGGATTAGTCAATGCATTATGTTTTCTTCCCATAACCGAGGGTATTCTATAGGTTTGGCCATATGAAGAAACTGATGAGTATGGCTTCGTTCAAGGGCTCTTTCACATGATGAGCTTTATTTTCCAACTTGATGTTAAATCTACCAGTTTTGGGCAATTATCAAATTCCTTGGAGGTATATTTTTTTTCCTTCTCAAGGAACTTAAAGGATTATATCTTGCACATGATTAGATCTTCCTCTTATGGCTTGAATTTATTTGTAAATACGCAGAGTCAGAGGAAGTTGGAATTGAGCATATACCACCTATGCTTTAGCCTGAGTTCTTACCTTTACTTTCTGATAACAAAGAAGCAAGTGAGGTTGCAGGTTGGTAAACGATTATTATAGATCATGTATAATTTGGTTGATGTTCCAACCTTTCAGATCTTGCTTTTGTTTAAATCTGCTTGCCTTCTTGTTTATGCATGCCCATGTGCATATTTGCCTCTATATTGGTTTGTCCATGGATGAGTTTATCTACATGTTTGTACATATGTCCATACCGTACAACATTAACTTCCATCAAGGACCTTGCTCCGTAGTCCTCTTGAAATTGGTTACTGCTTTTGAGCTACAAAGATCACTTGTCGTTCATCATTCTTTCCTTTTTGTTAATTTTATGTTGTAATGTATCTATAAATATTTGTAAACTTGGTTTCTATCTCTGTTTTGGCCATGGAGTTCTTGTTTCAGTACGTTCTATAGGTTTCTTTTTGTATGATCATTTTAGTTTCTTACAATTTTGGATTTTTGTAATTTCAATAAAAAAATTGGTATAATAACATAAAATGAAATATGTGCCACCTTCCTGTGTTAGCTGCTTGCACCCAAGCATCCATTAGCCTGTGAGTTGGGGAAGGATTCGATCTGCAAAATTCCCTCCTGCTTAATTTTGCAGATTCCACTATGACCTCAATCTGCGAAAAAGGAAAATAAGCATATGACATCTGGTCTGTGTTCAGGTTTCATCCTTGAGCCCTGTGAATTGTGACTTGACCTTGTAATGTATTTTGCTTGCTTAGTTTTCTTATGGTATCTGTATTTCCATTTTTAACTCGAACACATTCAAACCCAATATGAAGACACAAATTTATTAGAACCCATTTATTTTAATTGTTTCAAAATTTATTTCACTGTCATCATATACACATCATGTGGAAGGGTAAAGCGAAGTTATTGTTGACTTCAGTGGTTTTCTGGGGATGATTTATGTAGTTTCTGAGGTGTTCCACTTCTAATTATCCATTTAATTTTGTTTTATTGCACCCCTTTTACTTCGAACAAGTTCACATTATTCGTTACTTTTCTTTAGACAACGGATTTTTATTCATTACTAGCAAATATGTTTTACCATTTTCTTTTATGTAGTAATTTTATTACTGTCCTGTATTATTCTAATTGATGTTTAGCTTTATACACGATTTGGTGTCAGCTTGACTGTAGAATATCCTTGAGAACACTTGTATAAATTTAAGTTCTTTCTCTGTTTGTATACGTCTTGTGGTAGATTGGTATCTAATAGATAATGATTCAACTTTTGGCGTGGCAGATTTTGCTTAGTTCTGGTGATTTCAGTGAATCAGTTACTGAGCAGCAACCCACATTACTCTTACTAGTCCAGCTTCTTAATTCGGTATTGATTTCCTTGGAAAGAGCTGGCCAAGAGAAGTTTTTATTGCTTACTAAGGTAATGTTAGGAATTCTATTTTTGATGTAGTAACTAGACATGCTGTTTGCACTTACTGGCATAGTAACAAGGAAAAGATGTTGGATAAACTCAGAATAGTTTGAAATTGTTAGAAAGATTAACTTATAATTTGATCATTCTAATTTTTTAATTAATGTCTTGAAATTCAGTTTCTATGTTGTTAAGTTTATAGTTAATCAGAATAGTTTTCTGGTAGTTGTTTAAGGGTCAAGAAACTTGAGATAGATGACTCTAATACATATAGTAGTTCTGAAGGATTTTGAAGCGCTGGCAGTAGCACTGGATACGCTTTATCTGAACTTATAGCTGACAAGGAGTCATGGCTGCTGTCACATTTATTTGGAAGAAGATTCCACTTATATAGTTAGACAATGTTTAATTAATAAATTGTTGTAGTAATACTTGTGCAACTCTTGTTTCGGTTTGACAGATACAGGACATTAATGAACTTTCAAGACAGGATGTTGATGAAATAATCAGTGTGTGCATGAAACAAGATTGCATCTCGTCTTCTGATGATATCCGCAAAAGGTAAAGGGTATATCAGACTATTCTGTCTAGTCTTTGATTATAGAGAAAATTTACTGTACCGAAATTAATTTTATATAAATTAGCGTAAACAAAATAAGTTTGAATAAATTTGAAAAAATGAAACTTATTGCCATCTGAGATGGCGGAAAACCCAAAAATAAAATAAAAAAAGAATATAGGATTTTCTGCCAACGGACTTGGCGGAAATAGCCTCATTTTTTGTTGGTGGGTTTTGGTTTGATTGGTTTATTGTTTTCGTTTGCGGGACGGGACACTACAACATACAACACTCAGAATAAGTCTCGTCCCGAGACTTACTGAGTACTTACACTTAGACCACTTGATCCAAGGACTCTCGTACACACTTCGCCTACGCGTTTCTTCGATTTCGAGCCACGCTCGCACTAGTATCAAATCTTTCCTTTAACACGATTCAATTTCTCGACACTCTTCCATTCCCCAAGTCTCATTTCAATTCAACGTGTCACTTGGTTGGATCGTGCACGCATTCCAGGCGTCCCCAAAATACATGCATTTCAGCCAAGCCGCATGATAGAGAATTCGTCATTTTCACTCGAGTCGTATCGTGCACATACTCAGGCGTCCCTGAAATATATGCATGTCAGCCGAATCTCGTGAGGGGTATTCCTATATTCTTCATTCACTCAATCCATCCATACCAATTCTTATGATCAATCTTTCGATTGTTAACTCTTGAATCAGGACGTCTCGCCTTACCGCTAGGCCATTTTTCATTGCTGAGTCGATGTCAGGATTGGAATCATAGTTTCTCCAACAATAATGCCAACACTGACCCCAATCCTAGGGTCAAACCATAGTTGGTAGTACGGGGTTTTCTACCCAAGCTCGCGTCACTCAGATTTTTAAATATCGAGCATGATCACCTAATTCGCATCAAGGCACGCGTTGCGCGTATTCGAATCCATTCAATTCACCAATTCATGTATTCGATCACGAGATCATCTAGCTTGACAATATGTTGCGTCTCAATCTCACGCGAGTTCGATTATCCACGGTTGTTCATGAATCACCATGCAACGCTTCCGCGGAATAATCATTCTCATCGGGGCGTAACTCTTGTTTGGGTCTAGACTAATTCATTCTCGATACGCGGATTGGACCTACTCAATCCTCAGGTTCAATTCATCAAGCACACGAAGTCATTCTCGAGTCCACCTTCGCGTCAAACCACAAGTCGAAGCATACAAACTGCCACGCCATGTAAGTTCGATCACCCCCGCTGTATGAATCACCATACCAGCGCTCACGCGGAAAGATCGCCCTAATCGGCGTGATGCATGTGCGAGGCTGGAGTTGCGCTCGCATAAGACAAGAGCGTCAACGTTGTGGTTGTCAACGAAGCAAATCCTAACATTTTTATTTTTATCCAATCCAAGATCTCAGTTCGATAGTCCGACCGTCATTCATTCAACTAGAAAATCCTCGAGCCAAGTCTATCCTTTCCTCGACACATTTTCAACATCCCGAGTATAGCATCCATCGGAACAATGACATTTGCATGATCATCGTTCCTCGAATTAGAGTACCCCCGAGTTATCGCACATCGATCTTTGATACGCCTCAATACCATCGATGATGTACGTAACCTGTCGATCTTCCTTTTGCAACGAACTCCGAGTCGTGCACTGATGCCGTTGTCCGAGTTGGATATTCCACAATCTCCTCGATATTCAAGATCAAGTTCGATCGCTATTCCTCAAGCTAGTTTCAAGATCGTTGTCCAAAACTCAAGTTACATTTCATTTGACTCAATCTGAAATCGTACGTGTGAT
The DNA here is from genome assembly GCA_029216955.1 of Iris pallida. Taxonomy (NCBI): domain Eukaryota; kingdom Viridiplantae; phylum Streptophyta; class Magnoliopsida; order Asparagales; family Iridaceae; genus Iris; species Iris pallida. The sequence continues at coordinate 6,659,450 of JANAVB010016191.1, read as the reverse complement.
TTACTAGATTTCCTCGATCAAGACATTCACTTGTTTCATCGTTCTGAATCGTTTTCTAACTCGCGTTGCCCATTGACAAGTTGTCCGAACGACATCTCGTTCGGGACATTTCGAAGTCAGGACCAACTAAGCGTGACGCGTTCTAGGACTTTGCGCGATCGCATCGCCTCGCCGATATACTCGTTGTTACTCGTAATCCTCAATTTTCGCTCGAATGATTTCCAAGACAAACCATACACCACTCAGGATTCGAGCCACCCGATCTAGTCCAAATCACGTTCGCATTAATCTCTAAGACATCCTTCAGTTTCGTTCGACGAATCCTTAGCGTAATCGTTCACGTCATCTCGACGTACTAAGTCGTTCGCACTATTCCTCAAAATCCAAGCCAATCTTCCGTGTACGCCTAAGCGTTAGTCCTGATAGTGTTTCTATCGATACACACTCTAAGTGTATCTTTGTTTCCGACCGAGCGGTACTTAATATCGTTCGTTATTCGATTGCACCAAAAGTCAAGGTGCGCGACATGCGGCACAACTTAGCCAAAAGGCCGTGTGCATAGCCATCCCGTGCGGACTATACTCCGAGTTTGCACGCTCACTTGTTAATGTCGACGTAGAACTATTTGGGTACGCACACGACTTGCTAACTTTAGCATGTGTTTTCTATCAAGTCAAGTTTGACACCGTTCGGCATAAAGGCCTACCGATGCGTTCGGCGATGGCCTACTGATGCGTTCGATTGAACGCTTGTACGAGCTTTTGAAAATATTTAGGCTTATTGTATGGACATGCCGAGGGACATTTGAGAGAGAGCGCACACTTCATTTCCATGAACGAGCTTTCAAAACTGGGAAATTCAACTTGATGTCCAAGGACGTAAAGCCGTGCTCTGATACCATTATGTCACGCCCCGCTCCCGTAGAAGTGATCGTCCTCGCTAAGGCGTGATGCCGCACGAGCCTAGATTGCGCTCGTGCAAGGCAGTTTCATAACGGCCAATTACATCGGCGGCGACGGGGTCGTCGCACAGAAGTTCCAAGCAGAAACATTGAATATGCAGCGGAAATTTAGAATCAAAACACAAGTTATTTAAAAGTGCTTTTTATTGATATTGAACAATCAGATTACATTGGGGCGCAAGGTCATGATTACAAGTCTCTCATGCTCACTTTTCTCTCAATATACAAGTCACTCTGCTCTCTCTCATCTCTCGATACAATGCTTGAGCCAGCGGAAGTTTCGGACGGCGATGTCCATACATTATGTCCCGTATAAGTCTTTGAGTTCACGCGGCCGCACGCTTCGAGTCGCCAAGGAACTCCGTGCCTCGACGCATCCAAGCGAGCTCCGCGCCACGAGCTTCTACCTGTGCCTGCACATGAAAACTGTGTGGGTGTCAGTACTTAACTGTACTGGTGGAGTGAGCTCCTCGTCCACCCATACAAAACTGACACGTTCATTTACTTTGTGCAATGCAAGTACCTTTACGATTGTCTTTCTAGTCTTGCCTTAGGATCAGTTTTAAGACTACGACGCCTGACCAAACCGATGTGCCACGACATGGTTGTGCTATAATGCCAACGTGTATTTCAATCGAGGCAGTTCCTCATCGCTTATGTACTTGACCGAACTTCAACTCGGGACGGCAGGGTCGTGCCATACTCTGTTCGCGACTTCAACATATTCGAGACAACGCTTCGCCGAGGAGCAACTCATGCGAACTCGGCCGTGCGAAGACTTTCACTTAAACTCAAGTGCCTCTAGACCAATTTTCGTGCCATCGACGTCAAGGGGGAACGACTCGTGCAGGTCGTGCCTCTAGACCTTGCTTAGACTTGTTCGTGCATCAAGATTGAGGTCGTGCCTCGCAACTTATCAAGACTTATCCATGCTACCGCCTTGCGGTCTTCCCGTTCGACTCATAAACCAACTTAGACAAGACTTGTCAAACATAGTGTCGACTTCATGAACATCCCGACGCCAAGTATCGTGCCAAGCACGGTGCTTATGCTGTAGCCCAATCTTAGGTCCAGACATTGTGTTACCAACTAGACATACATTCAACTTCTAGACTCAATCCGAAGGCATACACGCGGTTTTGCCGCTATTCTGTCGACCCATCTACATGAGTGGTCACTAGCAATGTCAAGCTATCTTGGACTCGGCTCAGGGAATTCGGTCCGCCTTTCCACGGGTAGCTAGTCTCGGAAGCGCCGAACCTCCCATGCGGTTATCCGGCATCCTGCTTTGAGCCGCCTCGCTTCCCCCGGGTCGACATGATCCCGGCGCCCCGACGATCATTCGAGAAGACTACACCTTGTCGACAAGTTGTCCAATGACCATACAAGACTCAACTCGATCTATCAAGTCCTTCCTTATTCATGACCATATTTTTTCTTCTTTCTATCGAGACTCCCAAGTAGCGGGATCGATCTCGCGTGCTTGCTTATTCAGACTTATCGAGACTCCCAAGTAGCGGGACCGATCTCGTGTGCGAGACTTATCGAGACATAGCGAGACTCCCAAGTAGCGGGACCGATCTCGTGTGCGAGACTTATCAAGACTTAGCGAGACTCCCAAGTAGCGGGACCGATCTCGGCAACAACCAGTCGCGGGAACTTCCTTTGTTCGTGGCATGCTTTTCACTAAACTGGCCGTGGCTCGTGCCTCAGACATGCCTGGTTCTCTAGGCGATGCTATCGCTCAAGTCATATACTTTATACGACGAGCCTTGTTCTCAAGGGACTATGCGACTTGACAATCGCAGATAGAGCGGGACAGTGCTAGAAATGGCTTACACCGACCGACATAACTTTGCCTAACTTATTTGTGCAACGGCTTCACGAGCAAAGGCTACGCCAAGCTTCGCATCGAGGGGACGGGCGTGCATGCGTTCGACTTGAACGATCAAGTTCTCGGGTGCCTAGACTTAAACCACAAGCCGTGCAAGACGACTTAACTCACGGGACGTGCGAAGGCCATGCCAAGCCTTAGACGACGGGACCTTGCATGCATTTCCAAGTTCTCACGCGGGCGACGCCTATGACTTAGGCTAATTCGAGTGTTGGGACAAAACGATGGGACCGTGCATGCTGTATCAAGCATTCAAGCGGGCGACGCCTATGACTTAGGCTAGTTCGAGTGTCGGGACAATTTAGCAACTTAGGCCAACTTCCTTCTCCCATGCCACGGGACGAAGGATCGAGTGTCATTTTAAAAGCACGTTGAGCCGACTTCTAAGCAGACCGTGGGACCATTTTTCAAGTTCTAGCATATTTCGACCCGTCGGGATTATTCCCTTAGCTATGTGCGTTCGTAGCTTTTATATTAGCCTACTTGTGCAAGTTGAAAACATGCGAGTTATTAAGTGAAGGCTAAGATGAGACAAGTTCACCGAAGCTACCCCACCTGAGCGAGGAGTCGCCTTGACCGAGCAAGCCTTCGAGCAGCCGTTGCAAGGCTAAGTCCGAACGCCGTCGGCGTTTCGATTCTTCCGATTGACTTTGCGGGACGGGGCACTACACCCTCTCTCTCTCAGGTGGTGCGGGGAGGGGGAGGAGGGGGGGGCGGGGAGGAGGGAGGCTGGCCGGCGGGGAGGAGGGGGGCTGGCCTGCGGGGAGGTGGAGGGCGCTGGCCGGCGGGGGGGGGGGGGGAAGGAGTGGAGGCTGGCCGGAGGGAGGAGGAGGGGCTGGCCGGAGGGAGGAGGGGAGAGGTTTGGGGGGTTGGTAGGGAAGGGAGAGGGTAGTTTAGGTTTTTTTTATAAATGACATTAACGGCCATTTCTAACGGTCAACAGACGATAGGGGGCTTTTCGAGCAAGTCATAGATTGCGGGGGTCTTTATTTGCTAAATTTGACTAAAATGTCTTTCTACGCAAAATGTACAAATTTAACGAGGGGTTTTTGCAATTTGCCCTAAAAAATTTGATTCTAAATTTAAGTTCTACCAGATAAGTTTAAACTTTAAACTTATAAATTTTAAAATCTTATATTATAATTATTATAATTGTCAATAAAGTAAAAGTCGCATATTTTATTTTTTCGCTTAACTATATATAAGCTTAAAATCCTTTCTTATGAGTTTTAATTTAAAATATTAGATAACTTTAAATCATAAAGTTGGAATTTGGATATAGTTAAAGTTGTGCTGACAAATTTTTTATTTATTTTGTTATTAACTTATTATTATTATCTATAGTAATATATTTATTCGTATACATGATTATTAATACAAATAAATATATATAAATTAATATATACAAAGTTATATATACAAAAGGAAATTAACTATTATTGAATATATGATGTTGCCAGAAAGACCCTTGCTTATCTTTTTTTGACTGATGGCTTTGTTTGTTCTTCAAATAAAAGGAAAATTAAAAAAAAAACTCAATATTGCCATCCTGTATTTGACTTCATTAGTGTCTATTGCCATGCCAATAAGTTTGTTTTTCTTTTTTCATAATATTTGTTAATTTGGTGATTCTGTTTTGACAGGAGGTATATTGCAATGGTGGAAATGTGTTGCATGGCTGGGAATCGGGATCAGCTTATTAATCTGTTGCTTCGGCTTGCAGAGCGTGTGATCAGCATCCTTCTAATCCATTTCCAGGATGAGTAGGACTCTTGTTTTGGATCTTGTTAATAAAATTGGAGTCTGTCATCTTCAGTGGTTGAGATAATGTACTATGTATGCGTTATTTAGCAAACACAGCTCTGTTCCTCTGAAAGGTTAAATCTAGCTCTACGGCCTCCATAAGGAGGGGGAAGATCTTTATCTCTCGACTGTCACACGACCCTACATTAGCAGGATCCTCATGGCAACAGGATACCAATACCCTTTTGAGATTTTATTCACATCGTTCATTTGTTTTAATGGGAGCATGTTTTTTATATTGGTTGAAGAATTCTCTTGTTTCTGACATTTGACTAACTTATCTGTGTAATAATTCATTGGACAGGAAAAGTGATCCCAACGATCTAGCTTCGTTGTGTGAGAAACTGCATCCTACTTTAGAAAGATTTGAGCAATTGCGGGAGGTATTCCTATAAATTACTAACCCAAACAAAATTCTAGTTTCCCTTTCTTGTCCTTGCAATTTGTACAGTGTTATTGATAATGACATTTCATTTTCATGACTTTCCTGGCTAATTCATGTTTTAGTTTGGAATTTTGCTCCATATTAATAGAAGTATTATTACTGCAAGTAATCACAGTATGAGATGATATTTGCTTTATTAATTGCATGAATGCAAGAGATGCAACTTTTCCTGTTATCAAATTTACACCTTCTCTCTAGGGGGGTAACAGATTGCTTCCTGCTTGTAAATTTTTTGGTAAGAACTCTCCATTGTCTCAGTGACGTTGTAGACAGAAGAATAAGATTAAGCTATATTTAATTTTCCAAAGTAGTCGACAAAGTGATCCGATTGTGTGGGTTAGTGAGTATTGGAAACTTCTAGGTTGATGCATGCTCATAATGAAATTATGCCATGACCCAATCCATCAGCAACTGTTCCTGGACCTTGTGAATAACAATCTTTCGTGTGTCCAGTTATATTATGGCGTTGTCCGTGATTGCAGAGAAAGAAAGTAATTGAGCAATTCAAAGTTCTAGTTAAAATTTATCATGGTTAACGAATTTGATGATAAATCTTGAACAATTCGCAAGAAGTTTGCCTATAGGAACGTTCTCTGTCCTGAAATACTGGGAAAAGCCCAAATCAATCTTATGGTATTCTGCCATTACTTAGTTGGGGAGAAGTGAAACTTTTGTCATGTGGTCAGTGACATGATTGATAGCTGTATCTATGATTCAAAGACCTTTGATGTAGGAAATGGTGTACCAGAATGGAATATGACAATAAATCAGATGAACTGGCATAGTTTGGGACAATGAATCCCCTTAATATATCCAGGAAAAAGGTCAAGGTGTTGGGTGGCCCACGCTGGGCCGACCCAGCCCTGTTTTGACCAGGTTCGATACCCAGTCCGGGTCCACGACCCTGGGTAGAGCCTGTCCGGGTCCGCTCTAGACTGGGTCCGGACTGACTATCGTGTATTATTTCAAAAATAAATAAATAACACGGGCCTTGGGCCCTTCGTAATTAACAAACTAACACGGGCCTTGGTTCTTTGTGTATTTTGATCGTGGTTTGAAATAAAATTAGACTTGTAATTCCACAAGGCCGCGAAGTATTTTGATATAGTTAGTTAGATCCGATTAGTGTAATTATTTTATACGTTGCAAATTATAAATATACGTAACTTAGAATGAATAAATATAAATATGCAAAATTAGTACTCGATAAAAATATTAATTAAAATATAACATAACTTGCTGTCTCGAGTAGTCACTATGAGAACACATAAATATAAAGACAGAAAACTGAATTGATACATGAAAAGTGAAAACTGTGACTACCTAAGTTCCTAATACTAATAGATAAATAAATTAAAATAGACATTTCGTCAAGGTATAAATTTCGTAGAGCTCCACCATCCAAGCCCCATGATCCTTGCCAGGGTACATACTAGCTGCTACGATCTAGATGTCTATGTCGTATTTTCACGCCATCTTTAGGTACCTATTTTATTCGAGTTCCCAAATACTGGATGAACTGTGACGAGGCCCTCCTCCTCTGTGGCATGTATTCCATGTGGCTGGGCCGGTTAAGGTTCCTTGCAGTGGTATGCCTTGCGGTTGTTGTGGTGGTTGTTGTTCATTATCCATTGCCTTTAGATTGAACAGTGAATACTGGGAGTCCTAAAGGTGAATACCGTGAAGTGCCTAAGAGAGTATACATAGATTTTGAATTCTGAATTTGTTATAGAAATAGATAAAACAAACAATATTTATAGAGTAGTGGAATGACCAAAATGTCCATGAATAAAGGTCCATAAACCTCTAAATTATGGAAGCACTTTGGTAAAACTACCTTCCAAAAGACCATATTATCCCTATAGTATAGTTGATGGAGGAAATTTGACTAAATTAACCTCCCCCCCCCCCCCCCCCCTCTCCCAAAAACAGTCATAAGCTTTCGTCGGTCATATATGGGATAAATTGGTAAAAGAAAAAGCAATGTTCAGACTTTAGGGAGGTGGCGGGGCCTGCATGGGGGAGGATTGGGCCCGGGCCGGGCCTACCGGCATAGGGGATTGATCGCGCCAGGGCCGGGTTGTGGGAATGGGAACACAACCCGACCTGAATGGGAGAACGGGCCGGCCAGTTCCAGGATTTGACCAGGCCATGCCAGCCCAGCTTGTGTTTGACCAGACCCGAGCAGGTTTCTCCATCGCCCGTCCAACCAAACACTTTGAGAGAAAGGATTCATTGATGGCAATATATATAAGGAAGGTGGTGCTGGAGTGCCTTTGTTTGGGCAAGTGGTGTTTAGCAGGAGAGGGAGAGCATTGGACAACATAATTGGGTCTTGCGGGCATCCATGATCACGAAAATGCTAAGTTGTATGAATATAGACATGGATATGGATAAGGACATGATGCGGGTATGGGATACAGACATCTATAATATAAAGCACAGTGGATTTTTGGTCTGACCCATGTGCTTTGGTTCAACGATGATGAAAGGACTAAATTGCCCCTCTCTATAAGAGAGGAGGAGGTCCCATGTTGGGTGCAGAGACCGATTGTTCCAACGGCACCCCCGCCTCCAGCTCCTCTTGCACCGTCCCTCCCTCCGCTGTCTCCGCTGTCTCCGCTCCATTCTCGTCCACACCGTCGTCACCGGCCTCTTCCGCAACCCGTTCGTCGCAAGCAGCCTCCTCCATCGCGCCGCCGACGCCGACGCCGACCCTTCCTTCGCCGCCTCCCTCTTCTCCGCCATGACCAACCCCAACCCCATCTCCTTCAACACCGACATCGCCATCTCCGCCAACCCATTCTCCATCTACTCTCAAATGTTGCGCCGTCGCGTCCCTCCCGACTCCCACACCTTCTCTTCCTTGCTCAACACCACCACCGCCGCCGCCGTCACCAGGTCGCTCCACGCACACGCCCTCCTCCTCGGATTCCGGTCCGACCCCTTCGTGCAGACCGTCCTGCTCACCGCCTACTCCCGACACTGCTCCGCCGACCACGCTCTGCGAATGTTCGACGGAATGTCGCACAGGGACGTCTCCTGGACCGCCGCCGTCTTGGGCCTCGCCGCCCTCAGACACCCCGCGACGGCCCTGAGCGTCTTCGCCTCCATGAGGTCCCACGTCGTCCCGAACGCCGCCACCGTGGTCTTTGTCGTGTCCGCCTCCGCCGGGCTCGGGTCCCTAGCGTTGGTCCGGTGCCTGCACGCCTACGTCAAGAAGGCCAGGTTCGGAGGCCGCGTCTCCGTCCGGAACTCCCTAGCGCTGGCCCGGTGCCTGCACGCCTACGTCGAGAAGGCCGGGTTCGTTTCCGTGCCATTATGGCACGGGTTATCCACTAGTTTTTAAATACAGTGTAATCACCTTTGTTGCCGAATACAGACAAGGATACGATGGATTAGGACACGGTACGGGTATGGGATAGAGACATTTTCAAATAAATACAGTGTAATCAGCTATGTTGCCGAATACAGACAATGATGCGGGTATGGGCACCACTTCCCTGTGTCCTTGCGACATAGCAAAAAATGTCATCTTGGGAATATGATGACTAATGCACACTACTGCTGTACTCTCGGTGGAAGGAGTCAACAATCTGTTGGAGAGGTTCTACTGCTGATACATGAGGTCCAACGTCAGGGGTGGTGACACTGTGGATTGGGTGGGATGGTATCATGGTGAATGAGTACCGTTCCATGATATTTATTTTCCCTTGTGTTTGATAGTTCTAGGACCCCTTTAATTAATCGTGAATCCCTTGCTGGTTCTAGTTCGTCTTTCTTCTTTTGTTGTTAAGCGTGGGAAATCCTTAATTATAGTGTTAAAATATAGGGCAATCTCTTTAATTGTCTTATCCTGTGCAATTAGAAATAATTTGCTGAAGCCTCTGCAGTTTGTATCTTGCTTCCTTTCTATGCTTTGTGACATTCTAGCTTCGTTTGGAGTAGTTGTCTAATATATAGTCATATCTTTGAAGATGTTCCTTAATAAACTAATTGCATTTATTGGTTTAACCACTCTTAATTAATGCTAGTATTAGTATGTGGTGTGGTGGTCACTGAGTCGGCGTATACCATGTAAATGGTAGTTTGTTAATCTAGTTACACAAAAGAAAGGACTGGGCTGCTGGTCCTGCTTCTTACTTGCCTATTGCAATTTGCGAAAATATTGCTCATGTCTGAACCTGAATTTAAGTTCCTTTGGTTTTATTTATGAGAAACATTCACGTCTGTAACTGGCTCTGCAGGACAAATTTGGAAAAGTTCTAAAGATGTTCCAGAGATCTGTGAGCACTCTCAAGGAATTTTCTATTAGGAATTTGGCGCTCTAAAAGGAACCATCTTAAGGGACAATATGAAGAAGTTATTCCAGCCTGAAGAACGCAGCAGTCATACTAAATGAAGCTTGTACATCAATCCAATCTGTGTATTGTATTTTTAATGGATTTCACTCTACATGAAGTTTGTAAAGGAGCAGTTGGTTATCCCTCGACTATGCGGGACATTACATGAAGATTGGATAGGAGCAGTTAGTTATCCCTGACTTTGCAGGCATAAGTTTGGATCAAATTTCATATCCCAAGCACAGTGTTATTGCCTGGATGGCCCTCGGCAATGGACTTTCAGCAGACCGAGTTAGTATTGTTTTACCCAAAACCGTACCTCTTTGTGGTAAATTATCCTTAGCTTCACTTGTTTCCGCAGCGTGGGTGGCATCAGCTTCATTTTCGGTTACATCTGGCATTATAGCTTTACATCCCATTTGTTATGGTTGAAAATGTGAGTAGCGGAAACTGACATGCTCCTTGTACTATGTTCGATAATTGAAACTTGTTCATCTTATTTGAATGTAAATACAGTTGCAACTTACATTACATTCTTGAAATGTAAGAGATTTTCAAAAATTGCTGGTCATCATTTTGGAGTGCATAAATTGCCCTCTTGGCTTCGTTGATGCTTTTACTGCATAGACATTCATAAACTGCCCTGCAATGGTTTTTTTTTGTTGGATAGTCCCATTTTTGTTTAATAGTACATCCCAATTGGCTTGTGCTTGTTCAATTTCTCTCTTTTTAACTTGGGGTGCAATAAGTTGGGGCTTGACAACTTTCGGCACAAGATGGTTTTTTTTAAGTACATGACTATTTTGAATATATCAACAATTTATTTTTCAACCAAAGGAACGAAAGAAATCTTCTTTTTCCATTTTTTTTCCTCAGGTTGACTTTCTAGTTTTATCACTTTATTGGGTCGTTTTATGTAAGATTGAAGGTTTATATAGGAAGAAAAAATAAATAAAATATTTGAAGGACGGATCCATTGATCGAACAAATATCTATGCATTTTCTCCCTTAAAAGCACCCATTCAATATTCCCCAATATGATGGATGCACCATATGAAATGCGCTGTGGGAGGATGAATGCAGATAGAAGATTTGCAATTTTATGTAACATTGTATATTGAGACTAATAAAGTATATTGAGACTAAAAAAAGTATATTGAGACTGAAAATAATAGAAACTTGGTCTTCTACCATGAGTGTGATAAAAGACTTCAGAACTGAATTATTGATAATATTTGTACTATCGAATTTTCCATATGTTACATAATTAAGGTGTATTTGTGGCTGATATACAATGAAACAATAAATACTTTGTCAAGATGGGCTCCTACCGGAATTCTAAATTTGTCCTCTTGGGTCATATGACTCCACTCTAAATTTTGAGGTTCCCAACAGTAGAGGTGGATTTTACCAATTTTATATAAAAAATAACAATGAAAATTGGTGGGGTCCACTTCTACTCATGAGAGGGAACATGGTTGAGGACACCAAAATAGGGACGGCAGATCCCAACCCTATGTATGTGTGTATGTGTGCATGCGCGTCCTCTTAAATTAAGATTTGAGCTAATTTAGGTGAAATATAGTTGTTGCCATTTGAACTGCAAGGGTTAGTTACGGAAAAAAAAAAGGGTTCGAAACAGTGCACGCAAATGCGAAGGAACTGGGGTGAATTCTGTGGATCACTTCAATGGCCAATTCAAAGCTGGGGGACTACATTGTTCTTGCAGGTATACAAGTCATTTTGATCTAGCATATATAGATAGTTGCCATACTTCTCCCTTTATCGGCTCTCTACATGAATAGATATTAATGACATCCTTTAGCACTTCAAATCACAGAAATATGAATTACGTTGAACTTTTTGAGCCTAATGTCCTGAAATTCTTCATGGAAGCAAATTAGTCAGCGAATTCTTGATACTACTTACGCTTTCAACTACACCAATCGGGTGGTCTAGTAGGGGAGATGAGGAGTGGGCGTGGATTCAAATCTCAGTTCGAAAATAATTAAATGGGAGGAGATATTGGTGCTAGTAGTCCAGGCGGCCATGATACTAGTGCATTCATCTACCACATTGATATGTGATGATGATGATACTAGTTATGCTTTCTTGATACTACTTGTGCATTCAACTATGATATTGGTTCATATCCAGTTAAATGCATGCATCCCTAAAATCTCTCCAGTTTTTTGACACGACACTATTCATCTTGAACGAACTTGTTATCTTTTTGAAGTCGGAGACAAGAGTCTCTTGATTATATCCATGTCTAATACCACCTAGGGTTCGCGGAATGGAAAAGAAAGAAAATCAATTCTTTATTAGGACATCAGAAGAACGAGTGAATCTTTGGGGTATGTGAATTTTTTTTTTTTTTTTTTTTTTTTGGAACCATTTTCCTTTGTTTCCCCCTCTTTTCCTATGGCATTCAACACAGAAAATAAATTAGTTTCGTTTCCCATGCCATTGATTCCTCGAACAAAACATAGCCCTAATGTGATTGGAATCTATAGCTATCATGGATTATCCAGTTAAAGCTGGCATTATGGGTGGATTTATGAGCACTTACGATGAGTAGCCTATAAAATGTTGGTGTCAGTCACTTGTAAGATCTGTTCTGTACTATAAAATGTTCCCGTGCCTCTGGCACCTTGTTGGGACTAAAAGCGAAAACTATTTTCTAAGATGAGCAACCGTGATGAGCCGACATCCGTCCACATCGTGTTTGGTGTTGACAGATGTCGGTTCATCGTGGACGCTCATCTTGGAAAACAGTTTCCACTTTTATTTCCAACAAATGGCATCAAAGTTTCGGTTGAAGATTCGGAAGATCGGAAATGGCGATCAAGGTATGACATGTCCGGATGATTTGAGGTAGAAAAGTTTAATGGCAAAGGAAACTTCGGACTGTGGCAGAAAAGGGCTAAAGATATTTTGTAACAAGGCCTTCACAAAGTCTTGTTGGAAAAATTCAAGAAGCTAGAGACATCCAAGAAGCTAGAGACAATTAATAAAGGATGATGAGTGAGAGGATATAGAGATGAAGGCTACTAGTTCTATCAAGCTGTGTTTAGCCCACAATGTTCTCTTCAAATTACAGAGGAAACTACGGTCGGACTTTAGGAAAAACTGGGAATGTTATACATGTCAAAGTCTGTCACAACAAGATTTTACCTGAAGCAGCAGTTCCATGGTTTGAGGATGAAGGATGTAAAATCTACTGTAATACTTGAATGTGTTCAACGGAATTTTAAACCAATTTCACACTGTTGGTACAAAAGTGGAGGAAGAAGACATAGCCCTATTGCTTCTTACCTCGCTTTTCTCTTCGCACGAGCACATAATGACTATACTTCTATATGAGAAGGATACAATAAAGTTGAAAAAGTCATTTAATCACTTTTATTTAATCAATTGTTGAAAAGTCCTATTTTTAGGTGAACAATTGGCAGTGGTGGTAGACGGAAGGACTCTGGATAAGGGATCAGAAACGACACGTTCTCAATCGGCATCAAGGAAGATGGAGTTCTCCCAGAGTAAGGAAGCTACTCCTAACTTGATATTGAATTTTGGTAGTTTGCTACATAGTTGCTCAAATGTATCATGTTTTGTGCATGATTACATGGTAGGCATACTTGGTGGGTTACAATGGTAGGCATACTTGGTGGGTTACAATAGATATTAATATGCATGATTACATGGTAGGCATACTTGGTGGGTTACAATATGTACCAAAGATGTGCAATAATCTCATATCATTGAACGTGTTAGACTCTACAGGTTGTGGTTTTTCAACAAGAGGTTTTGTTCTAAGGGTGACACATGGTTGCACCATACTTATGAAGGAAGAGAAGTACGATGGCATTTATAGGCTGAGACACTGTTAGTGGTGGTGCTCCTATGATTTCTAAAGTGATGGGGTCGGATATCCGGGATAGTTTGTTTGCAGTTGGTCAACCTTCCATGGCTCACGAACAACGAGTCAGATTATTGATCCGGGTGCGATGGCGATTAATTTGGAATACTCTAACGTGGACAATATAGCAGAGATGAAGTGCGAATTCGAGTCGAGCTCTAGTTCAAAGTCGATTTGCGACTGGACAACTAGTGCCCTAGGGAGGGGGTGGTTCGTAAAATCGAGATTATTATTTGAAGATCGAAGACTAGAGATTGTTAGATGCTTATTAAGTTGGATGATGAACATAATCCAGGTGGTTGACTTATGCAGAAAAATAAAGATTCCAAAAGATAAAGGACAAAGACACACAAGAATAAAGTAAAAAAAAATTCTAAACGATAAAAAAACCATCGTAAGGACGAGACCACTACTAAATAAGTTTATATGACATTAAAAGATTGGTGGCTATCCATCTTTCATTGAGCACAATAATCCTATTGGTCTCTACATGCAGAATATAAATCCCTTTATATAGCGTGTCATGTGTACATATATAGAAATCCAGTACTACGTAGGCATAACATAGATTTTCATATTTAGAACTCATTAACTAGGTATGATTAAGACTTTACTCCAATCCTCTTATCACTAGGATTCCTAATATGAGTCATTCCTAACACACCTTGGGTTAAATTCGTACTTAAAATTTCTTATCATTTATTTTATTTCATAATAATATATTTAAAATTATTGACCTACTATGACATTTTATATATGACACTAGTCACGAGCATGGAATACACAACTAATTATCTTATGGTTTATTAACTAATACGTTTTATCTCTCTATTCATTGATAAGATTTGATAGAAATTTAAATTATATTAAAATAGTTTAAATATAATTTGAATATATTTTAATTAAGATTTGTTATATATATATATATATATATATATATATATATATATATATATATATATATATATATATATATATATATATGACTTTGAGTATATGTTTAATTAGATAAAGGTAGTTAGTTAAAGTATTAATTGAATATATTTTAATTGTAATTTGTTATAGATATATTTTTAGGACTTTGAATTTTTTTTCCCAGGAACTTAATAATACCAAAATTTAGAGAGATAAATTCTTACTTAAATTATACATCAATGCGACTCATTGTGAGCTCTTTTGAAGCCTCTCTATAATAGGAAGGATATTAACATGTTCGTTTTAATCGTAATTAAAAATACTCCCCACCTTGGAAAGTTTAGTTTCAAGGTTTCTGACAAATACTATGAATACATTTAGGGGCTGTTTGGATAGATGTAACTCTATGAAAGTGTGAAAGTGGCACTTGCAGCAAGTTGAGTTTCCGTGAACTTGCAGCAAGTGACACTTTCCAAAATGTGTTTGGGTTGAGTACTTTTTGTCTGGTGAAAGTGGGAGAAAAATGAGTTCGTTGTTTGGATAGTTATGTAAGTAGAGAATGGAAGTTTTTTTTTTTTGGAGATATGGTAAACCTAGGTATGGTTACCCCCAATAATTAAATTACTTATCATATTAAACAAAAAAATTAAATAAATTAATTAGCTACCATAATTAGCTGCTAATTATATGCAATAATATATTAATAACCTATTAATATTACCATAATATAAATTATCTATTAATATTAACCCCCCCTCTCTCCCTCTCTCCTCTCTGGACTCTTCTACGCTAGTTCTTCTTCTTCTCCTTTAATTCTTCATCTCTCTCTCTCTCTCTCTCTCTCTCTGGCCCCTCCGGCCACTGCCCTCTCCACCACCCTCCACCGCCACCGCCACCGCCACCGCCCTCTCCACCGCCACCGCCCTCTCCACCACCACACCGCCACCGCCCTCTCCACCACCACCGCCGTCGCTACCACCACCGCCACCGCCCTCTCCACCACTACCACAGCGCCACCACCACACCGCCACCGCCCTCTCCACCACCACCACAGCGCCACCACCACACCGCCACCGCCCTCTCCACCACCACCACCGCCGCTGCCACCACCCCAGACATCCACCACCACCGCCACCGCCCTCTCCACCACCACCACAGCGCCACCACCACACCGCCACCGCCCTCTCCACCACCACCGCCGCCGCCACCTCCAGACACCATCCCACCTCTCCACCACCACCGATGCCAAGCTCACCACTTGCAGCACACTTCCCCCCCCTTTTGGGCTGCAAGTGGAGAGGGGTAAAAAAGAGGGGGACAAAAACTGAACTGCAAGTGAGATTCTCCACTTTCTTCATCTACTTGCTGCAAACCAAACGGCGGAACTCCCATCTGCTCCTTACAGTTGCAGCATAATAGGGCACTTGCAGCATAAATGCTTGCAACCAAACAGCCCCTTAGAACGGAGCTCCATCTAGCACATTGGGGTCCACCGGATACCAATGTCCTTTATAATTATTTTTAAGGTCTACATTCTTAAAAAAAAAAAAAAAAGAGGGCGTCCGCACAGAATGAAATGTCTGGCTCCCCCCGAGTAAAGTACATTTAAACCCTCCTTAGATGTCACAAAAATGCAATTAAAGACTTCCTGATTTGAAAAACTCAAAAGGTTACGAAAATGCTTAAATCACCCCCTAATCCAACTTTGCTGTTAACCGGTGTTAACTCTTGGGTGAAATGACCGAATTACCCCTGCGATATAATCGTAGCAGCGAACCGACGTATCATTCTCAACTCTCTCTCTCTCTCCCGTCTTGCTCTCTCCCGTTCTCAATTCTCTCTCTCCCCGTTCCAAACCCTAAATCTCTTTGCAAACCCTAAATCTCTTTGCAAACCCTAAATCGATTTGCAAACCCTAAATCGAAGCAGCGAACCGACGTTTCATTCTCAACTCTCTCTCGCTGCTGTTGGTCGATCGGAGTGGAGGTCGGAGTGGAGATCGGAGTGGAGCTTCTTCTAGTATTTTCGGCTTATTAGGGTATTCTCGTACTGGTACATTCGAAAATCCTAGTTCTCTGAATTTTTCTACACTTTCGAACGTAGTGCATGAATGATGTCAGTAGGAGCGGAAATTTTTGAAATTTTTGAGAAAAAATGTATGAATGATGTCTGTTTGTAGTATATGAGTTGTTAAATTTCGTATTTTTTGAGAAAAATGCATGAATGATGTCTGTTTGTAGTATATAAGTTGTTAAATTTCGTAATTTTTTGAGAAAAATGTTTGTTTTCATGCATGATATTTGGTGTTGTTTGTAGTATATGATCCTTGGGTAAAGTGCATTTAAACCCTCCTTAGATGTCACAAAAACGCAATTAAAGACTTTCTGATTTGAAAAACCCAAAAGGTTACAAAAATGCTTAAATCACCCCCTAATCCAACTTTGCTGTTAACCGGTGTTAACTTTTGGGTGAAATGACCGAATTACCCCTGCGATATAATCGAAGCAGCGAACCGACGTTTCATTCTCAACTCTCTCTCTCTCTCTCTCCCGTCTCGCTCTCTCCCGTTCTCAACTCTCTCTCCCCCGTTCCAAACCCTAAATCTCTTTACAAACCCTAAATCGATTTGCAAACCCTAAATCGATTTGCAAACCCTAAATCGAAGCAGCGAATCGACGTTTCATTCTCAAGTCTCTCTCGCTGATGTTGGTCGATCGGAGTGGAGGTTGGAGTGGAGGTCGGAGTGGAGATCGGAGTGGAGCTTCTTTTAGTATTTTCGGCTTATTAGGGTATTCTCGTATTGGTACATTCGAAAACCCTAGTTCTCTGAATTTTTTTACACTTTCGAACGTAGTGCATGAATGATGTCAGTAGGAGCAAAAATTTCTGAAATTTTTGAGAAAAAATGCATGAATTATGTCTGTTTGTAGTATATGAGTTGTTAAATTTCTGAATTCTTTGAGAAAAATGCATGAATGATGTCTGTTTGTAGTATATGAGTTGTTAAATTTCGTAATTTTTTGTTAAATTTCGTATTTTTTTGAGAAAAATGCATGAACGATGTCTGTTTGTAGTATATGAGTTGTTAAATTTCGTATTTTTTTCAGAAAAATGCATGAATGATGTTTGTGTGTAGTATATGAGTTGTTAAATTTTGTATTTTTTTGAGAAAAATGTCTGTTTTTATGCATGATATTTGGTGCTATTTGTGGTATATGATCCTTGTATGTACGTAGGATTAAAATAGTTGAATTTATATTAAAGTAGTTGTCTGTTGTCCCTCTCTTTGTCTATACATTGTTTAATTTATATTAAAATAGTTGAATTTATATTAAATTAGTTGACTTTCTGTTTGTCTATACATTTTTGTTTCTACATTAATTAGTTGTTTGTCTGTTTGTCTATATTAATTAGTAGTACATAAGGAACTGTCTTCTGTTAGTTATTTCATATATGTTGTTGCCTGTGTGTGTATGTGCAGAGGGATTAATGGATACCAAGTATGTTGTTCATATGTTTGTTGGGGGAGATTTTAGTGTTGATAACCAATATGTGGGGGGTATAGCTTTAGAACTTAAAGAATGTGTGGACAGAGATGAGATGTGCTGGTTTGATCTTGATGGGTTATGTGCATCTGCTGGGGTCCAGGCTCCATGTGAAATTTATTATTTTGACCCTGTAGATGGAAGTAAGACTCAGATATTGGATGACAATGATATATTGAGCTTTTTTGAAAAGTTTCCAACCCCTTGTCTTATCAAATTTTATGTACTGGGGAAGCTTATTGAGTCACTCATTGACTATGGTGAATATGTTGACATTACTGAGTTTACAACCACCAGAATTCTCTGTGGTCCTTCTGAAGCAGCTGATGAGATTGATGTACAGTTGGGTGTGATTTTTGGACCAATATAGACTTGACTGGGCCTGCTCAAGCTGATGAAGATGTGGAGTTAGGATCTGGGCCTCCTCAACATGTACAAGATGAAGGGACTGCTGAGAATAAAGGCAATGTTGAGAATGAAGACAATGTGGAGGAAGAAAGGAATGAAGGCAATGTGGAGGAAGAAAGAACTGAAGATGTGGAGGAAGAAGCAGTTGGTGTTGACTTTAGTAGTTTTGTCCCCCATGAAGACATTGACCAACTCTGAATATGCTTCCAGTGATGAGTTGGCTAGTGTACACTCCTCAGAAGAAAGTTTTGATGATGAGGATGAAGGGACTGCTCATGCAGAGCCTCTAGTGACCAAAAAAAGGTTAGTGAGGGAGAAAAATGTGGCTCTTCATGTAGGGCAGAGGTTTGCTTCACATGCAGAATTCAGGAGTTCATTAAGGCTCCATGCCATAAAGAACAAGTACAATATCAAGAGGATACACAATGAAACAAAGAGGGTGACAGCTAGATGTGCAAATGATGCTTGTGAGTGGAGGATTCATGGAGTGTTTTTGGTGGTCATGGGAATTTTGTATTGAAAAAGTATGTGTCTGACCATTCAAGGGACCGTGTTGAGGTGGACAGCAATAGACAAGCTACTGCCACATTCCTTGCAAACAGATATGTACACAGATTCAGGAATGATCCAGACTGGAAGTATGCTGGGTTTAGAACCCACATTGCAGAAGATTTGGAGATTGACTGTTCAAGACACAAAATTGCAAGGGCAAAGAAGAAGGCATTAGAGTTGATTGAAGGGCATGCCCAAGACCAATATGCTTACATCAGGGAGTATGTAATGCTGGTGATGTCTACCAATCCTGGGAGTGTTGTTAGGGTCAAAGGAGAATTAGAGGAAGATGAAAAGTCTACCAGATTTGTGAGGGTGTTCTACACTTTGAAGGATGTGACAAAGGATTTTAAAGAAGGTTGTAGAACATTCATTGGTCTGGATGGGTATTTTCTGAAGACTGAGTACAAAGGGCAACTTCTTTTGTCATGCTAAATGTTACGCTGCATGATGTTGTCCCTACCTCATTTTGTCATGCTAAATGTTGCTGTGGGGTCTTTATCATTTTGGTGGCCCGTTATCCTTTACTCACTAACTCATCTGAGCCACTGTCCCTACCAAGTTTATCATTTTGTCATGCTGAATGTTGCTGTGGGGTCTTTATTATTTTGGTCTTGCTGCTGTCCCTACCAAGGTTTGTCATGCTACAGGTTCATAACTCTTCTTCATTTCAGCACTATCCCTACCTCATGTTGCTGTCACTAACTCTTCCTTTTTTTTCTTCTGCAGTATACAAGCATGTGGGAGCAAAGCATATGGAAGTGCAGTTTATATATTTTAGATGAAGAATGGATGTGCAGTTTAAGAAATGATATGTTAATGAACATTTGAACTCTTAAGAAATGGATGAAATGAATGGATGAAATGTGTTTAAGTAGTTGTATCACCTGTTTTTGTACAAATGTATGAAATGTTGTTGAAGAAATGATATGTTGATGAACATTTGATTTTGATGAAAGTTTATATTGTGTAGTATGTGTTCATTGCCAGTTCATTTGCAGTTTACATGGTGGTGAACATTTGATTTTGATGTCTGTTTAAATGATATATTGATGAACATTTGATTTTGATTTTGATGGCAGTTTACAAATGGATGAAATGATGTCTGTTTAAATGATATGTTGATGAACATTTGATTTTGGCAGTTCATTGGCAACTTGCTCATGTTGCTGTTCATATAGGAACATATGTGTTCCATTTGGCAGTTCATATAGGAACATATTGGAATGCAACTGCAGTTTACATTTGCTCATGTTGCTTTTTATCATTTTGGAATGCAACTGCAGTTCATATAGGAACATATGTGTTCCTATTGTGTTTACATTGGCAGTTCATTTGCAGTTTACATGTTGCAATTTCTTCATTTTGGAATGCAACTGCAGTTCACATATGTGTTCCATTTTGCAGTTTACATGTTTACATTTGGAATGCAACTGCAGTTTACATTGGCAATTTTCTCATGTTGCTTGGATTGGAAACTTGAATTGTAAATCTTGATACAAAACATGTAAAATATGATCTGGGTACAATACTTGAATTGCAACTGCAACATTCATCACATCCGTATTTCTTAAACGAATAACTTAAATAGTACTAAACATGTCAAAAATCCTAAAATAAATTGCAAAACATGTATGTTGAAGCATGGTCTGGATTCAGTTGCTGCCACCGCCTCTGTCGATTCTCTTGGAATAGGTTGTAAACCTTGGCTTCGATGCTCCTTTACTTCTTTCATTAAATTCTACATTAGAATTTGATAGTGTTCTGAAAGTTTCTCATCCTCCCATAGTATAAAACCACAAGAATTTGTTGAAAAATTTGCACACCCGTAAAATCTTCTTCCAGGATTGGTTGGTGTCCATGAAGTCTTCAGTGGACTAATTAATCCACAATAGCAATAAATTGTTCTTCCATAATTTCTATTTGGACGTCTTGAGAATGAAGATTGCGAGCTACTGGCCATAATTTGCAGTTGGATTTGAGATCTGTAGGTAAGAAAAAGCTTCAAGACATTAAATGATAGCAAATAAGTAAAATAAAAAGGAATATGAAAAAATTAAACGTTATTTTCCCTACCAACCAACCGGTCAAATATGTAGAAAATAGAAAGCTTGGGTTTAATGTTATTTTTCATACAAGCTTCCTTCAAACAATCCTATATATAGAGAATGGAATAGGCTGCCAGGAAGCTAACGGTACAATAGAGGGGTATTTTGGGGAGTAGAAAATTTTCTCTCTCCTAAAATTGGGTGCTAACGGCTACTTCTAACGTCATTTTGACGGAAAGGGGCATTCTGAGCAAAACATGGTTTGCGGGAGGTGCAAACTGCTTAAGTTTTCTAAAAGGTCTTATTTTGCGAACGAGACAACTCTAAGGAGGGTTTAAATGCACTTTACCCGGCTCCGCCCCTGCATTTAGTGCTACAGTGGTATAACTTTGGGTTAATTAGTTGTACCCTCCTATGGTTTGTACATATTTTGGTAACTGTTCCCGTTGTTTCAAAAATAAAGAACACCCCCTGACTGCTTAATTTTTCACTCATTTTTTTTCTATGCACCAGGGGGGTACAACTAATTAACTTTATAAACCAGGGGGGTGTTCTTTATTTTTTAAACAACAGAAACAGTTACCAAAATATGTACAAACCATAGGAGGGTACAACTAATTAACCCTATAACTTTAGTTCTCCGTTTCTAACAAAAAGTGTGATCATTGGCAAATTTAGTATTACAATCTACTGGAGGCACAATTATAAGAAGGGGTTGGAGACAACGTACCAATTTTTTTGGGTATAATAATACAATACTATATTAAATAGTACTATTTTTATACAATAAAATATTACGTCTCACAATTTCTCTATGAATTTTCATACCTTGAAAACGTTTAACTACAACATCATTTATAATACTAGTAACCAACTCCTATGAAGCATACAAGACAAATATTTTTTAAAAAATAGGAATTGGTGGCTAGTCCCCTCTTTTTCTACTAAACAACTTGTTTGATGATAATATTACTTTCTAAGAAAATAAAAAATGTACTCTGCCATTTGATTCTGCCAAAGATGAGTATACTTCGAGCAAGATAGAAGACACTGGTTTGCTCGATTGTGTCCAACGTCCTGCCATGAAATATTTCACTGCTGGAAACTGGTTGCAGGTCCCATATTCAACAGCATCCCCTTCTCAATATCAAGATCTTTCTAACTCAGATGTGAGAGTTCCGTTTATACTCGGTTTCAACCGAATAAAAAAAAACGAAATTCTAAATATTCAAATCGAAACCGAACTGAAATTAGTCATAACCGAAGCCGAACCGAAATAGTCGATTCGTTTTATTCGGTTTGTTTGATCGGACTATTTTTATTGTTTAATGGATCAGATCGAAAGTTAGAATCATAATTAAATATATTAAAAATTATAATTTTTATACACATGTTTATTGTATTTTAAAGTAGGACACAAAGTTGAACTAGTTGTTAAATTAACAAAATTTGACTTTAAAACACATACATATAGCTTGTTATTTTCAAAATATACACATTTTAACAATAAAACATGCATAGGATTGACGATATTTGCATTGTATAAGGGCACATTTGATTGCAAGGTGGAAAAATATGCAGAAAAGAAATTAATTCTATAAAATTATTTTACTAGGAAAAAAAATTGGCAAATGTTAAAGGCCACCCCCAAATTACTAAGGACAACCCTCCTACTAAGGACAACCATAAATTTTTTTTTTTTTACTAAGAGCAACCAAATGCCACCCCCAAATTACTAAGGGCAACCCTGCTGCTGCTGCTGCTGTTGCTGCCTTGTGTAGCAGCTACTGCTGCTCGGCCAAGGGGGAGGGGGGGGGGGGGGGGGGGGGGGGGGGGGCCTCCTCCTCATCCTACGACGACTTGGGCTTTGTTGCGAAGATCGGCGGAGACATAGGCGGCGCGGCCGGAGCGGAGGGCTCGGCCGACGTCCCCTTCCTCCTCGCGCGGGTCGAGGGAGAGGGACTGGGCGAGGTCGGCAATCCGGACCAATGGCGGAAGGAAGTGAAGTGAAGTGAAGTGAAGGAAGTGAAGGGAGCAGCAGCTTGCAACAAAAAAATGAAATAACTAGCTGCTGCTTCTTCTTCAATTATTTTTGTTGCAAGTGCCCTCGCATAGCTACTTCTTCCCCAAGTGAAGTGAAGGAAGTGAAGAGAGGCACTTGCAACAAAAAAATTTATTCCAACATAAATATTTTAACCATTTCTCTCCCTCTCCTCCTATAGCTGTTGCTGCTGCTTCTTCTTCGAGATCTCTACTGAAGGAATAAAAATGTTGGGATGGATGCGTATTTGGCCGCCTTCGCGGGGAAGACGGACTGCAGGTCTTGCCTGCAGTCCTGTCTTCACTCTGGACTGCAGGCAAGTCCTGCAGTCACTGTAGGTATAAAAAAAAAAGGCAAATGTTAAGGGCCACCCCCAAATTACTAAGGGCAACCACCCTACTAAGGGCAACCACCATCCTCTTCCATTTTTACTAAGGGCAACCACCACCCTCTCCAAATTACTAAGGGCAACCCTTCTCCTCCTTCGCGGAGAAGGGAAGGGAACGTTACGTACGTCGTAGTGTATCAAATCGTGCTCCGGCAGGTTGACGAGGAAGTGGTTGGCCTTGACGATGCACCTGGTGCCGAGCTGGCCGAGGCCCGGCCGCCTGCAGAAGGCGGTGCTCCTGGCTGAGACCACGGGAGGGCCGGCGGCAGCAGCAGCGGCTCCCGCTCCCGCCTCCTGATCGGTCGTCGGCGCGACCTTCCCTCTCCCCCTCCCCCTCCTCCTCCCGCTGGTGGTGCTGCTCTGCTTCTTGGTCATGTCCGGAGAGTCGTGCTGCTGGTGGTTGCTGGAGTTGTGGAGGGGCTTCTTCTTCTTGGAGGAGACCAGGTGCTTCTCCCCGTTGTGGGAGGAGTCCTTGGACATGGGCTTGAGAGGCATGGCGGACGAAGAGCTTGGTGGAGGAAAATTGGCTTTGGCTAGCAACGCTCTGTTACTGCTGCTGCGAACTACAAAAGCAAGTAATGGAGACGGACTGCAGGCCTTGCCTGCAGTCCTGTCTTCAATTTGGACTGCAGGCGAGGCCTGCAGTCACTGCAAGTTTAAAAAAAAAAAAATTCGTCATTCAGGGACTGCAGGCAAGCACTGCAGTCATGTATTCACTTTGGACTGCAGGCAAGGCCTGCAGTCCGTCTTTGACAGAAGTGGGTGGCCCTTAGTGTTTTCAAAATGTCAAACTTGTAATTTGTTTGAAGTTTTAAGTTGGTTGCCCTTAGTAATTTGGGGTTGCCCTTAACATTTGCCAAAAAAAATTGTCAATCGAGGACTGTAGGCAAGCACTGCACTTTTGTCTTCACTTTGGACTGCAGGCAAGCCCTGCAGTTCTCGATTGACAGAAACGGGTGGCCCTTAGTGTTTTTAAAATTGCAAACTTGTAACTTTTTTTGAAGTTTTAAGTTGGTGGCCCTTAGTAAAAAGGGGTGGCCTTTAACATTTGCCAAAAAATTTCATGAAATTTTAAAAAATTTCGGGTCGGATTCGGGTGTTTAATTGCCATTATTTTTCACGAAAAATAGTTATTTTCCATGGAAAATGATATTTTCCTATGGGCTAGACAAGTTTTATTTTCCACCATTTTAGATGAAAATATGAAAAATGATAGTTTTTTGAAAAATAATTCCATGAAAAATATAAGCTATCAAACACTACAATTAGGGTGCGTTTGATTACAAGGTGGAAAATGTGTGGAAAAGAAATTAATTCCATAGAATTATTTTCCTAGGAAAAAAAATTCTATGGAATTTTAAAAAATTTCCATGGAAAACTTAATTTGGGTGTTTGATTGGCATTATTTTCCATGAAAAATAGTTATTTTCCATGGAAAATGATATTTTCCTATGGGTTGGACAAGTTTCATTTTCCACCATTTTAGATGGAAATATGGAAAATGATAGTTTTTTGGAAAATAATTCCATGAAAAATATAAGCTATCAAACACTACAATTGGTGGAAAATTTGTGATGGAAATATTTTCCATGAAAAAAAAGCCCAATGAAACACAGCCTAAGTCTTATTCGGTTTTGAACCGAAACCCAAAACCAAATAATTCTTTTTAGTATTTCCAATAATGGTCACCCCTAGTGTAGCCTGCAGGGATTCCAGAGCGCGTCGCTCATTTTCTCCTGTTCTTGAACTACAGTGGCCAAATTGCACTGTGAGAAACTGGAGACGACCAATAGCCCTTCGATTCGATTGGCTACTATCCCATGGAGTGAAAGTAGCACTTAGCACGACAAAGTAAAGCTGTACTCTCTATAGTTTGCTCAGAGAAATCTGCTCTTCGATCATCAGAACTTTGCGTTGCTTCCAAGCCGACCATATCGGAGTCACCACTGCAAATTACATAGATGTCATTGATAATTTACCTGTGCTTGGCACTCAATGGCCTTCCAGTCAAGTTCAAAATGATGAAAAAAGAGAAGCAAAACCATATTCGAGTAACCACTGTGCAATTTACGAAGAGCTGATGTCAATAGACATGTAGGACTGACACGCCTCGCAAGAACCCAAGGCGCAAACACATTAATATCGACAGAAGCGATATATCTTCTTCCATATAATGAGGTTTCAAAACGGCTAAAAAATGAACGATTTAAACCCTATGTATATCATGGTCCATTTTATTTGAGCCGTCTAAGCCATATGTATATCATGATCCATTTTGTTTAACAACAAATTATGTAAAAAATTGTTTTTTTCTAATTTGTTATATAAATTCAACATGGAAAATTAAACTCAACAAAACAAGAAGAATACTGTTGGGTAGTCCCTCCTTAATTGGAGAGAGGATTTGGAGTTCCCAAGGTTCATTCACCTTGGAGAAAGCCTAAAGACTTGTAGAGTTCCCAAGGTTCATTCATCTTGCATGAACAAATTTTGGAGTAGAATGTTCATTTCATTATGGCTATATAAGGAGATGGTTTGGGAGATGTTTGGGTTAATCTTCCCTTGTGATCTTGGTGCTAGAA
The DNA here is from genome assembly GCA_029216955.1 of Iris pallida. Lineage (NCBI taxonomy): Eukaryota > Viridiplantae > Streptophyta > Magnoliopsida > Asparagales > Iridaceae > Iris > Iris pallida. The sequence goes on along the minus strand of JANAVB010016191.1, from coordinate 6,633,606 downwards.
GTTTTGGTGCTCCTTGCTTGCGGTGTTCTTCCGGGCGGTGCTTCTACCTCGGGTGCTTCTTCACCAAAGTGTCTTCCATACTTGTGTATGAGAGAGATCCTCTTGAGTGTATCCAAGAGAGAGTTTGTAACTCTGTAATCCCACTATTCTTAGTGGAGGAAGAAAGAAAAGAACTATTGTTGTCCGAGGACGTAGGCACATAGCCGAACCTCGTTAATTCTCTTGTCTTTTGTATGTTTTTTTTTCTTTTCTCTAGCCTCCGTGTTAAGCGGATAAGCTAAACTTCAACTCATTGTAGCTCCCACGTTAAGTGGATAAGCTATCTTCATCCTAATTAACGGTATCAGTGCATACCCAACAATTGGCATCAGAGTCACACAAGCTTATTGATCGTGATGGCAGAATCATCGTCTTCTACCTCCTCAACCATGATCAAGCTCACGTCTTCAAACTATTCCATATGGAGGCCGCGGATGAAAGATATCCTCCATTGTAAGGATTGTACGAAGTGTTACTCGGCAATGGACATAAGCCAGAAGATAAATCTGAAAAAGATTGGACCATTCTAAATCGAAAAGCTATTGGAGAGATCCGTCCTTGGATCGAACAAAGCGTTTTTCACCATGTTTCCAAAGAAACCGATGCTCATCAAATGTTGATGAAGTTAGCATCGATGTACGAGCGAGAGACTTCTCAAAACAAAGCGTCACTCATTCGACGTTTGGTGAACCTGAAATACAAAAACGGATGAAGTGTTTCTGAACACTTGAGTGATTTCCAGGAGTTGGTAAATCAACTCTCAACCATGAAGCTGGTGTAGAAAGATGAGCTATTGGCACTTTTGCTACTCAGCTCGTTGCCGGATAGTTGGAACACACTTGTGGTTTCCTTAAGCAACTCCACTCCTTAAGGCGTCATCACTTTAACCTTAGTGAACGATAGTTTATTGAATGAAGAAGCTAGGCGGAAAGAACAAGGCATAACAACTGTCACGACCCGCACCCGGATATACGGATATGAATACGTGGGCCACGCCCAGCCTACGCCGCAGTATCGGCGGTAGAACGCTGTCAAGTACCCGATACTAACTACAATATCTAAAGATCCATAACTAGAGCTGTACTCATGTCACATTACGAAAACTAAGGAAGATAAGACGAGAAATAATAACAATATCACTAGAACAACTAGAATCTACAATGATCATAAGACAAGAAAATAAAGAAGGAACAACAAGACTAACTAAGGATAACTACCAGGCAACTCACATAGAAGAATAGTGAGATCCACCTCAGCTAGCAACATCATGAAGTCCACTAATGGTATAACGATTCCTAAAATATTATCAACGGTATCCTGTCAGGAAAATGAGCAAGTACAAGCACTAACAGCAGTTCCATGTGAATTGACAAATTCTATAAGAGACAGTATAATGAAATACAAGACAAAGATATATGAAAACTTGGGAACCGTTCGGAAGCCGAGTTACAACCCTTAAACCAAACAAGGACCGGGTTGTAACTCTTCTCCCGAGCAGAACTTAGTCTCCAATCAAGGTACATCATAGAGGCATGTAAAATATGTAAGTAACTGTATATCATAGCATGGTGAGAAAGTACGGAATGTAGAACAGGACAGGATATAAGATAAGATAAGTAAATATAAAATATGACTTAAATTATTAGAGCGATATGTGATCGGCTTGGGATAAGTGACAGGACATGCTATCCACTTGGCCCGGCAATCCGCGGTGACCTCAACGGAAAGTCATGCCGGCCAACATGGATAACGAGCACAAGGCAAGAGGATCTCGCTACACCCTTCGTGAGGGAAGAGTGGCGCGAGCACATGAATAGTGACAGGGTGGCTTGGATCACATAACCCCTAATAATTCCCCATCTCCGAATAGTATAATGGACCTGGACATGACACGTCATGACACGGGATTCCCTAAGAGGATAGCTACTCCCTCTCAGGAATCGGTGTCTATACAAGTACATGAAACAAGGCAGAAAATGTACATATATACCAAGAAAATCCAGGAACAACATCTCATGTCATGATCCAACATATACTAGTCCGTGAACTATCGTGACTGGGAATCAAGTAAGACACTACGACTGAATCGGATATAACAGATATCAAGACAATGAAAACTATCAGTGAATGTACTCGCCTGCGGTCCTGAGCTGTCAAATGGGATCGATGCTCAGAGTGATGCCACAGACCTAAAGATAAGATATATATAAACTAATTAGGGTTCAACAGTGTTAGGCTTGATTCTATAGTATAAGCTACGCAATCTAGGTCAGACTCAGTCAACGAAGTCAAACTAGGTCACACTGAGTCACACTAGGTCAAATTAGGTCACAAGAAGTCAAACCAAGTCAAACTAGGTTAAACTGGGTCAATGGTTGACTTACAGTTGACTTTTGGTCAACTGGTCAACTCTGGTCAACCAAGGTCAAACTAGTCTAACCTAGGTCAAATGTTGACTCTTTCGACGTTCAGTCAAAGCAGTCAACCATGGTCAAACAGGGTCAAGACTAGTCTTCATAAACATCTACTAGGTCAACATATTCAATTTCAGTGGTTGTGAAATCACTGGAATCGATAGATCTTAAAATACGACAAAGGAGAAGGATTATAATAATAGGGTAAAAACCTACATATGTTGTCAGATGATAAAATAAATATCACCAACGTGTCCAGAATGGTCAAATCAGCTAGGATAGCCTGTCCAAAAGTCCAATTTGAACACAGGGGCAAAACGATAATTTCGGACCAAAATGATGTCCGCCGTTGGACACTTGCACCGAAAAATGTGTCAAAATAAAAGTGCACAAAACCTAACAAATTATATGTCCACGAATCCAGAATGGCGATACGAACCCAACGGTATATCCAGAATTGGATTCCGTTGACCCGATCTCAAATTGGTTCGTTGACCAGGACATTGGAAACCGATTTGCACGAAAAAGCGTGTCGGAGCTAATATCCTCAAAACTCAGCAAATTATATGTCAACGAGTCCAGAATGACGATACGAACTCAACGGTATATCCTGAATTGGATTCCGATGAGCCGAACTCAAAATGACCTGCTGACCCGGATATTGGTATCCGACTTGCACCGAAATGCGTGCCGGAACCAATGTCCACTAAAACCTAGCAAATTATACGTCAACGAGTGTCACGACCCGCACCCAGCGTGAGGGCACGAGAAGTAACGAACGCCCAGCCTACGCTGCAGTGTCGGCGGTAGAACGCTGTCCCGAGTCACCATATCTAACACAATCTAACCAGGCTATGAATAGAGAGTAAATAATACGTAACTCGATCACAATACTAAGATGGAACAGGAGAATAATCTCAAGAAAGTCACTATAAAAGTCTAGGTGTAAACCACCAGAAATATCTCAAGTACAACTCATAAAAGTCTCAAATAGAAAATACAAATAAAGTACTAAGTCTCAGCTAGACTATGGGCAAGTCCTCAGCGACTGTGGGATCCTCCTGTGGGTCCACGTCGCCAGTGTCATTTAATCCAATGCCAGAATAAGTAGGACAGTACTCCTCATCATCACCTGTAAAATTTTCAACATGCCCAATCAGGACGGAATGAGCACATATCTCTCACAACAGTTCATATCAGGAATGGACATATAAAGCAAGCTATAGAAAACTATACATGAATCGCTGTAAAGAGAAATCAACAGGAGAGAAGATATAACTGAGATATAAATATGATAAATAAAGAATATAACCTTCTACGTGAAACAGAGCATGAATTGGTTATGTAAACAGCTTGGGTTGCACATGGATACAACTACGGAAAGAACATGGATAACAACTACTGGGGATAATGATCACATAACCAACTACACTCTTCCTGCCCCCAACCAATACACAAGGATCGAAGCATGTTATGTTATTGCACATGGATAACAACTACTGTATACATGGAGCTCATATGGTCATGAGTGTACATGAATAACATATGAGTGCACATGGATAAAAATAAATACATGGAGTACATGATGAACATGATAAAGTACATGAAACATGACATACTCGATGTATCCGAGGGGATAACATCGCATGAAAAGATCCATAGGGTACCGATCCGTGTGAACGTCGTGTCAGCATCAAGTATACTAGTCTATAACAAGAGTACATATCCAAAGAAGCATGAAAAGATCAGAGAATGTACTCGCCTGGCAATCCGAACTGCTGATGATGAAACGTGACTGGACTGGAGTAATATGATCTTATTTAAAACAACCACATGTCATAATACAGTCTAAAATATCATAGGAGAAGTCTTCAATGCAAATTTTACATGATTTGGGTCAATCTAAGTCAAAGTCAACCTTGGGTCAACTTTGGTCAACCAAGCTAGTCAAACTAGGTCAAAGTTTGGTCAACTAGTTTATAAGTCAATTTTTAGGTCAATCCTAGTCCTAGAGTTGATTTTGGGTATTGAGTTGGTGTTATCTTAGGTTTCCAAGGAAGCACAATCCTTAACACCAAAGAAATTCACATACACTACTTAAACCTATAATACTCTATGTCTAGTATCCATGCTTAGACTAGTATCTACTAAAATCCAAGGCTAGGATGTTACTTAGTAAGTTCTGTAGTTAAACGTAAGGAAACCTCAATTCTACTTCTTCACAACTCATCCCAATGCACCTATACACTTGAATACATGCACATGGGCATGCATAATGTTACTGTTACAGCAGTCCTTGAATTTCTCATCACACCACAGCCCCATATCAGTTTATCTAACCTTAACTAATACTCAATACATGTACACATCTAAAAACCAAACTCTACTTTAACTATCAAACAACCATTTAACTATCAACTATCCCAACTAACTAAACTAAACATGGCATTAACAATTTCAGCTAACAACCAACTATCTTGGTGATACCAAATTCTTAACTAACAGCCAACTGTCTTGGCATTACTGGAATTTATCCCAATCCAGATTTCTACCCATATACATCTCAGTTATAGGAAAATACCTATTCCTATTGGTAACCTATATGGATACCTACTCGAAAACCCTATGTCTAAACCAACTCAAACACAGTCTTCTCCTTGATGCCAACTAGCATGTATCTCTTAGATATGGTAATGTAGGATCCTGTAGGTTGGTCAATACAGGAATATAGGATTGGATTATGATGGGAACAAATCGAGTAGAACTGAAACAGAACACCATTATTGATTCAGTACAGGGAAACTGAACTTGATACCCAAAACCAACCCAAATTCGAATACAACCTATCCCATGATGCAACCTAACATGTATCACAAAGGTGAGGTTAAATAGGATTTGCAGGTCAGGTTTACACAGAAAATTTACTTCAAAAATTCTGAAATCAGAAAAGGAAAGAACTGACATAGGAAAAAAACTGAACTTTAAAAGAAGACTTGATACTATATGCCAACCCCAATTCGATCATAGCCTCCTCATTAAGTAAACTAACAGGTAAATCTCATATATAGGCCTAATAGGATTTGCAGGTTGTGTCTAGGCAGGATTTCACATCGAATTAACACTGAACAAAACAGAAATAAACTAAAAACTAAAAAATCTGAATCCTAGCTTGATACTCGAAACTAAAACCAAACTCAACTCTCGAAGCTACAAACTAATAGGAAATACCTAGATATGGTTAAATAGGGTCTGAATGTTTATCTGCTCTGCAAATATAATCGAGAACAGTTGGAACAACCATTGAAATACTGAAACAGAAACAGGAAGCTGAAACTGGAAAAATGAAAAACCCGATACTATACCATACTACCTAACATGACTTAAACATAATCGAAAACTTACATAATATTCAAAACCTAAGGTTGGTAGTGTGTCCTGCGTGTGTGTAGGTACTACCCAGGTCGTGTCGTGTCCAGAAGACAAGACACGACGTGTCCGAATAACAATTCCTAGAGTGGTCGAAACTCAAAGAACTAAACATCGTGCACGCGTGTCACACGATCTAGGGCTCGACACAGAGCAAGGTAAGACACGTGGTTTCTCGTACACGTAGCCCAACTATAGGGCTACACATCTACAAGCCTGCACAGGATCCTTGCCACGTGTCCGAGTCGCACGAAGTGCGTATCGGACGCGCGTTCTTCACGCGCACGCGACAGTGCACGCCCCGTGCCGTGTCGATTTCTCTCTCTACGCTCCACGAAATCCAACAAAATTTTACGAGTGTGTTGTCAGTCGTGGAGCCTAGCTACCTACCAAAAATCTCGGGTTGAATCGCCGTGTCCAAAGAGAAGGGACACAGCAGTAGCAGGACACGCGCGCGGTCCTCATACTGCGCGTGCGTGTCCTGTTTTGGACACGAAAATGTGTCGATTCAACCAAGAACCTAGGGATTAGGAATCCTGACCTATAGGGCTATAAATTCGTGAAATTAGATCACAAAATAAACATGATCGAAATCTAATAGGAAATTCATCGAACACTTCTAAACCTAATCCGATACGTGTCCGATACCCTATCAAACGGACACGAAACTTAACCAAACTTCATGGGTGGGTCTAGGGTACCTAGATGCATGCTACCATGAAGAAAAATCAGAAGAACTATAGAGTTTAGGGGTTTACCTATTGCGAGTTGAAGTATCAAAGAAACTGACTCCTCGATCGATGAGACGACCAGTTTCCACCAAGCAAACGCCTCCAACTCCTTGCTAACAATGCTCCAGCAAATTCTCCTCCTTCCTACGATCACAACGCACTTCGTTTGAGGTGAAACGGAGGTCGGGTAAAAAAGTTAGGGTTTTGGAGAGCTGGAAACTAGGGTTTTGTAAAGGGGGTGTCTATTCCAATGCAATGCTTATATAGGGGATGGGGGCTTCCTGTTTTGGCCGGCCATAGGAGTCCTAATAGGGTCAAGGATGGTTCATGGGTCCCACTCCTCTATTTAAGTTGAGTTTAAGCTCAATTAACAAAAGGCTACAAAGGCCAATTAATTAATTAGCCTAAAAATAGCCAAATGGCTTCTAAATTAAACCAAAGCCTAAAAATAAAATCTAATTAGCTAGATACTCATCATAGGTCATGGTTAGTCTCTAATGTGAGTTTTCTAAAGTTAGACTAAAGGCTAAATCAATCACAAGTCAATAATATCTAGAAAATCACAAAATGACTAAAATGGCTAGAATGACTAAAATACCCTTATTTCAAAAAGTGGGTGCTACAACGAATCCAGAATGACGATACGAACTCAACGGTATATCCGGAATTGGATTCCGATGAGCCGAACTCAAAATGACCCGTTGACTCAGAAAGTGGGACCCGCTTTGCACCGAAATGCGTGCCAGGGCCCACGTTCTCCAAATCAGGCAAACTTTATATAAATATATGCCAGAACGACGCCACGAGTCTACTGGTGGTGTCAGAATTTGAATCCGGAGTCCCGGGTTCAAAAATAGAATTTTACAAGTGCAACACTAAGAATTCGAACGGTCAACTTTGGCGTCGAATTCGACCGACCTAACAAGCTCAAACTGAAATAAAATCTAAAAGGGGCAGGAAGAGGGTTATATCAGTTGTGCACCGGAACTGGTAACGTACAAAACTGAGCTGATACGGCGAAGATACGAACCCGCAAAGTTGACATCACGAAACTGTCCAAAAATAACACAATTTAAACGTCCAAATTGGTGGCCGGTTTTGATGTATCAAACGACGAAACTAACGAATGAAATTTGAAAGGGATGAAGGGGTATATACCGAGATTGAGACGGAGCAAGGAGTTCGCCGATCCAACGGTTGAATCTTCCAAAAAATATGCACGAAGTCGCTGTCCCGAGACGCGAATTTTGAAGTTCAAAACTCGCGCGTCACGGCGGAATTCCGTTCAAAACGCACGAATCGCCCATTTCCCGCGTTGGGGACGGCAGAGGCGGCAGAGGGGTGTTCGCCGGGGGCTCGCGCGCAGCCAGGGGGCTCGCCGGCGGCGCGTGGCCGACGACAACGGTCGGTGGCGCGCGGCGTTGCCGGTCGGCCACGGCTGCTGCCGCGCTTGCTTTGCTGCTGGCACAGCTGCTCTCTGCTGCTGCTGCACGTGCGCGGCCAGGGCGGCGGCAGCGCGGCGCGGGGGCGGCACGGCGGCGGTCGCTGGGGCACGGCAACGGCGGTGATGGTGCGGTGGAGGTGGCAGTGGTGATGATAATGATAATGGTGATGGTGGTGTTGGATTTTGTGTTTGAAGAAGAAGAAGAAGAAGAGAAGTGTGAAGAAGAAGATGATGGTGATGGTGAGAATAATGATGATGGAAAAAATAGAAAGGGGGTGCTGTTCTCGGGAGCATGGGGGAGCTGGTGTGATAGAAATCGAAATAGAGAGAGGAGAGAGGGAGATTGTTTATATATATATATATATATATATATATATATGTGTGTGTGTGTGTGTGTGTGTGTGTGTGTGTGTGTGTGTGTGTGTGTGTGTGTGTGTGTGTTTATAAATATATAAAGAGAGAGAGATATTTATAGAGAGAGAGAGATAGATATTTAGAGAGAGGGGGGGATATAGGTAGGCTGTGAGGGTGATAGGGGTGGTGTGTGTTTGTATGGTGGGAAGGAGAGAGAGAGAGAGTGAGTTTTGATATATTTGAATATATATAATATATATATTATATATATTAGAAGGAAGAGAAAGATATTTATTAAATAAAAGAGGGATATTTTAAAAATAGGAAAAAGAAAAATTATGTGGGGTGTTTGTGCAGTCATTGGAGGACAACATGGAGCTTGGGTTCGGGTTCGGTCGAGCCGGGTCGGGTCAAAATCGGACCGGGTGCAATAATTGAATTTAAATATGTATTTATGATCACGGGTAAATAAGTAACATGTAGGGACTCAAATAAATGGGACACAAGTGTCAGGCGGGTAGTAGGCTTCATGTGGGCCTTGTCCATATTTGGGGTCGGCTAGGTTGGGTTGATGTCGGGTCCCGAAATTAAATTGGAAGTCAGGTCACAAATTACGGTAGATAATTAATTGGCCTAAATTGACCCGAAAGTTGTGCGAAGAAAATGAAGTACAATATGGTGTGTCTGAGTGGGACACGAAGGTCATGGGTGAAGAGCGTCTCGAGTAGATCAGGCATGACAAGTTGGTTTCAAGAAAAAGACTAGCCTTGTGCTCCTAAATTAAAAGTCATGGGAACGTGCATATGAGGATCAAGAAAAGAGTGGGAAATCAATTAATAATTAAATAGTCTAAATTGACCCGAACTTGTGCGAAACAAAAAGAGCACAAGGGAACAAGTTCGAGTGGGATACGATATATCAACATGAAGATAATCTCGTCTACTACAAACTTCAAGAAGGAAGTTTCCAGAGACTGGCATCCCTGATGCTCTAGAATTCCAAGTCACGGTAGAGAGCATTTAATGATCAAAATTAATTTAATCAAAATTATTTATCGAGAATAAATTATTTGGAAAATTCAAAAATAAATTCCGAAAATTCAGGGGACTTACATCCTACCCACCTTATAAAAATTTCGTCCTCGAAATTAAAGGTTGGTAGTGGGGTTAAAACATGATAGAAGGTTTAGGCAATATTTTAGGCACGATCCAAGAATGACGAGTTTTGCACGATCAAGAAAATCAATTCAAAATTATTCAGGCAAGATGATGGATTTGGCACGATAGAATCATGATATGAACAAGATCATATGTGCATGATTTCAGAAATAGTCAAGTCATTGGGGCACGATTTTAGAGACGATTAGGAGAATCGAAGATATAAATGAAGTTCAAGTACGGGATGATTTGTAGGACTTAGGTTGATGGAAATCAACCCGAGAGTCGCACAGGCCCGATCAACATGAAAAGCTAACCGTGACCAAAACAAGGTTTAGCATGGTTGAGATGAAATTTCAGACACAACAAAAATTGAAGTCAAGGTCTTATAGGCCCGATCAAAGATTAAGGAGTATGATTAATAAAATCATGAAATACGATCCAAGTTCGAACGTGATTAAAATTGGAAATAGTCTAAGTTCACTTGGCACGATTTAGATATGACAATGAAATCAAAACTTGAATTTCGTCCGATTACAATCAAGTCAAAAATTTTAGGCACGAGTTTGAGGCAAGATAAAATGTATAGTTATGATCGTTAAAATCACGGTCAAGGAAATCCTAAGTTGTCTTAGTCATGCCAAGTCATCTAGACACGACTAATCACAAGGAATGGGATGTAATCATAAAATAAAATCAAGGTCGAAAAGAGTTTAGACACGAGTGTCCAAAATCCAAACATGATCAAAATCAGAAGGCAATGCACAAGGGTTAATAGAATTGAAATTCAACCACGATAAAGAAATTTGTCTCAACACGATCTAAGTTGATCACTTTCGAGTAAATCAGAATTTGGACAAGATGGAGAATAAGATCAACGAAGGCTGGGCACGAGAATCCAAGGATGAAAATCCAAGTCACAAAGGAATTTGAAGTCATCTAGAGTCTAGTCAGCAACCAAGACTCTTTGGCACGATAAACAAGACGACCGAATCGACTGGTCAAAATCAGAGAAAATCAATCTTACGATATTGAATTTTAAGAAACAGTTCAAGGATAAGGAATTGAATTTCTTCTGTTATGGAAGAAAACCCAAATGTAGGATTGTAGAAGGAAGTCGGGGTAATCATCTCGCTCTGCTTCGACTACTAACAAGATCCAACGTCTACTCCGAAACAGATGATTACGATACTTCCTCAACTTTTTCCAAGATAAAAAAATACAAGAGCTCAAAAAGATTTCAAAGTATAGATGACAGAAGTAGATACGAGATAGTTGATTGGTGTAATCAAGACATAGCCAAACAAGTCAAAGGAGATGATGGCAAGATGAGGAAATCATCATACGATGAGAAAAGAATGAATGATAAGTCAAGAAATAAGGGTATGAATTGTCCTCATCATTTGGTCAAAAAGAAGTGAATCAATTTAAGATACGACCTGATAACCATACACGTCTATCCAAAACCATGCTGCCAGAATATATGCCACGCCAGTAAGCATAGCTGCAATAAACGATAGAGTCCATAACTAAGGTATACATCCTATAATCATGTCATCTAGATTCCTTACCACGCCAACCGGTATGGCTGCAAGAGAATCTAAATTTGGCTGCAAGAGAATCTAAATTTCATAACTAGGATAGTATATCCAAAATCAGGCTCCATGTCCCTGTTAGGCTAGCAAATATGACTACGATAAATTCTAACTCCATAAGTAAAGTAGACATTTATCGTTCCCATTGTCTCCATCAAATACGTTTATCAGAATATCTTAACTCAATCCAGAGAAACTTATCTTCAACAAAATCAAAATCGAAGTCAACAATGAACATCAAGATTCAAAATTTTCAACAACGAATCAAGGATAAGTAGATGGAAACTAGCGGAAGCAGATCCCGAGGTAGAGTTTTAGAAAAAAAATAAAAAATTCTCAGGAGATGACCAAAGGTACTATCTAGGTCAAGATAAAGGAAATCATTGGAATATAATCTAAAACAATCTCAACCTGATATGAGACTGGCAAATCATATTCTCGTCTCAACCTAGAAGATATATAAGTCCAACTTATACCTTCCCTCTGGGGTCCACAAACTCATTCCAAGAAAGAATGAAGTTGATAACGGACAGATGTTTCAGAAATCAGGACGGACAGAAACAAATGGAAAAAGTTTTAAAAAGTTCGAAATAGGATTCCCAGGGGTCATCCCTGGAATCTACCAAGAGTTCCTAATATGTGACTGAGTACCAAATTCCTCTGCATGGGCCACCACTAAAAATATGTCACGACCCGCACCCGGATATACAGATACGAATACATGGGCCACGCCCAGCCTACGCCGCAGTATCGGCGGTAGAATACTGTCAAGTACCCGATACTAACTACAATATCTAAAAATCCATAACTAGAGCTGTACTCATGTCACATTACGAAAACTAAGGAAGATAAGATGAGAAATAATAACAATATCACTAGAACAACTAGAATCTACAATGATCATAAGACAAAAAAATTAAGAAAGAACAACAAGACTAACTAAGGATAACTACCAGGCAACTCACATAGAAGAATAATGAGATCCACCTCAGCTAGCAACATCATGAAGTCCACTTATGGTATAACGATTCCTAAAATATTATCAACGGTATCCTGTCAGGAAAATGAGCAAGTACAAGCACTAACAGCAGTTCCATGTGAATTGACAAATTCTATAAGAGACAGTATAATGAACTATAAGACAAAGATATATGAAAACTTGGGAACCGTTCGGAAGCCGAGTTACAACCCTTAAACCAAACAAGGACCGGGGTTGTAACTCTTCTTCCGAGCAGAACTTAGTCTCCAATCAAGGTACATCATAGAGGCATGTAAAACATGTGAGTAACTGTATATCATAGCATGGTGAGAAAGTACGAAATGTAGAACAGGGTAGGATATAAGATAAGATAAGTAAATATAAAATGTGACTTGAATTATTAGAGCGATATGTGATCGGCTTGGGACAAGTGACATGATAGGCTATCCACTTGGCCCGGCAATCCGCGGTGACCTCAACGGAAAGTCATGCCGGCCAACCTAGATAACGAGCACAAGGCAAGAGGATCTCGCTACACCCTTCGTGAGGGAAGAGTGGCGCGAGCACATGAATAGTGACAGGATGGCTTGGATCACATAACCCCTAATAATTCCCTATCCCCGAATAGTATAATGGACCTGGACATGACACGTCATGACACGGGATTCCCTAAGAGGATAGCTACTCCCTCTCAGGAATCGGTGTCTATACAAGTACATGAAACAAGGCAAAAAATGTACATATATACCAAGAAAATCCAGGAACAACATTTTATGTCATGATCCAACATATACTAGTCCGTGAACTATCGTGACTGGGAATCAAGTAAGATACTACGACTGAATCGGATATAGCAGATATCAAGACAATGAAAACTATCAGTGAATGTACTCGCCTGCGGTCCTGAGCTGTCAAATGGGATCGATGCTCAGAGTGATGCCACAGACCTAAAGATCAGATATATATATATATAAACTAATTAGGGTTCAACAATGTTAGGCTTGATTCTATAGTATAAGCTACATAATCTAGGTCAGACTCAGTCAACAAAGTCAAACTAGGTCACACTGAGTCACACTAGATCAAATTAGGTCACAAGAAGTCAAACCAAGTCAAACTAGGTTAAACTGGGTCAATGGTTGACTTACAGTTGACTTTTGGTCAACTGGTCAACTCTGGTCAACCAAGGTCAAACTAGTCTAACCTAGGTCAAATGTTGACTCTACTTCGACGTTCAGTCAAAGCAGTCAACCATGGTCAAACAGGATCAAGGCTAGTCTTCATAAACATCTACTAGGTCAACATATTCAATTTCAGTGGTTGTGAAATCACTGGAATCGATAGATCTTAAAATACCACAAAGGAGAAGAATTATAATAATAGGGTAAAAACCTACAGATGTTGTCGGATGATAAAATAAATATCACTAACGTGTCCAGAATGGTCAAATTAGCTAGGATATCCTGTCCAAAAGTCCAATTTGGACACAGAGACAAAACGGTAATTTTAGGCCAAAATGATGTCCGCCGTTGGACACTTGCACCAAAAAATGTGTCAAAATAAAAGTGCACAAAACCTAACAAATTATATGTCCACGAATCCAGAATGGCGATACGAACCCAACGGTATATCCAGAATTGGATTCCGTTGACCCGATCTCAAATTGGTCCGTTGACCAGGACATTGGAAACCGATTTGCACGAAAAAGCGTGTCGGAGCTAATATCCTCAAAACTCAGCAAATTATATGTCAACGAGTCCAGAATGACGTTACGAACTCAACGGTATATCCGGAATTGGATTCCGATGAGCCGAACTCAAAATGACCCGCTGACCCGGATATTGGTATCCGACTTGCACCGAAATACGTGCCGGAACTAATGTCCACTAAAAACTAGCAAATTATATGTCAACGAGTCCAGAATGACGATACGAACTCAACGGTATATCCGGAATTGGATTTCGATGAGCCGAACTCAAAATGACCCGTTGACTTAGAAAGTGGGACCCGCTTTGTACCGAAATACGTGCCAGGGCCCACGTTCTCCAAATCAGACAAACTTTATATGAAAATATGCCAGAACGACGCCACGAGTCTACTGGGGGTGTCAGAATTTGAATCCGGAGTCCCGGATTCAAAAATAGAATTTTACAAGTGCAACACTAAGAATTCGAACGAGCAACTTTGGCGTCGAATTCGACCGACCTAACAAGCTCAAACTGAAATGAAATATAAAGGGGGCAGGAAGAGGGTTATACCAGCTGTGCACCGGAACTGGTAGCGCACAAAACGGAGCTGATACGGCGAAGATACGAACCCGCGAAGTTGGCGTCACAAAACTGTCCAAAAATAATACAATTTAAACGGTCAACTTGGTGGCCGGTTTTGATTTATCTAACGACAAAATTAACGGATAAAATTTGAAAGGAATAAAGGGGTATATACCGAGATTGAGATGGAGCAAGGAGTTCGCCGATCCAACGGTCGAATCTTCTAGAAAATCTGTGCGAAGTCGCTGTCCCGAGACGCGAATTCTGAAGTTCAAAACTCGCGCGTCACGGCGGGATTCCGTTCAAAACGCACGAATCGCCCATTTCCCACGTCGGGGACGGCGGAGGCGGCAGGGGGGTGTTCGTCGGGGGCTCGCACGCGGCCAGGGGGCTCGCCGGCGGCGCGTAGCCGACGGCGACGGCCGGTGGCGCGCGGCATTGCCGGTCGGCCACGGCTGCTGCGGCGCTTGCTTTGCTGCTGGCGCAGCTGCTGGCTGCTGCTGCTGCACGCGCGCGGCCAGGGAGGCGGCGGTGCCGCGGCGGTCGCCGGGGCACGGCAACGGTGGTGATGGTGCGGTGGAGGTGGTAGTGGTGATGATAATGATAATGGTGATGGTGGTGTTGGCTTTTGTGTTTGAAGAAGAAGAAGAAGAAGAGAAGTGTAAAGAAGAAGATGATGGTGATGGTGAGAATAATAATGATGGAAAAAATAGAAGGGGGTGCTGTTCTCGGGAGCATGGGGGAGCTGGTGTGATAGAAATAGAAATAGAGAGAGGAGAGAGGGAGATTGTTTATATATATATATATATATATATATATATATATATATATATATATATATATATATATATGTGTGTGTGTGTGTGTGTGTGTGTGTGTGTGTGTGTGTATATATAAATATATAAAGAGAGTGAGAGAGATATTTATAGAGAGAGAGATAGATATTTAGAGAGAGAGGGGGGATATAGGTCGGCTATGAGGGTGATAGGGGTGGTGTGTGTTTGTATGGTGGGAAGGAGAGAGAGTGAGTTTTGATATATTTGAATATATATAATATATATATTATATATATTAGAAGGAAGAGAAAGATATTTATTAAACAAAAGAAGGATATTTTAAAAATAGGAAAAAGAGAAATTATGTGGGGTGTTTGTGCAGTCATTGGTGGTCAACATGGAGCTTGGGTTCGGGTTCGGTCGAGCCGGGTCGGGTCAAAATCGGACCGGGTGCAATAATTGAATTTAAATATGTATTTATGATTACAGGTAAATAAGTAACATGTAGGGACTCAAATAAATGGGACACAAATGTCAGGCGGGTAGTAGGCTTCATGTGGGCCATGTCCATATTTGGGGTCGGCTAGGTTGGGTTGATGTCGGGTCCCGAAATTAAATTGGAAGTCAGGTCACAAATTACGGTAGATAATTAATTTGCCTAAATTGACCCGAAAGTTGTGCGAAGAAAATGAAGCACAATATGGTGTGTCTGAGTGGGACACGAAGGTCATGGGTGAAGAGCGTCTCGAGTAGATCAGGCATGACAAGTTGGTTTCAAGAAAAAGACTAGCCTTGTGCTCCTAAATTAAAAGTCATGGGAACGTGCATATGAGGATCAAGAAAAGAGTGGGAAATCAATTAATAATTAAATAGTCTAAATTGACCTGAACTTGTGCGAAGCAAAAAGAGCACAAGGGAACAAGTTCGAGTGGGACACGATATATCAACATGAAGATAATCTCGTCTACTACAAACTTCAAAAAGGAAGTTTCCAGAGACTGGCATCCCTGATGCTCTAGAATTCCAAGTCACGGTAAAGAGCATTTAATGATCAAAATTAATTTAATCAAAATTAATTATCGAGAATAAATTATTTGAAAAATTCAAAAATAAATTCTGGAAATTCAGGGGACTTACAACAACCGAGTCAGATGCTCTTGTTTCTGAGAATCATGGGAGAACTCATCAAAGAAAATTCCACAACCTTGACTGTTATACTCTTATTATTTATTATTATTATTATTATTATTATTATTATTATTATTATTATTATTATTAATGTTTTAAAAAAAAGAATATTTTTTCTCCATCCATGGCATGACACATGTCATGCCATGTAGAGGACCTAAGAAGGGGCAAGTGTCCCTAAAACCCTAATCCTAAATGCCAAGTGTCCCTAAAACCCTAACCCTAAATGACCAAGTGTCCCTAAATCCTAACCCTGGGAGGGGGTTATGTGGCCATGTATTAATTGGGAGGAGGGGACACCTCACCACTCTTCCCCTCTTTATAAACAACCACACACACACACTAGAAAAAAAACCAAACAAAACAAACACACACACAAACCACCCCACCACCCCCTACTACTACTACTGCTGCTGCTGCTGCTGCCGGCCGGAGCTCCGCCCGCCGCCGCCGCCAGCCGCCCGTCGCCGCCGACGGCCACCCCTCTCCGGCAACCTCCTCTTCACTCCCTCTTCATCTTCATCATTTTTCTATTCCACTTCAAAAAAAAGGAAAAGAAAAAGAAAGGGGAAACCCAGGTAATTGCTAAACCGCTCTTCCCCATCTTTAATTCAACTTTAAACTAGGATTAGAGTTGCTAACAAGTTTTCTTTTATTGTTGTTGGGTTTAAAATTAGGAATTATGAAGGAAAATCTAGGTCATCTCAAACCCAAGGCAAGTCCTCTTCCTCTTTCTTTAGAAATACTCCATTTTGATTCTTTAGATTAATTTTGAACATGTATAGGTTTATTTATAAATCTGAAATTACAAATTAGATGTCAATTTCTTTATTCATAAGAACATAATATGGATTATAAGTTAAGATAATTTCTCTACTTATTGTTTAGCTTCAAATTCTGAAATTTTGATATTGTTTAACTAATTTGAGACATTTAAAACTTTTAAAATTTCTGTTTTCTAGTAAAAATTTCAATTTTGATAAAAATAGATAAAGGAATTAAAATTGTTATACTTAGACACTGGAATAATTATATGTGATGTTACACGGAATAATTTATATGCATTTGGACACAAATAATACTTGAAGGAAGGAACCGATTGTGGACATAAATTATCTGGACTTGAATTTTCTATGAACAAATTGAACACATGTGGACATATGGGACTCTCCAAAGGTAAGTCTGACATACACATAGGAACTGAACAACTGGACCGCACACCGGGAAGGTAAAAAGTACAATGACCTTGTATTTCCCTACTTACAAATAAGTGCTCAATTTTGTGTGTTCATAATTAGAAATAAATTTCGTTTCTATATTTTCCTGCTTCGTGCACCTTCAAGGATTGATATATGGATATGGAAGGATTTTGTTTTGATTTGGTTTTGCATACTATCTACATGATATATATATATATATATATATATATATATATATATATATATATATATATATATATATATATATATAAACATTGTCATTTTAAGCCTTTGCATATTAACTAGTATAATTTGGATAAACATTAAGTATTGCTCTATTCTGATAACTGGAAAACAATTCGCAAGCCGCAACCCGATTAAATTGCTAAAGGAAAGATAAAAATTGCTTGCTCAGGTAAGAGTCTCGAGTTTTCTTTTGTTCATAACTGCGTGGTCCGGTGTTCAGGTTTGCTCCACCAAAGGGGTCGGTGAAGCCCATTTTATTTACTGCGTGGTCCAGTGTTGAGGTTTGCTCCACCGAAGGGGTCGGCGAACCCGGATTTTTTTCCTATATATATATCTCTTTGTTAATTTTTGGGGTTCCTAAATACAAAGGAGACTCTGCCAAAATTTTTGGAAAATTTAGAAGATAGACAAATTTCTGACTTTCGGAAATTTTAGAAAGTTTCTTATCTAGGAAGCAATGGGCGGGGAGAACAACTGAATATCCCTAGATATCCCGTAACATAATAACAAAAGCTGATAAGTATTTCGAAAATCTCGTAAATCAGTACATCTGTTTTCAAATAGAGGGTACTAGCCCAAGGGAGGCTCGGAAATCTCGAAAATCAATGCATCTATTTTGACAGTAACATCAAATAGATGGTTTTAGCCCAAGGGAGGCTCGGAATTCACAGCCTGATCCCAGGTCAACGGAATTGTCTACGAAAAATATTTATGGAATTATTCAAAGTATTGTTCTTAAAACTGCATTGCATTAAATTCTATTTTACTCCAGGAACAACTCTGCCTATTATAGGTAGGCAGCTTTCCTGTTTGCTCAAGGAAAGCAAATCCTACTAAAAGCTCAAGGGAAGCTCGAAAATCTTACTATTCATGGAGTAGTACGATGTTTACATTCTTTGATTTACTAAAGCAAAAGATATATATATATATATATATATATATATATATATATATATATATATATATATATATATATATATATATATATATATAGTAGTGCAAGTTGGCATATCCCTGTCTTTTCTTAAAAGAAAAACTACATATTTCATCATTTTGCTTAACTTTCACCGTTCTTGGCCGAGGACTTGCTTGTCGTTTTCTAAACGACCTAGTATTTGTTCACTAGGTGAAGAAGAAGAAGACGCCTCCGCCGAAGTATCGCCGCTCTACAACGAGGAGTAAATTGTCCGGATTACCTACAGTTATGACTAGCACTATCGTAGTTATCTTGTAAATTACTTTTGTAATAAACTTGTAAAAGCATTGTTGGAAAAGTTTTCTGTATAATAGCTACACTATATTTAATACCATGTAAACTCCTTGTATTTTCTATTTTGCTGATGACTACGGGCGACAATCGCGATTTCGGCGCGTAGCCTGGGGATGTGTTTATGACGTCACCATTCCATCCGGGAAGCGGAACGTGATACGTCTTTTAAGTGGTGGCCCATGCAGGTCAGCAAGAATGGAAAATCTAGGATAGAACATAGGTTCGGATAGAACGTAGGTTCTAGAATTATAAGGAGCACCTCGAGTCCAAATTACACCCTAGGAATCCCTGAGAAGGAAGTGTCAGTAGTTAGTAGATGATTACCTCTTTTCTAACCAATTATTTTAATCTTAGTAAAGGGATACTGACCCAAGGAATTCTTGGTGTAGATCATGTCCCGATTCGCACCTTTTGCAAGACTAGGTAATGACAGTCACAGCCTGGACGAATATTATGCGTTTGTAAAGAAGATGTGGCGAGTGGCACCAAAAGGGATGATAGAGGCCTATGGGGTACATTACGAGCTGGAATATCCGGTGGTAACGGATATAGTGGATGAAAGAAAAGTATATTATAATACGGTGCATTACTATGTCCTGATCAAGGCAGAACCCTCTGAAGGTCCAGAAACCAATCGCAACGGTACTCTGGAGGAATGGAAGCAGACGTACCCAGAGGCAAAAATCCATAATATAAGGCGAATGTGGATTTAGATCCCCAGGATGTGGAGGATGTGTAAATATAGAAGTGTAAATAAGTATTAGATCCCTAGTTATGTAAAGGATGTAAAATAAGTATTAGATCCCCAATATGTAAGTAAAGTATGAATGTATGTAGTAGGGATGTAATATATGAATGTATGTAGTAGGAGCATATTGTGCTACCAATAAATAAAATATACTTTTCCTATATTCTTGTATTCCTTGTAAGTACTTCTTACTTGAGGATATTATGAATGTAGGTATGGACCTGTTTATGCCGAGTTTGGAATGGGATGGGAGCGATTACACTCTGTACTTATACCAACGCTATGCAAGAATAATGTGGAATGAACCCGATTGGTACGACGTTCATGTCTACCAAGTGTTTTATGTAATCATGCGTCCCATTATCAGGGACATCGAGGACAGAGCTGAAGTATAATTTGAAAATACAATCTACTGCTTGTATGTCCGAGATACAAACCGCATTTACATCGGACTACATGGCTATGAGGGCACACTAGACGACTTTGAAAGACTCCATCCAGAGGTCGACATCCTCACTGAGGAAAGGATCCTCATCGAGGCTATAGCATAAGAAAAACCTAACCATGTATATATAGTGAAGGAGTCCTTCTCTTTTGTCTGCTGTATGGTATTTTGGAAATCAGCAGATATGTATATGAGTAGGGATAGGTAGGGATATAATAGATTACTATGTCACATTTTGGGAAAGTTGAGTGACATGAGTAGGCTAGGTGAGAAGAATGTAGACAAATGTAAAGTTGGGAGTAGAAACAATATTTTGTATTACTCTTATTATAATGAAATATATGGTTTTGTTGTACACCTTGTTATAAATAAACATTGTGAGTCAAATATTCCCTAAGGATTGTGTCTTTTAATTTCAGGATATGGACAACCATGATCAACCAAACGATCCACCACCTCAAGCATCAACCGAACCAACCGTTGTTTTCCATAAATAAATTCACTTTATTTATTGTGTATCTGGGAAAATTACAACTGTAGGAATCCGATCTAGAGGACGATCGCTTTATCCCTTGGACGATGCGAAGAAGAAAAGCTCTCAAAATTTTGACAGTAATTTAGATCACTATGTATCTGTACAATGAATGAGAAAAGAACCCTATTTATAGAGTCAAAAATAACTGCAAGGATAACTGTCTTCACAGCCTGTGCATAGTTGAAAATCACGCAGGATTTAACATACGCAAGGTTGTGAGCAGTTACTGGACGTGGCCTGTAACTGTTGGACACATGGCAATCATGCATGAGTCGTGTGCAAGTTACAGGACACGCAGGCGAGAGATCAGCGGCATGGCTGCCACGTACTCCAATTTGATGAAATCCACGCAGGTTCGTTGAGGACGAAATCCACGCAGACTTGGGTCAGAAAGCTTCAAAATCTACGCAGACTTGGGGCAGGAAGCTTCAGAATCCATGCAGACTTGGGGCAAAAAGCTTCAAAATCCACGCAAACTTGATGAAGGAACATAGAAGTTCAAAATACACGCAGACTTGAGCCAGAAGGCTCAAAATATACGCAAGCTTGAGGCAGGACTGCCAGCTGTCTTGATTCGATGTGCCTCGACTGACACAAAATCTCTGACAGTGATTACTTTGTCAGTCGCATTAAATGATAAGAAACTCTTTTGCTACGCCAACTTGATGAAGGCTGAGTCTTGTTGAAGAAGATTTCAAAAAGTCACGCAACAGTCGGCTGTGATCTCTCGAGTTCCGTGCATACGTGGCATACGAGGAGACATTCTTCGACTGTCGTGCTGTCAGTCATAATAACATTTCTAATAAATGATGAGCTGTCTCTAGCGTAATTTTTAAACATTTGTCTTGATCAACTCAGCGTGACTTTGAGACTTTGTTCTGATCAACTCAGCGTGACTTTGAGACTCTGTTCTGAACAACTCAGCGTGACTTTCATTTTTAAGGCCTACAAAACTCCCTTCAAAGTTTTCGAAAAATGATAAATTATTTCGAAATACTTTGAAATCAAGATGATAAAATGAATTTAGTCACGCTGAGATGACTTTAAAGAGATATTTACTCCTTAATGATTGGACTGTTGGGATTCTGTGCAGTTAGGATCTCGTATCAAACTCCTAAATCGAGGCAAATAATGATGTGCCGTTTAGAATTCTTCACGAGCCTATAAATAAGCCATAATCCACTTCTTTCATTCTTTACTTGCTTTTAGAGAGAGAGAATCCACAGAAGAAAGACTTCCCTTCCCCGAAGAACTTTATCTTCTCCGACTTCTTCTTCCCCTTCTCAGCAGCAATGGCTCCCAAGAAAGCCGACTCTCAGGCCAAGGGGAAGCCCCTGCGACTTCCTCTCGTGCCACCACTGATAGACTTCCTCGACGAGAAGTCACGCATCCCCCTATTCAGCGTAAGTGATGGGGGAATACGAACTGTTGAAGATGAAGATGAAGATGAACTCCATATAGAATTTTTAGGATCTAAAAACAAATAATGAATTTCAGAAATATATCCCCCCTTCTTAGGGCAAAGGATATTAATAAAGTATGCCCCCTCTTTAGGGTCGGCCATACTTCACATCTTCGTGTTTACGAAGCTCTGTGTTTCACGCAAATGAGCATGACTCTCATGACTCTGCGTGATTTTTCATGTTGGCAGAAATGTCGATGTTGAAATAGTCACACAGCTTTCATGATGACTCTGCGTGATTTTTTATATGTTGACAGAGATGTTGATGTTGAAATAGTCACGCAGCTTTCATGATGACTCTGCGTAATTTTTCATATGTTGACAGAGATGTCAATGTTGTAATAATCACGCAGACTTTTGAGAGTCATCTTCTGGATAGATTAGTCTTGATCTGTCAGCGTGTCTTTGTCATTTTTACTCAAATGTGATTCTGGCAATGATACGTGACTTTCATTCTAATCTGTCTGAACTTTGCGTGAATTAAACACCTGCGTGAATAAATCATTCAGTGTGTCTTGATAGTATATCTATCTGAAGTCTGCGTGACTTTTGAAACTTCCTTCGAATACTGCTACACACGCACAAGGCTTGTAGACATAGAAAATATATCTGACCTTGTCTTCTTTTATTTTCTTCAGTGAACATCCGAAGTGAGGAAGCAGATTATGAGGGGCACTTGAGTTTTACATTTAAACATGATTTATCTCATGTGAAATTCCTTCAATTTGACCTTCCAGAAGCCAGACTATTATTGTTGGCCAATCAAGATCATACAACCCTACTTTGTCTGATGAATGGTCAATCCTTTCAGAGTCTTGATCTGGTGTCCCACAAGAAACCAGCATTTCTGTTCGGGGATGCCATAGCACAGAAATCGCAGCCAAAGAGTATTAGAGAGAAAGTCTGCTTTTACTTCGAAGGTGATGTAAATCAACCCATGTATTGGCCGAAAGTTTCCAGGGGCTTGTCTATCATGAGATTCATGAATGCCCATTTTCTGGAATTTAACAGAATATCAGCAGGCGAAGGCAAGCCGCATCATTTATTGGAAGGAGGGATTTTTTAGTGCCCCAGAAAATCACGTATCAGTGTTTCGGGGTTTGAAGCCTGGATGCATACCACCTGAAGACTCATCAATATTGATGCCATTCAGAATGCCCATTTTCATAAATGAATTCATGGCAAACAAGAATGCGTTTTACCCCACCGTTCGACGCCGAGGATGAACGGCTTAATGAATCGGGAGAACGTAAGATGGAGGACTTTGGTCCACTGGGATTTGGAGAATTTTGAGACTGAGCTGAAGAAGATAAACCTGTATGACGCCGTCGTCAATTCATCCTACGGCTTTAGGCCTAACCCCTTTCTGTTCCTAGCCTTGATTGAGAGATACAATCACAGAACGGGGACATTTATGACTCCGAAAGGGAAGATGGGCTTTGCCCTTCATGAGATGGAATACATCTCACATCTGCCTTCAGGCTCGCTGCCGTATGAGGAGTACGTGCCTACGACAGAAGAGCTGAACTTTCTATCAGAGAAGAACCCAGAGATGGTGCATCTATTTGAAGAGATGATGTGCCATTTTGGCACATGTACTCTATATTACAAGAGTTCTAAAGATGAAGCCGGCAACCACATCTAGAAGTGGATGTCTTACCTTTTCATGAACCGTGAAAAGGATGAAAAGAAGATAAACGAGAAGAGATGGTACCAGATTAGCAACTTCAAGACTCTCTTTGAGAGTGAAATCACTTATCTGTTGGAGAAATATGACTGCAAGGATTTCACGATCACTGAAGACTGGTACGAGTTCAAAGCTGGAACCACTTTCAACTCGTACGTGAGACAGAGTGGAAAGATTCTGTCTAGGAACGATCATTTGGCCGGATTCTTATCTCTGTGGTTAAGAAGATTCATCGTTCCTGGTTCCAGCTCTCTGGACAGGATACATAGAGGCGTTATCTTTGCAGCGGTACGCCTTATGTATGGTTACAAGTTAGATTTATTATCAGCGATGACCTGTAGACTGAATGCAGGTCTTCGGAATTTTGTAACCAACATGCTTTCTGATCAGAGGAAGATGACTGAAGAATTCCCATGGATAGAGATGCCTTTCACATATCTGTATGGTTGGCTCCTCCTCCATCATGACGGCTTGATACCTCCCGGGGCAGGAGGGAGTGGCAGTCTCTTTTTGGAGAGGTACTCTGGAGAGACTTTCTGGAAGGTTCACACCCTTCCAGAATGCAGAAATGTCCTGAATCGAGCTTCACATTGGTCCATTCAATGTGTCCCTCCACCACTGGGCTATGAAAGCATGTCCCTAAATATGATGGATGGAGATATGGGGAACGGATTAGATGATGTAGCCTTTCAATGGTTGCAGAGAATTCGGCCCTCTCATCTAGTATACCGTCATGAAGATATGACATATCTGGAGCCGTATTTACCAAGCCGATTTGCCAGGCAATTCGGATATGACCAACTCCACGTTGGGAACGCCACCACTTGCCTTTCTGCTCGTGGAGGGCTTATTGATGGAGCTCGGGCTTGGAGATATTTTGCGGCTAGAGATACGAAAGCTGTATTCTCTATGCCTAATCCTTTATCCAGCACAGGGACGAAGATGCTTTATACATATGCTCGCTTCTATGTTTCGTCGAGCACCTTCAAGCCAAGTTTTAATCTGAAGACTTTTGTTGCGGAGGACGACCTAGCTCCATCGAAGAGGTCAAAGAAGAAGACTGTTATTCAACAATTTTCTCCGGAGCCCGTAGATGAGACAGCGGAGGTTGAGCCCCCATATGAATTATTCCAGGAGGGAACTTTTCCTGATGAAGTCCTTCCTCCTATATTTGTATCTCTTTCTAAGAGAAAGAGAAGTGATGAATCTGAGACCGTCTCCAAAAGGAGTACTAAGTCTCAGACATCTAAGAAGAAGAAAGGGGTATCAGTAACTGCTACTTCATCTTTAGGTGGTATCTCAGTTGACGAAGATGATGCCGCTGATAAAGACGAAGAGACTGATGAAGACAACGCTCCTTTGATAACAAGGAGGTCGAGAGGAAAGTATGTCAAGAAGACCGTCAGCAAGATGAAAGGCAATAAACTCCTAGAAACGATTATGAGTGGAGGAGTTTTGCCAGAAATCAACGAAACGGCTTCTACTGAGAAAACAGAGTCTGATGATATTCACCTTCCAACAGCTTTAACTGAACAGACTGAGGTGGAATCCGCTCAAGCTCAGGAAACAACTGCTCCAACAACAAGCGGAGTAGCTATTGAACCCTCAGAGATGAGGATGATCCTATTTGAGCATGGGACAGAAGGCGTCATCCAGGCCCTGGATGACCAGATTGATTATTCTGAAGAAGAACCAGCTCTGGCAGAGGTTACAGAACAACCAGAAGTTCCTAAAACCCATGCTGAAGAGAACATTTCTTTGACCAAAGGCGATGAAGACATGCCGGCGTCCGAGCTATCAGCTGCTGATGATTTGTTGAAGAATGTTTGTCAAGACATCATTCTTCGAACTGACATTTCAGAGAAGACTGAACCGGTAGTCAATACTGAGCTAGCTGTCATCGATGTTCCTGAGATTCATGAAAATGTGAATATCATAGACTCTGGATCAAAGACTCATCCTGAAGCTGGGGATGAAGAAGAAGAAGCAGAAACTGAAGGAGGAGAGGATTGGCATACTGGCACTTCTACTCCTTATGATGATGATAAAGTCAAGGGGAACAGAATATAACTTAGCCCCGAACCTGCTCAATCTCCGGACAACGCTCCAGCACCCAGTAATTCTGGAGCTGGAAGCAGTCACATGAAGCAGGTGTCGGATACCATCATGGACAGACTACGAGAAGACGCCAGACTCCCTCAACATATTGAATATGAACCTCAGCCTGGTAGAACTTTATTTCAAATTCTGTTTCTGCTATTTCTTTTTCTCTATATGCTAATTTTTATTATTTTCTTTGATTATAGGAACTGCTGCAGCAATGAGTTCGACTCATGCTCTATTTATCCAGGCTGATGCTGATAAAGGGAGTTCACACTTGCCAACTTCTCCAGTAGTACCTACTTCTGTTCCCAGGATAGAGAACATTCAAGCTTCTTCTTCAATGATGACAGCGACACCTGGATTTGAGACTGGACTAGCAAGAACTCTGGAAATGTATTCAGAGATCATTTACTCATATCTAGATACATATTCCAGACGTTTCTTGAAGGATGAAGCTATGCCATTTTCTGATCTTCGAACTATGGTCAAGTTCCCGCTCATGGCATTGCGACATGCTGGTTGCGAATCTCAGTGTATCTTCTTCGAACATCTCCTGGATGAGTTAGAAATAACTATCCGAAAATACTGGGAGACTAAGAAAGAAGACATTCAATCCTTAACTGCGGCTGAGATTAGTCAACTAGAGCATGAAGCTCAGTCTCAGCAAGCTGCATTAGAAGCATTTCTTGCCTCTTCTTCTGAGAAGTTAGTAGAAAAGGGCAAAAAAATATTAGCTACTCGTCAAAGAGTAGAGCTTCTGGAGAAAGATAAAGCATCCAAAGCTGAAGAGCTGAAGAATTTGAAAGAGGAGTTAGCTCGCCTTCAAGAGCGAATCGCTGTTATAGAGACAGAGCAAGCTGAGGTTACTGCTGCTTATATTTCTGAAGCCGAACGCTGTGAAACTCTTCAAAAGGAGAGAGAGCAGATGCAGGCGGAACAAATTGAAGAAGCTAACCGTCTCCAAACTGCTATTATCATTTTTGATGAACAGAATGTCACAGTTGAAGCAGCTGAAAGAGTTAAGAAAGCTCATGAAGATAAAATGAATGCTGTTCTTGAACGTATCAGGGAGTTAATAACTCCTAATAAGTGAATCTTTTTCATTCTCACTTGTATTCAATGTTTTGATTCTGAATGAAAATGAATGAGAATTCTTGATCTGATTTTTGGTTTTGCTATTTTTGGTAATGATATATTCGTAGAAAATATGTTCAGAGGTAAATAATACATGACACATTTCAATAGAATAGAATATACAAACAAGCTTTGTAATTCTATCAGATGATATTAAACCAGAAATGATCTTAGTTTAATACTGATTAGAAAAAATAGAATTCAGACATAAAAATATCTTTGAACTCAATTTTTCATGAACGAATAAACCGTCAGGTATTAATGAACGGACAAACCGTCGGATGAATGTGATAAATGAACGGATGAATCGTCAGGCATTAATGAACAGACGAACCGTCGGATGAATGTAATAAATGAACGGATGAACCGTCAAGCATTAATGAACGTACGAACCATCGGATGAATGTGTCGTTTCATTATTCGAGGAACTTCTGTCTATAAATATAGAAGAAATTTAACAAGAACGAACACTTCTACTCTTCAACATAAAAATGTCGTCTGAAGAAGCATCCAAGAAGGCTGAAATCGTCTTGAAGGTTCAGAAGGGCAAGGAAGAATGCCCTGCCGATCTATTTCAGCCGAAGGAGGTAGAAGTGGGCAAAGATTCGTTTGCACCCAAGCCACCACGAGACATTCTGGACTTTCTGCTTGATCCAGGAAGGACTGAAGAAGAGGAAGCCATGAGGATGGCAGCCTGCAAATTTCTCATGGGCTCCAGCAAAGAAGTTCTCAGTTCTTTTGCTGATCGTATTTTCGAGAAGGACGGCAGCGGTCCGCGTCCAAATGTAGAGAAGGATGATAGTGATCTTCCTTAATATCATGTACTATCATTCATGATTAAAATAAAATTTTATTTATAAACATGAACTTGTCTGATGATTTACAAGTATTTATATTTATACATAATACTTTTTAAGAAATTTGCCATTAATAGGCATCATAACTTTTCGACCATCAAGTTCTGAGAGTTGATAAGCTCCATTTGAGAAACTCTGCTCACAATATAGGGACCTTTCCACTTTGCGTCAAATTTGCCTTTGCTCATATGAGTCATTGTCATAAGACGTCTGACTGTTAGAACAAGTTCTCCCTTTTGATATGCTCGAACTCTGACTTTCTTGTTAAAAGCTCTTGAAATTCTAGCTTGATAGAATTCGATATTCTGTTGAGCAGATAATCGCTTTTCATCCAGAGCTTCTAACTCCTGAAGTCAAAGACGATCATTATTCTCGGCAGTAAATTCATTAGCGATTGCTATCCTTAAAGAAGGAATTTGAATCTCTAATGGAAGAACAGCTTCGCATCCGTACACCAGAGAGAAAGGTGTACATTTAGTAGCATTACGAACTGTAGTCCGGTAAGCCCACAAACACTCACCAAGTTTCTCACTCCAATTACGTTTGTTAGTAGAAACAAACTTCTTTAAGAGTTTGATGATGGTCTTGTTGAAAGCTTCTGCTAATCCGTTAGCTGCCGGATTATATGCGGTAGAAGCCACATTGTTGATCCGATGATCGTCACAGAATCGAATAAATTTCTGGCTGATGAATTGTTGACCATTATCATGAATAATACGTCGAGGAACACCAAATCTGTAGATGACATGATGTTTAATAAAGTTGATGACATTGGACGTCTTGACTTCAAATAAAGGAATAGCTTCAGCCCATTTGGAGAAATAATCGGTTATTGCGAGAATAAACCGATGACCATTTGATGACGGCGGATTGATCGGACCAATAATGTCCATGCCCCAAGCTTCGAAGGGCCATGATGCTGCCGTTGGATGCAGAAATTCCGAGGGTTGATGAATAAAATCCGCATGGATTTGACAAGCTTTACACTTCCTTGCATATTCGATGGCATCTGATACCATAGTGGGTCAGTAATAACCCATACGTCGAATACGGTCTTAAAGTTTTGGTCCAGGCTGATGTGCTCCACAAATTCCATCATGTACTTCACAAATGATTTGTTGAACCTCATCACCGGCAACACATCGAAGAAGTAAACCATCATAAGCTCGACGATATAAGGTTTTTGTAGTATGATTGTAATAGAATCTGAGTGATCGTCGTCTGATAGATGCTGCCTCACTCGGATTATCTGGAAGAATATCATACAATACGAAATCTAAGAAAGGAAGTCTCCAATCTTTATTCGTATTCTGAGTCTCAGCTGAATTACTGAAGATGAATTCCATGCTAGAATCAGATGAAGATGATAATGATTTACGACTAAATCCAAATCCTCTTGTTGTGTTGACATCATGAGATGTTGATTCTTCAATGTCAACTGGAAGTCCTAGAGTTAGATTATTTTCGAGATGAAATAATTCTTGATTGCAAACAACAATCATTTGTTGACGTCTAATTGGAATAGCCAACACCGTCGCAAGATTGGCAAGAGCATCAGCTTCTGTGTTACATGCTCGCCTAACATGTTCAATAAAGAACCCTTCAAATGAAGAAGCCATAGATATAGCCGATCTATGATAAGGAACCAGATCTTGATGGCGAACTTCATAAGTACCCCTTATCTGATTGACAATGAGTTTAGAATCTCCATACGCTTCCAAATGTTGAATATTCAGATGTTTAGCTAGTTGAAGACCAATAAGCAGTGCATTGTACTCAGCTACGTTATTTGAACATGGTTGATCGAGAGAATAAGCTCTTTGGATAGCAAGACCTTCTGGCGACACAAGAACGATTCCAACCCCAAGCGACAATGTCACCATTAGGACCTATTCTTGAAGTTCCATTAAAGAATAGACGTCAAGTAGGATCTTCTTCAGCAATTTGGTTTGAATCTAGGACTTTATCTGGGATTTCATCATAGAGTTTTAAATTTTCTGGAATTGAATGAGCAGCCAGAAAATCAGCTAAAGCTTGTCCTTTGACTGATTTCTGAGGGATATAGTGCATATCATACTGAGCAAGTAAGATTCCCCAGTTAGCCAATCGAGAATTCAAAACACTGGGTTTCTATTCATCATAACCCGTATAGGATTGATCCGGGAAATGACATGAATAGTCTGTCCAATGATATAATGTCGTGTCTTTTGGACAGCGAATATTAAGGCTAAACATTCTTTTTCGACCGATGAATATCGAGGTTCAGCTCCGGTCATAGTACGACTGAGATAGTAATGGCTTGTCCATGACCATTTTTATCCTTTTGAGCGAGCAATGCACCCAGTGAATGACTCATTGCTCGGTATATAGGAGGAACGGTATTCCTGAGACAGGAGGTACCAATACTGGAGGGCTCATCAGATATTGCTTTATATCATCGAATGCCTTCTGACATTCATCATTCCAGACAAAAGAAACACCTTTCTTCATAAGTTTATTGAATGGTCTGCAGCGTCCTGAAAGATTAGAGATGAATCTCCTGATATAAGCGATCCTTCCTTGAAATCCTCGTAGCTCTTTTAAGGTGCGTGGAGGACGCATCTCTTGGATGACTTTGATCTTCTCGGGATCCACGTGTATACCTTTAGCGGAAATGACGACGCCGAAAAATTTGCCACTAGAGACGCCTAAGAAGGACTTAGTAGGGTTCATCTTTAATTGATGCTTATGCATTAGATCAAAAATAGTCTTCAAATCTTGAATGTGATCCTCTTTTTATCGACTTTTGACTGCAATATCATCAACATAGCATTCGACTGTTTTCCGCAAATGTTCACGGAATATAGTGCTCATAGCTCGTTGATAAGTTGCTCCTGCATTCTTGAGACCGAATGGCATCACTGTATAACAGTATGTACCGATCGGCGTTCTGAAAGAAGTGTGCTTCTCGTCATCTGAAAATATTTTGATCTAATTATACCCAGAATACCCGTCCATGAATGACATCCATTCAAACCCACAGGTATTATCGATCATAACATCAGTAATTGGTAGAGGGAAATTCGTCTTTAGGACATGTCGCATTGAGATCGCGGAAGTCTATGCATACTCTGCATCTGGATCTCTTGCTTTTGTTCCCGATTGGTATGGTTTTTTGACACCAGAAGTGCTTCCTAAACGGATTTGATCAAGTTTTGCTCTTAGATCAGTTGGAGGTAACACATTGGTTTTTGAAACTTGGAGTTTTCCTTCCATTGATCTGGATATTTGCAGAGAAGGAAGAGTTGAACCATCCCCTTGATTAGGAGTTGGTAACAGACCCTCTTTTATAGACAAATTCTGTGCCCAATTCGAAGAAGTCGTAGAAGAAGACATTAAGAAATGTTTCTTCTTAGACTTATTCAAGTTTTGAGACATAGAATGTCCAGAAGGAAGAGTAGTCAAAAGACTATCTCCTTTTCTTTAACTAACAAAATTGTCAGTCAAAGCTGTTCCTGAAGTAAAAACTACAGGAGCAGAAGAAACAACTAAAGAATTGTTTCTTTTTGAAGGGACTTTGTGTGGAGGAGTTTTAGCAAGACCACCTCCAGTTCTAGTAGAACTTGGCAAAGAAGAAGAAATAGCTAAAGAGCTATTCTTCTTAGAGCATGCTGGTGACAATTTGGCTAAGGAGCCTGTATTGTCAGTGTATAAAGTTTTGGCTAAAGAGCCAGATTTTGGTGAAATATACGCTGGAACAGATTTGGCTAAGGAGCCAGTGCTGCCAGCGTGACTTTTGAATTTAGAAATACACGCTGGAACAGGCTTGGCTAAGGAGCCAGTGCTGCCAGCAGGACTTTTGGAATTAAGATTGCACGCTGGAACAAGCTTGGCTAAGGAGCCAGTGCTGCCAGCGTGACTTTTGGAATTAAGATTGCACGCTGGAACAGGCTTGGCTAAGGAGCCAGTACTGCCAGCGTGACTTTTGGCTGCTGTTGTCTTCGAACACACAAGAGTGTACGTGCTTGCAGTAGACTCCTTGCCAGTGTTAGGAGTAGATACTGTGGCAGAAATGTCACCATTGGTTGCCAACTGATTCTTAGGGACGTAGACAGATCGTCCCTTCGACTTGGCAGTAGTGATGGAGGCTGAAGTGGGCTTGCCACCCTTAGCCCGCTGTATTTCTTCGTAGGCGAGTTGATCGAATTGGATCGATATCACCTTCTTCGTCGAGCCGACTGACGAAGTGTCGTATTGAGTTGTTGCCATCTCAGAAGAGGAGATGGTTTTCCCCAGCAGAGTCGCCAATTTGTTTTCCATAAATAAATTCACTTTATTTATTGTGTATCTGGGAAAATTACAACTGTAGGAATCCGATCTAGAGGACGATCGCTTTATCCCTTGGACGATGCGAAGAAGAAAAGCTCTCAAAATTTTGACAGTAATTTAGATCACTATGTATCTGTACAATGAATGAGAAAAGAATCCTATTTATAGAGTCAAAAATAACTGAAAGGATAACTGTCTTCACAGCCTGTGCATAGTTGAAAATCACGCAGGATTTAACATACGCAAGGTTGTGAGCAGTTACTGGACGTGGCCTGTAACTGTTGGACACATGGCAATCATGCATGAGTCGTGTGCAAGTTACAGGACACGCATGCGAGAGATCAGCGGCATGGCTGCCACATACTCCAATTTGATGAAATCCATGCAGGTTCGTTGAGGACGAAATCCACGCAGACTTGGGTCAGAAAGCTTCAAAATCCACGCAGACTTGGGGCAGGAAGCTTCAGAATTCACGCAAACTTGGGGCAAAAAGCTTCAAAATCCACGCAAACTTGATGAAGGAACATAGAAGTTCAAAATACACGCAGACTTGAGCCAGAAGGCTCAAAATATACGCAAGCTTGAGGCAGGACTGCCAGCTGTCTTGATTCGATGTGCCTCGACTGACATAAAATCTCTGACAGTAATTACTTTGTCAGTCGTATTAAATGACAAGAAACTCTTTTGCTACGCCAACTTGATGAAGGCTGTGTCTTGTTGAAGAAGATTTCAAAAAGTCACGCAATAGTCGGCTGTGATCTCTCGAGTTCCGTGCAAACGTGGCATACGAGGAGACATTCTTCGACTGTCGTGCTGTCAGTCATAATGAATTTTTGATAAATGATGAGCTGTCTCTAGCGTAATTTTTTAAACATTTGTCTTGATCAACTCAGCGTGACTTTGAGACTTTGTTCTGATCAACTCAGCGTGACTTTGAGACTCTGTTCTGAACAACTCAGCGTGACTTTCATTTTTAAGGCCTACAACCGTGGCTGATATGTTCCGTTTGTTCCAGCAACTATTGGAATCCAATAGTCAGCAGGCCAATGCTGCCAATGCAACAAATACCACAATATTGGAACAAATGTCGAATTCTAACAATACCAAGAATAAAATCCTAAAGGAATTCAGGGATCTTAGGCCACCCAAGTTTAAGGGAACTGAAAATACAATGGAAGCGGGTCAATGGCTAAGAACCATTGAAGGTTTAATGAAGGCTGCAAAAGTTAAACCCGAGGATATGGTACCAGCAATCCGCATCCAGCTGGAAGACATTGTTGGATACTAGTGAGTGCCGAGTATCCAGAAGATTCTGACAAGGACATGTCATGGGCTGAATTTAAAAAGAAATTTGAAGAAAGATTCTATCCTAAGTCAGCACGGATAGAATTAGAATGACAATTCAACTATCTGAAACAAGAAAGACGCACAGTTGATGAGTACACTGCAAAATTTTCTAGGCTTGGTCGATTTGCCCCTAACATGATAGCAGATGAAGAAACAAAAATATCCAGGTTCGTAGAAGGACTTGGGACCCAACTGAAAAGTAGGGTCGCATCTTATCGGTGCCAAACCTTTTCTGAGGCAACAGAAGCTGCTCGAGACCAAGAGAGAATACTAAAGGAAGAGCAACCTTTCCGGTCATCGTTGTCACGCCCCAGAACCAGAATACTAGAGAGCGAGGGTAGACATAGCCAGCTACTGTCACGACCCGTTACCCAAATTGTTGGGCCGGGCCGAGCCATGTCCAGCCTACGCTTAAGATAAAGCGCAGTAAGCTGTTCTAGAGATAACAAGATAAGACTAAATGTGCTAACAGTTCTATAAGTGAAGAAGCGTCATAAATGCTCCAAACACAAAAGTCATCTCATATATGAATAAGTCCAAGTACAAGTCTAAAATGTAAAACTGGATACATGTCCAGTTATAAAATACGTAGTCTAATACATGACTACACTAAGTATCCCAAGTGACTATGCAAACTAGGCGAGTCTTCCCGCAGGAACATCCTCGTATGGCAAAGCCGGGTCCTCGGCAGTAACTCCATAATATGAGTAGCAAAGCAACTCCTCCTCAGTAAGGATACCTACAACGTTATCCTGTCAGGACGGGAGCAAGTACAACCTCTACAACTAAAGTACTGAACATATAATGAAAGAGATGTACAACAAGAAACAGGGTGTGATAAGTCTATAAAACAGGAAATACTGGAAAACATGGCCTCATGGTACAACTGGGATTACAGTATCATAGTAACATAGGGAACATGGCATATCATGGTTTAATTGGTTCTTTTTAGAAATGACAACATATAGTTTAAAAGTTTAAAACTGTAGTATGTACGTGAATCGGTCAATAGGTAATCAGGATGTACAGCGGCACATATCAAGTTTTTCTGGCATGCACGTACGTGCACGAACGGCATCGGTGTATATCCATACACAAACGCGAGATCAGAACCTACGGCAAGGTTACATATAGAATGTCGTCGAGCGCGGTAAATACATACGGAGAAGGGAGTCATGTTCACGTACAATACTAACAGTTTTCCCTTAACCCGTTATTTAAATATGTGAGAGATATGAGAACAGTAAAAACATGTAGGAGATACTGGGAGCAGTATAAACATGGCAGGTACTGAAAGTAATACAACATGTGAAGACATAACTTGCTACCTCAAGGATCAGTATTTTAATAGGGTTAATACATGTTCTAGCATTAAAAGACAGTAAATGAGTTTGTAGATGTACTTGCCTGGGGTCCTGCTATCAATATGAATCAAGGCTCGGAGTGAAGCCACAGTCCTAAAGATGAGATAATAAAATAGCTAATCAGGGTGAAAAGACATACTATAATGTCTAGGTCAACTAGGGCAAACTAAGACAAACTGGGTCAGAGGTTGACTTATAGTTGACTTTGGTCAACTGGTCAACTTCGGTCAATTCTAAGTCCAATGTGGGGCGACACTATATACAAACTAACTTTCTAGGGTCTTTACACTAGTGCGGGGTGAGGTCCAATACTATAATAACTCAAAAGAACACAAATCATTGAAAGTCGTAATTATTCAATAAATAAATCAAACTGTACATTGTGTTCCAATAATTTTTGAGATAGATAAAAAGCTCAATTTTATATAAAATAAAGTACCAAAATGATCCTCGTTAATTATAAAAATTTATACTAATTTTTCTGGAATTTATAAACCTTCATAAACATTTATTAAAATCAGCAAACATAGGTATCCTGAAAATGAGCTCTGGAAAAAATTATAATAAATTAGCTAAATTAATATAGTATTTAAATACAATTTTTCTAGAATTTTTACAGCACTTAAAATATGTAAAAAAATTCAAAACAGCCTAAACGGATTATCCGGCAGATTACCGCGGATTACCGGCGGATTTTTTGTTCCGTCACAGCAAGTTTTGTGGTGAAAGTTCGGATTTTCCGACGTATTTCCGCGGATTTTCGAACCGTCGCAAAAAGTTAAGTTTTGAACTCAAAACTTGTTTCGGCCATAAAAACTTCGTTTTAAATCGAAATTCGGACTTTCAAAATTTAAAATTGAATAGAATTGAATTTCCTACAACATGGAAGTATTAGTTTTCACAAATCAAAACATTTGATAGATCAAAATATCAAAATACTCAAAATCATATCTAGAAACTCAGATCTACGCAATACTGTCGATCAAAACCAAAAGTGCTATATACTAAACATGTTAACATTTAAAGAAGCAAATTATAGGCTAATAAAACTTTAGTTTCTATGGAAAACAAAATTAAAGTATGGTCATGCCACTTTTGAGCAAGATGCACTTGCCTAGGTTAAGCTCCAAGCGTAATCTTCTACTCCACCACCAAGAGGGGTACGAAACCACACTCTAGACCTCAAGGCCTAGCTCTTAGCAAGCTCCAAGGGAAGAGAAGGGAAGAAGAAATGAAGAGAGAGTGAAGAGAATGAAAAGAGAGAGGAGAGAGAAAGTGAAATGGTATATATAGAAGGAGAAATTAATCTTAGCCGTCGGATCGTGATCCATGTCAAAATCTAAGTCAATCATGGCCATTCAAACAAAATCAATTATCTATTGGATAATAGAGTGCATCTACACTATTCACGAAAATATCTAAACACTATTCATCAAAATATCCAAAACACTATTTATCAAAATATCCAAAATACTATTCATCAAAATATCGAAAATCGAAAATATCTAAATGTAGAAAATCTGTCTGGACGGTATGTCGTCGGTATACTCCGGTATACTGGCGGTATCCCGGCCAAGGAAAAATCTATAAGTTAGGAAAATTTTTGAAGCATTACGAAAACCAAAAAAATACAAAATACGCTACAAAATACGTATTTAAATTAAATGCTATTAAAAATTATAAAAAAACTATTTTTTTGAAATCTAAGGGCTTACAAATCTTTCCTCCTTGAAAAAATTTCTTCCTCGAAATTTACAAGGATAGAAGACTCTACAAACATTCTAATATAACAAGCAATGCAAACAAAAACCTAAGACTATTATTAAGACTAACCTCTAGGGTATCAAGCGGGAAGGGGTGGTGGAAGTATTGGGTCCTACCGAGCCTGTGATGTGGAAGGTGGTTGTGGTATCTGGGTTTGTGGATTTGTGGAGTGGGAGAGTGTGGTAGGTGGAGGTGGAGGTGGAGGTGTATCAGTCAACTGGTCAGCTGACTGGATAAGGAGGGCCCCGTTCTCGGGTGTAACATACTGGGATGAACGAGTAAGCACCATCTAATTACAATAAAAAGGACTTATAAAGACTTGTTAAGGTAAGCAATCATAGACAAGAGAATATAATTATAATAGCAAGTATGTGATATTTTTCCTATGTTGCCATCCTAGTATTTCTCTAGGTGTTCTAAGCGTCATTCCTAATGTTGTCTAATTACCTTAAGTTCCTAATTGCAGGCATGCTTGGTACAATAACGTAACCAAATAATTTAGTCGAGACCTGCATGGGCCACCACTAAAAACATGTCACGACCCGTTACCCAAATTGTTGGGCCGGACCGAGCCATGTCCAGCCTACGCTTAAGATAAAGCGCAGTAAGCTGTTCTAGAGATAACAAGATAAGACTAAATGTGCTAACAGTTCTATAAGTGAAGAAGAGTCATAAATGCTCCAAACACAAAGTCATCTCATATATGAATAAGTCCAAGTACAAGTCTGAAATATAAAACTGGATACATGTCCAGTTACAAAATACGTAGTCTAATACATGACTACACTAAGTATCCCAAGTGACTACGCAAACTAGGCGAGTCTCCCCGCAGGAACATCCTCGTATGGCAAAGCCGGGTCCTCGGCAGTAACTCCATAATATGAGTCGCAGAGCAACTCCTCCTCAGTAAGGATACCTACAACGTTATCCTGTCAGGACGGGAGCAAGTACAACCTCTACAACTAAAGTACTGAACATATAATGAAAGAGATGTACAACAAGAAACAGGGTGTGATAAGTCTATAAAACAGGAAATACTGGAAAACATGGCCTCATGGTACAACTGGGATCACAGTATCATAGTAACATAGGGAACATGGTATATCATGGTTTAATTGGTTCTTTTTAGAAATGACAACATATAGTTTAAAAGTTTAAAACTGTAGTATGTACGTGAATCGGTCAATAGGTAATCAGGATGTACAGCGGCACATATCAAGTTTTTCTGGCATGCACGTACGTGCACGAACGGCATCGGTGTATATCCATACACAAATGCGAGATCAGAACCTACGGCAAGTTTACATATAGAATGTCGTCGAACGCGGTAAATACATACGGAGAAGGGGGTCATGTTCACGTACAATACTAACAGTTTTCTCTTAACCCGTTATTTAAATATGTGAGAGATATGAGAACAGTAAAAACATGTGGGAGATACTGGGAGCAGTATAAACATGGCAGGTACTGAAAGTAATACAACATGTGAAGACATAACTTGCTACCTCAAGGATCAGTATTTTAATAGGGTTAATACATGTTCTAGCATTAAAAGACAGTAAATGAGTTTGTAGATGTACTTGCCTGGGGTCCTGCTATCAATATGAATCAAGGCTCGGAGTGAAGCCATAGTCCTAAAGATGAGATAATAAATAGCTAATCAGGGTGAAAAGACATACTATAATGTCTAGGTCAACTAGGGCAAACTAAGACAAACTGGGTCAGAGGTTGAC
Organism: Iris pallida; assembly: GCA_029216955.1. Classification (NCBI taxonomy): domain Eukaryota; kingdom Viridiplantae; phylum Streptophyta; class Magnoliopsida; order Asparagales; family Iridaceae; genus Iris; species Iris pallida. The sequence continues at coordinate 6,595,031 of JANAVB010016191.1, read as the reverse complement.
TTATAGTTGACTTTGGTCAACTGGTCAACTTCGGTCAATTCTAAGTCCAATGTGGGGCGACACTATATCCAAACTAACTTTCTAGGGTCTTTACACTAGTGCGGGGTGAGGTCCAATACTATAATAACTCAAAAGAACACAAATCATTGAAAGTCGTAATTATTCAATAAATAAATCAAACTGTACATTGTGTTCCAACAATTTTTGAGATAGATAAAAAGCTCAATTTTATATAAATAAAGTACCAAATGATCCTCGTTAATTATAGAAATTTATACTAATTTTTCTGGAATTTATAAACCTTCATAAACATTTATTAAAAATCAGCAAACATAGGTATCCTAAAAATGAGCTCTGTTTTCCTATTTTATAAAATACCAAATGTACTTATTAAATGCTGAAAAAATTATAATAAATTTGCTAAATTAATATAGTATTTAAATACAATTTTTTCAAAATTTTTACAGCACTTAAAATATGTAAAAAAATTCAAAACAGCCTAACCGGATTATCCGGCGGATTACCGCAGATTACCGGCGGATTTTTCGTTCCGTCACAGCAAGTTTTGTGGTGAAAGTTCGGATTTTCCGACGGATTTCCGACGGATTTTCCGTACCGTCGCAAAAAAGTTGATTTTTGAACTCAAAACTTGTTTCGACCATATAAACTTCGTTTTAAATCAAAATTTGGACTTTCAAAAGTCAAAATTGAATAGAATTGAATTTCCTACAACATAGAAGTATTAGTTTTCACAAATCAAAACATTTGATAGATCAAAACATCAAAATACTCGAAAATCATATCTAGAAACTCAGATCTACGCAATACTGTCGATCAAAACCAAAATTGCTATATACTAAACATGTTAACAATTTAAAGAAGCAAATTATAGGCCAATAAAACTTTAGTTTCTATGGAAAACAAAATTAAAGTATGGTCATGCCACTTTTGAGCAAGATGCACTTGCCTAGGTTAAGCTCCAAGCGTAATCTTCTACTCCACCACCAAGAGGGGTACGAAACCACACTCTAGACCTCAAGGCCAAGCTCTTGGCAAGCTCCAAGGGAAGAGAAGGGAAGAAGAAATGAAGAGAGAGTGAAGAGAATGAAAAGAGAGAGGAGAGAGAAAGTAAAATGGTATATATAGAAGAGAGAATTAATCTTAGCCGTCGGATCGTGATCCATGTCAAAATCTAAGTCAATCATGGCCATTCAAACAAAACCAATTATCCATTAGATAATAGAGTGCATCTACACTATTCACGAAAATATCTAAACACTATTCATCAAAATATCCAAAATACTATTCATCAAAATATCCAAAACACTATTCATCAAAATATCGGAAATCGAAAATATCTAAAATGTAGAAAATATGTCTGGACGGTATGTCGTCGGTATACTCTGGTATACTGGCGGTATGCCGGCCAAGGAAAAATCTATAAGTTAGGAAAATTTTTGAAGCATTACGAAAACCAAAAAAATATGAAATACGCTGCAAAATACGTATTTAAATTAAATGCTATTGAAAATTATAAAAAAACTATTTTTTTTGAAATATAGGTGCTTACAGCTACGTATAATGAAATGGGATCCACTCCACTATACGGTCATGGCTGTCTAGATATATGAGGGTTTATCTACAAGCCATCAGTCTCCTATGGTCAATAACAAGTCTAGTGTCTCAATCACAAGCAAATAAGTAAATATTACAAGATGTAAGATCACCAAATATATAATAGCAAGGCGTCCCAAACTTTACATATTCAGCTGATTATGAAGCTAGTCGTTACAAAATGTGAGGACTAGCAAGAGTTTCAGTCATACATGATCAACCCTAGGTTGCCAATCATGTTACAGCCCGTAGGCAGACAGTAAGTAAAAATGTACCCGAGCTAACACTTGCTCGGCGGCTAAACGCCTCAAAAGAATAATTTTATAAAAGAGTGGGAGAGCCAAAATAAATCCATTCGTTGCCAGGATTCCGTCTAGTGGTCACCATGTGGCTGGAAGGTCGGTAGATCCTCTGGTGCTGCTCCGGTATCTGGCCATACAAAACTAGCTGGGTCAAACCCCAGAAAGAGCAAGTGCCACAAAGGAAGCTTCACTTAGGAACTAAAACCAGCAATTAGCACAAGAGTAAAAAATATATATAAGACAGAAATTAAAGAAAAGCAGGACATGTTATATACGATGAGATAACCATGGGACTATTCAGATAACCAGGTTACAACCCGTAAACCAAACAAGGACCGGGGTTGTAACCCTTCGTCTGAACCGAACTTGGTTTCTCCCACCATTTATCGACAAGATAAAATAAGAAAACAGGTCATGTGACAATCTTGTACAGAATCAAGACAAGAATAGACTGGTAAACTTCATCCAACATTTTACGGCCAAGCAATAAGTACGGCTTGATACTTTAGCTAACTAGGGTTACCACAGGCCTAGTTACTAACAAGATGCAGCGAGATTATTCCACAGCCACAAGCCCTGCAGACCATCCAGGCTATCCGGACGCAATTATGGTTGAATTCAAGTGGGTACATCGTCCAGAAAATACATGTACCCTTAGGTGACTTAGAGGGTGCAACACATGACAGTGTGCTAGAAATGTGCCCTACTCGACGGCAGGCTACAGATCCCAAGTGGGGCGCCCAGATACCGGAATTGCCTGTAGCTGGGAAATCTCTTCATGACTACTGGATTTATTCTAGTTGTTAGCCTTAGTTGATTTCAGTGGATATCCCTGACCGTGGTACTCAGGGGTCCCCATCCTAGACATGATGTAAGACAAGACGGGTTCATTTGTACAAGCACAATCGTCCACGGTGTCCAGGCCATTCAATCTTGTCATGTCGTGTTAGCCGTCGCAACAGCATTCGAGATATATTATGTCAGGTTTATCATGTCAAGAGTGCGCCACAACGGACCACTATCAAGAATTATCATGTCAAGTTATCATGTCAAATTTGTCAGGTCAAGCTATCTTGTCAGGAGTGCACCACGGCGGGTCACTATCAAGTTATGTCATTTATCAAGGAGAGAAGAAACTTGCACAATTAAAATAATAATATAATATAATATATATTCTTGAAGCCAAGGAGAAACTCTACAACTTTCATGTTGGGAGTGGGAAGAAATTTTGACCACAATTTAAGCAAATAAAACATTTAAACAATCAAAGTGGACCCCATGCGGCCCAAAAGTGGAAGAACATACATGCGGCCAAAGAGAGTGGGAAGCCACCCATGCGGCCAGCCAAAGCTTATGTGGCCAGAAAATAACTGAAGGGGGCCATGCGGCCAAGAGTAAATGCTAACAAGAAATATTCATGCAGTCAGAAAAGACAGAGAGTGGGAAGACAATAAATGCGAGCTTCCACTTAAACAAAGGAAGGGCACGTGGCCAAACAATGAAATGATGACTGTCAGTAAAAGAGTGGCTCACGTGGCCAAAATATTAGATAGTGGGGGAAGGGAGCCTATGCGGCTCACCGTAGATTCCATACAAAATGCAACATGCAAATAATAATATTATTTAATGGCCAAAGGCCATGCGGCTCTGCATCAAGCAATTATTAATGCTGTAAATTTCCATGCGGCTACAATTTAGCATTTGCAAGCAAATACAAATATAAAAGAGATTAAATAATACACCACTATATAGAGCCATGCGGCTCATATTATTAAATACCAGCTAATGGTATGCGGCCAAGATGCAAGCGAAGTGCTAACACCTGCATTATTATGTATCCAATACAATGCATTAAAATAATGCATGCAACATTTGCATGCATGCAATTCCATACATAAATCCTACTGTACGTGCATATGCATGCACTAACAAATGCATCATAGAATGCATTTGAGTGCAACTTGCTTCATGCGGTTGCTTACAAATCTCATGCGGCCAACGTAAAAAAATTCCCATGCGGCTCACCACAATTTTCCATGCGGCCAACCATTTAAACATAAGCATGCAAGCCCATATGTTGATGCATGCCAACTAAGAATGCAAGCTTTAAATGTTAAGCCTATATGCTGAAGCAACTTGTTCCCACATGGCATGTATTAATTAATACTACTAGCTTAATACATTAAATAATTAATGCCTACTAACTAATGTATTAATTAAATATGGCTAAAGCATTAATATACTAAATCCATGCAAGTATTTACTGCACCAAAACTTAATGGAATGCTTTAACACATAAAGTATGCATTACTATACTTAATGTGTGCTAGCATGCGGCTGAAGCTTCTTTGGCTCCATTTCATGCGGCTATTACACCACTACATGCGGCTAGTAGGCATTATTTATTGCATGCATTTATTACACCACTACATGCGGCTAAGGCTTCCTTGCATGCATTTATTACACCACTACATGCGGCTAAGGCTTCTCCAAGTGGCCAAAATTTTTAGGCCAGCAAGTACATGCGGTTCAAACCATTAATAAATTCATGCGGCTCACCACTACATTATGTGCATACAATTGCAAGCTGTACGTGGCAAATAATTATTAGGCCTTGCCCAAATTACTATGCTTGCTAATAAATGCTATCATGTCAGGAAGCAAATAATGCTGTCATGCCCATGCGGCTAAGCAAGACTCCTGCGGCCAAACAATTGTAAGCCAGCAACAATTTGTTGCCAACTGAGAAAAAGTTCATGGAAATACCATGGCTTCTCTGCACCACCCAACTTCCCACCGGAGACTAAATTTGGACTTCCATCGGTCAAATTTGGGTAGAAAAAAATCTCTACAATATGGAATTATTGCTTACAAAAATATGCAAGTCTGGTAGATCAAAATTCACAAAAACGAAAATACCACAAAGCTAGATCTACAAGAATTTAGCCACAGAAATGAAAAGCGCTAAGTACTAAAGTGGGTTAGAAACACATGAGGAAGACAATAGAACAATAAAAATAGACTTCCTCCATGAAGCAAGGTGCACTTGCCTAAGCTCTCCCTCTCTCCTGGTAGGTGGAGAAGTAAATGGAGGAAGAAGAAGATATGAGTAATGAGTAATAATGGAAAAGAGAGAGTGGGATTGATATTTATGGTGGGAGTGGTGGGAGTGGTGGTAGGTGGGAGTGGTTCTCCACATAAAACCAAACCAAGCCAACCCACTAAACCGAACCAAACCAAGCCAATACAATCCCATGATGAACCATGCTAATGCAACATGCAAAATAAAAATCCAAGGCTAACTAATTATGACAAACCAAAAAAAAATACGAGTTCGAAATACGTACACGTATTCTCAATACGTGATACGAACCATGGGCATTACAATCGCAACCTAAGAGAACCTTCGAGGAAGGGACATCCTCCAACAAGAATCATTGGCAGGGACCGTCTAAGCGTCCTCAGAATGGTAACCCGGATAGGTTCATTATTTGCAATTATTGCCACAAACCAGGACACAAAATAAATATATGTAGAAAAAGATTGGGGCTTTGTTTGAAATGTGGAGCAGGAAATCATCCAACCAATCAATGCCCTCAGTTGCCTGCAACTGGAGCAACCACACAAAGCTTCAATCAAGGATACCGACCTCCAGTTCAAGGAAACCAACCTCGACCTATGGTGCAGGCACCAACATCACAAGCAGGTATGGCTTATGGAAATCAGCACAGGCCGTCCTATGCACCTCAGGCATATCAGTTTCAACAAGCACAACGGGCGGCTCAAGCCCAAAATAATAACAAGAAGAGGAATAGGCAAGGACAAGCGTTTATAATGGGAACTGAAGATGCAAATATCCCTGGAGAAGTAATTTCAGGTACTATTTTAATTTCTGCGTATCCAGCATCAGTATTATTTGATTCCGGGGCTACCCATTCATTTATAGCATCTTCTTTTATATCACAACGTGAAATAGAGTCACAACCTCTGCCTAAATCACTGAAAGTCCTCACCGGTAATGGAGTAGTAGAAGTCAGTCGGGTATGTAGTAGATGTCCCATAAAATTGGGTGGAGGAGCTTTTCATACCCGGTTGCTCATTTTCCCAACAAGCAACTATGATATAATATTGGGTATGGATTGGCTAACTGCAACATTAGCCAATATAGATTGCGGTCAGGGAAAAGTTTCCTTTCAACTCCCTGACGGAGGATTTTATGAATTTGTAAGAGACCAGAATGAATTCAATGCAGAAAAACTAGAAAAATTTGAATTGCCAGTACTGCTGCAAGGAGTAGCAGAGCAATCATTTCCAAGGGTAGTGGAAGAATTTAAGGACGTATTCCCAGAAGAATTGCCAGGCTACCCCCAGATAGAGCTGTAGAATTCTCTATAGATTTAATACCTGGAGCTGCACCCATAGCCAAAAAGATATATCCAATGAACAAAGAGGAGCTAGCTGAGTTAAATAAACAGATAAAGAAATTATTATCCAAGGGATTTATTCAGCCTAGCGCTTCGTCATGGGGTGCACCAGTGTTATTTATGAAAAAGAAGGATGGTACCCTACGCCTAGTGATTGATTATAGGGCCTTGAATGAGGCTACCATCAAGAATAAATATCCCTTACCTAGGATCGATCAACTGTTTGATCAGTTAGGAGAGGCAAGGGTATTTTCAAAAATTGATTTGAGATCCGGATATCATCAAGTGAAGGTAAAGAAGGAAGATATTCCAAAGACTGCATTTAGAACTCGGTATGGACATTACGAATTCTTAGTTATGTCATTCGGGTTGACAAATGCACCAGCTATATTTATGGACCTGATGAACCGAGTATTTTATCAATATATGGATAAATTTGTGATTGTATTCATTGATGACATTCTTATATACTCCAAAAGTGAAGAGGAGCATGAAAAACACTTAAGGATAGTGCTGCAAACTCTGCGGAAGGAACAATTATATGCCAAGCTTAGTAAATGTGAATTTTGGCTGGACCAAATACCATTTCTAGGGCATATTGTCAGCGGAGAAGGTATCTCGGTAGATCCAAAGAAAGTGGAAGCAGTTAAGTCTTGGCCGACACCTAAGTCCGTAGCAGAAATCAGAAGTTTCTTAGGACTGGCTGGTTATTACCGAAGATTCGTAGAGAATTTTTTAAGAATTGCAGAACCTTTAACCCGTCTTACCCGAAAGGAAGAAAAGTTTAACTAGACGAAGAAATGTCAAGCAGCATTTGACGAATTAAAGGAAAGATTAATTTCAGCCCCAATACTGGCATTACCATCTGGTTCGGGTGGATATGAGATATATAGTGATGCATCAGGAAAGGGTCTAGGATGTGTACTGATGCAGCACGGAAGAGGCATAGCATATGCATCCCGACAATTAAAGACACATGAAAGGAATTATCCAACTCATGATCTCGAACTTGCAGCGGTGGTATTCACACTCAAGTTATGGAGACACTATTTATACGGAGAAAGAATCAAAATATACACAGACCACAAGAGCTTAAAGTATGTCTTCACGCAAAAGGAGATCAATATGAGACAAAGAAGATGGTTGGAGTTACTGAAAGACTTTGATATGGAGCTAACATATCACCCAGGCAAGGCTAATAAGGTAGCTGATGCCTTAAGTAGAAGGCCCGAAGCTTTCTTTATGAATACACCCAAGAAAATCCTTGAGGATTTGAGAAAAATGGGAATTGAAGTGATATGCCCGATAACGGAAGGGATATGGCAAAACTTACAAGTGCAATCCTCCTTAATAGATAGAATTAAGGAAGCCCAACAAAGTGATTCAAAACTTCAGAAAATTTGGAAACAAACAGAAGCAGGGATCCAGACCGGGATAAGGAAGCATCTGGACGGATCGCTAAGATTCGGAAATCGACTATGTGTGCCCAATGGAGATTTAAGAACAGAGGTTATGTCAGAAGCCCACAACTCACAATATTACATTCATCCGGGCAGCACTAAAATGTATAAAGATTTGAAACAAACGTTTTGGTGGCACGAAATGAAGAGAGAAGTCGCCAGATTTGTATCCAAATGTCTCGTATGTCAACAAGTGAAAGCAGAGCATCAAAGGACAGCAGGACTTCTTCAGCCGTTGCCCATACCCGAATGGAAGTGGGAGCATCTCACAATAGATTTTGTGACAGGATTGCCTAGGACCCAAAAGGGTAATAATGCTATTTGGGTCATTGTAGATAGACTTACCAAGTTCGCTCGTTTCCTGTCTTTCGAGTTGGACAGTCAACAGAGGTACTGGCAGAAATATACATGAAACAGATTATCAGTCAGCATGGAGTGCCAGTGAGTATAGTATCGGATAGAGATACCCGATTCACTTTGCACTTCTGGAAAAGCTTGCAAGAAAATCTTGGCACTCAACTGAAATTTAGCTCCGCCTACCATCCCCAAACAGACGGCCAGTCTGAAAGAACCATTCAGACCCTAGAAGACATGCTGAGAGCTTGTATTTTAGATTTTAGAGGAGCATGGGATGATCATCTACATTTGGTAGAATTTTCATATAACAACAGTTACCATGATAGCATCAAAATGGCTCCTTTTGAAGCACTATATGGTAGAAAGTGCAGATCGCCGGTATGTTGGACCGACATATGAGAGAGACAATTACTGGGACCAGAACTAGTAACACAAATTGTGGATATAGTCAAAGCAATAAGAAGTCACCTGCAAGCAGCCCAGGATAGACAGAAGATGTGGACTGATAAGCATCGAAGAATACTGGTGTTTCAACCTGGAGAGCATGTGTTTCTGAAGATTTCACCAACTAAGGGGACCACCAGATTCGGGACCAGAGAAAAACTGAGTCCGAGATACATTGGACCCTTCGACATATTGGAGAAAGTAGGAAATGTATCATATCGGCTTGCCTTACCACCAACGCTAGAGGGAGTCCACAATGTATTTCATGTTTCCCAGTTACGAAGATATGTGTCGGATCCGAGCCATATACTCGACCATTCAGAAATCACCGTTGGACCTACACTACGGATAGAACAGAAATCCGTTGGGATCTTGGATCGAAGGGAGAAGGTACTCCGCAATCGGATCATCCCATTAGTACGAGTCGCTTGGAGCAAGGATTCTCCTAGAGATTCAACTTGGAAGAAAGAAGAAGATATACGGAGGCAATATCCGTATCTATTCCCTAAGCCAGGTTAGCAATCAATTGTTGTACTAGTTATTTCAAATTCCGAGGACGAAATTTTTCTAAGGGGAGTAGACTTGTCATACTCTTATTATTATAATTATTTATTATTATTATTATTAATATTATTAATTATTTTAAAAAAAGAATATTTTTTTCTCCATCCATGGCATGACACATGTCATGCCATGTAGATGACCTAAGAAGGGGCAAGTGTCCCTAAAACCCTAATCCTAAATGACCAAGTGTCCCTAAAACCCTAACCCTAAATGACCAAGTGTCCCTAAACCCTAACCCTAGGAGGGGGTTATGTAGCCATGTATTAATTGGGAGGAGGGGACACCTCACCACTCTTCTCCTCTTTATAAACAACCACACACACACTAGAAAAAAAAAAACCAAACAAAACAAACACACACACAAACCACCCCACCACCCCCTACTACTACTACTACTACTACTACTACTACTACTACTACTACTACTACTACTACTACTACTACTGCTGTTGCTGCCGGCCGGAGCTCCGCCCGCCGCCGCCGCCAGCCGCCCGCCGCCACCAGCCGTCTGCCGTCGCCGTCGGCCACCCCTCTCTGGCAACCTCCTCTTCACTCCCTCTTCATCTTCATCATCTTTCTCATCTTCCTATTCCACTTCAAAAAAAAAGGAAAAGGAAAAGAAAGGGGAAACCTAGGTAATTGCTAAACCACTCTTCCCCATCTTTAATTCAACTTTAACCTAGGATTAGAGTTGCTAACAAGTTTTCTTTTATTGTTGTTGGGTTTAAAATTAAGAATTGTGAAGGAAAATCTAGGTCATCTCAAACCCAAGGCAAGTCCTCTTTCCCTCTTCCTCTTTCTTTAGGAATACTCCATTTTGATTCTTTAGATTAATTTTTAACATGTATAGGTTTATTTATAAATCTGAAATTACAAATTAGATGTCAATTTCTTTATTCATAAGAACATAATATGGATTATAAGTTAAGATAATTCCTCTACTTATTGTTTAGCTTCAAATTCTAAAATTTTGATATTGTTTAACTAAATTGAGACCTTTAAAACTTTTGAAATTTCTGTTTTCTAGTAAAAATTTCAATTTTGATAAACATAGATAAAAGAATTAAAATTGTTATACTTAGACACTGGAATAATTATATGTGACGTAATACGGATAAGTTTATATGCATTTGGACACAAATAATACTTGAAGGAAGGAACCGATTGTGGACATGAATTATCTGGACTTGAATTTTCTATGAACAAATTGAACACATGTGGACATATGGAACTCTCCAAAGGTAAGTCTGACATACACATAGGAACTGAACAACTGGACCGCACAGTGGGAAGGTAAAAAGTACAAGGACCTTGTATTTTTCTACTTACAAATAAGTGCTCAATTTTGTGTGTTCATAATTAGAAATAAATTTCGTTTCTACATTTTTCTGCTTCGTGCACCTTCAAGGATTGATATATGGATATGGAAGGATTTTGTTTTGATTTGGTTTTGCATACTATCTACATGATATATATATATATATATATATATATATATATATATATATATATATATATATATATATATATATATATATATATATAAACATTGTCATTTTAAGCCTTTGCATATTAACTAGTATAATTTGGATAAACATTAAGTATTGCTCTATTCTGATAACTAGAAAACAATTCGCAAGCCGCAACCCGATTAAATTGCTAAATGAAAGGTAAAAATTGCTTGCTCAGGTAAGAGTCTCGAGTTTTCTTTTGTTCATAACTGCGTGGTCCGGTGTTGAGGTTTGCTCCACCGAAGGGGTCGGCGAGCCCATTTTATTTACTGCGTGGTCCGGTGTTGAGGTTTGCTCCACCGAAGGGGTCGGCGAACCCGGATTTTTTTTTCCTATATATATCTCTTTGTTAATTTTCGGGGTTCCTAAATACAAAGGAGACTGCCAAAAATTTTGGAAAATTTAGAAGATAGACAAATTTCTGACTTTCAGAAATTTTAGAAAGTTTCTTATCTATGAAGCATTGGGCGGGGAGAACAACTGAATATCCCTAGATATTCCGTAACATAATAACAAAAGCTGATCAGTATTTCGAAAATCTCGTAAATCAGTACATCTGTTTTCAAATAGAGGGTACTAGCCCAAGGGAGGCTCGAAAATCTCGGAAATCAATGCATCTATTTTGACAGTAACATCAAATAGATGGTTTTAGCCCAAGGGAGGCTCAAAATTCACAGCCTGATCCCAGGTCAACGGAATTGTTTACGGAAAATATTTAGAGGATTATTCAGAGTATTGTTCTTAAAACTGCATTGCATTAAATTCCATTTTACTCCAGAAACAACTCTGCCTATTATAGGTAGGCAGCTTTCATGTTTGCTCAAGGGAAGCAAATCCTACTAAAAGCTCAAGGGAAGCTCGAAAATCTTACTATTCATGGAGTAGGACGATGTTTACATTATTTGATTTACTAAAGCAAAGATATATATATATATATATATATATATATATATATATATATATATATATATATATATATATATATATATATAGTGCAAGTTGGCATATCCCTGTCTTTTCTCAAAAGAAAAACTACATATTTTATCATTTTGCTTAACTTTCACCGTTCTTGGCCGAGGACTTGCTTGTCGTTTTCTAAACGACCTAGTATTTATTCACTAGGTGAAGAAGAAGAAGACGCCTCCGCCGAAGTATCGCCGCACTACAACGAAGAGTAAATTGTCCGGATTACCTACAGTTATGACCAGCACTATCGTAGTTATCTTGTAAATTACTTTTGTAATAAACTTGTAAAAGCATTGTTAGAAAAATTTCCTGTATAATAGCTACACTATATTTAATACCATGTAAACTCCTTGTATTTTCTATTTTGCTGATGACTACGGGCGACAATTGCGATTTCGGCGCGTAGCCTGGAGATGTGTTTATGACGTCACAATTCCATCCGGGAAGCGGGACGTGACACGTCTTTTAAGTGGTGGCCCATGCCGGTCAGCAAGAATGGAAAATCTAGGATAGAACATAGGTTCGGATAGAACGTAGGTTCTAGAATTATAAGGAGCACCTCGAGTCCAAATCACACCCTAGGAATCCCTGAGAAGGAAGTGTCAATAGTTAGTAGATGATTACCTCTTTTCTAACCAATTATTTTAATCTTAGTAAAGGGATACTGACCCAAGGAATTCTTAGTGTAGATCATGTCCCGATTCGCACCTTTTACAAGACTAGGTAATGACAGTCACAGCCTGGACAAATATTATGCGTTTGTAAAGAAGATGTGGCGAGTGGCACCAAAAGGGATGATAGAGGCCTATGGGGTACATTACGAGCTGGAATATCCGGTGGTAACGGATATAGTGGATGAAAGAAAAGTATATTATAATACGGTGCATTACTATGTCCTGATCAAGGCAGAACCCTCTGAAGGTCCAGAAACCGATCGCAACGGTACTCTGGAGGAATGGAAGCAGACGTACCCAGAGGCAAAAATCCATAACATAAGGCGAATGTGGATTTAGATCCCCAGGATGTGGAGGATGTGTAAATATAGAAGTGTAAATAAGTATTAGATCCCTAGTTATGTAAAGGATGTAAAATAAGTATTAGATCCCCAATATGTAAGTAAAGTATGAATATATGTAGTAGGGATGTAATGTATGAATGTATGTAGTAGGAGCATATTGTGCTACCAATAAATAAAATATACTTTTCCTATATTCTTGTATTCCTTGTAAGTACTTCTTATTTGAGGATATTATGAATGTAGGTATGGACCTGTTTATGCCGAGTTTGGAATGGGATGAGAGCGATTACACTCTGTACTTATACCAACGCTATGCAAGAATAATGTGGAACGCACCCGATTGGTACGACGTTCATGTCTACCAAGTGTTTTATGTAATCATGCGTCCCATTATCAGGGACATCGAGGACGGAGCTGAAGTATATTTTGAAAATATAACCTACTGCTTGTATGTCCAAGATGAACAGAACGATCGTTGAGCGGATCAGAACCATGTTATCTCACTCCAAGCTGCCAAAGGTTTCTGGGGTGAAGCATTAATGACAGCAATTCACTTAGTCAACTTATCTCCATCAGCTCCACTCAATGGTGATTTACCGAACAAGTTCTGGACAGAAAAAAATGTGTCCTACCAATACTTGAAGGTGTTTGGGTGTATAGCATTTGTGCACATTCCCAAAGACGAGAGGTCCAAGCTTGATGTCAAATCAAAAGAATGCATTTTTCTTGGCTACGGAGATGAAGAGTTCGGCTACAGACTCTGGGATCATGTCAATAAGAAGATTGTCAGAAGCAGAGATGTGGTCTTCTTTGAAGATCAAACTATTGAAGATTTTCAGAAGGGAGAAAATGTTGATAGCTCCAGGGAATTTCCTGTCAACCTAAATCCTGTTTCTCAGCCCCGGGAACAAAGGGGAGATCCGGTTGAGAACAATGAAGCTGAAATCCATGATCATGTCGAGGACAATCATGATGATGACATTGTACATGAAAATGTTCAAGAAGAGCAAGCTCCTGAAGGACCTCAACTGAGAAGATCAAATAGACAACCGAAGCCTAACAGCCTCTACAGTCCACAACAGTATCTATTGCAAACAGATGCATGAGAACCTGAAAACTATCAAGAAGCCGTGACACACGAGAAAAGGGGGAGTGGCTGGAAGCCATGCAAGATGAGATGAAGTCCTTGCATGAGAATCACACTTATGATTTGGTAAAATTACCAAAAGGAAGAAGGGCGCTCAAGAACAAATGGGTGTATGAGCTGAAGACAGAAGAAAACAAATCACAACTAAGATACAAGGCGAGGCTAGTTGTGAAAGGTTTTAGTCAGAAGCAAGGAATTGACTATGAAGAGATTTTCTTACCAGTGGTGAAGATGACATCTATCAGAGTAGTGCTCAGCTTGGCTGCAAGTTTAAATCTAGAAGTGGAACAACTAGATGTGCAGACTGCATTCCTTCACGGAGAGATTGAAGAAGAAATCTACATGGAGCAGCCAGAGGGTTTCAAAGTCAAAGGAAAAGAAGATCTAGTCTGTCGACTAAAAAAAAGCCTGTATAGACTGAAACATGCACCACGCCAATGGTATAAGAAGTTTGATCTCATCATGACCAAGCAAAGATACCTGAGGACCACTTCTGATCATTGTGTGTTTGTCAAAAGGTACTATGATGGTGAACTGATTATACTTCTTCTATATGTTGATGATATGTTGATCGTAGGTCGTGACAATGACAAGATCAGCAAGTTAAAGAAAGAGCTCAGCAAGTCCTTTGCAATGAAGGACTTAGGTCCAGCAAAACAAATTCTCGGTATGCATATCTCCCGTGATCGAAGGAATGGGAAGCTGTGGTTATCACAAGAGCGCTATATCGAGAAGGTGTTGAAGAAGTTCAACATGGACAAGGCAAAGCCTGTAGCAACTCCACTTGCTAATCAATTTTTGCTCAACTCAAGACAGTGTCCTACAAGCAACAAAGAAAAAAGAAGAGATGGCATCGGTGCCATATGCCTCAGCAGTTGGCAGTCTTATGCATATGATGGTGTGCACCAGACCTGACATGGCACATGCAGTTGGTGTCGTCAGCAGATTCTTGTCCAATATGGAAAAAGAGTATTGGAAAGCGGTGAAGTGGATTTTGAGATACCTCAAAGATACTTCCAAAATGAGAATGTACTTTGGAAATGACAAGCCTGTGTTGATTGGGTACACAGATGCAGATATGGCTGGAGATTTTGACTCCAGAAAATCTACTTCAGGATATTTAGTTACTCTTTCAGGGGGAGCTGTGTCTTGGCAATCAAAGTTACAGAAGTGTGTTGCTCTGTCGACTAGAGAAGCAGAATATATCGCAGCGACAGAAGCATGCAAGGAACTACTGTGGATGAAAAGATTCCTACAGGAGTTGGGTCAAGAACAACAAGAATATGTTCTTTATTGTGATAGCCAGAGTGCTATCCATTTGAGCAAGAATTCGAGTTTTCACTTAAGGACAAAGCATATTGGATTCGTAACATGGTGGAATCCAAGCAACTTCAGATTGAGAAGATCCATACCAATGACAACGGCTCAGACATGATGACTAAATCTTTACCTAAAGGCAAGCACATCTTTTGCAAAAGTGCAGCTGGTATGACGGAGCCTTCCACTTAAGTCGGGAAGGGAGAAATTGTTGGGTGGTCCCTCCTTAATTGGAGAGAGGATTTGGAGTTCCCAAGGTTCATTCACCTTGGAGAAAGTCTAAAGACTTGTGGAGTTTCCAAGGTTCATTCATCTTGCATGAACGAATCTTGGAGGAGAAGGTTCATTCCCTTATGACTATATAAGGAGATGATTTGGGAGATGTTTGGGTTAATCTTCCCTTGTGATCTTGGTGCTAGAAGTTTTGGTGCTCCTTGCTTGCGGTGTTCTTCCGGACGGTGCTTCTACCCCGGGTGATTCTTCACCAAAGTGTCTTCCATACTTGTGTATGAGAGAGATCCTCTTGAGTGTATCCAAGAGAGTTTGTAACTCTGTAATCCAACTATTCTTAGTGGAGGAAGAAAGAAAAGAACTATTGTTGTCCGAGGACGTAGGCACATAGCCGAACCTCGTTAATTCTCTTGTCTTTTGTATGTTTGTTTTTCTTTTCTTTTCTCTAGCCTACTTGTTAAGCGGATAAGCTAAACTTCAACTCATTGTAGTTCCCACGTAGTGCATACCCAACAAATACCTCTCAACTTAACCACATGAGTTAAGAAATATTTGACTATAATTGGACAATATTCTTATTATACATTATTATACGTGCAAAGCACGTGCATTTACTAGTCCATATGATGAAGCCCTCTCAAATATATTCCATATCGAAGAAGTAATATAATCTCTTACATAGTAAAACACCATTTACACCTGAATGTGTAATATCAGATGCGCAAGTACTATCATACTGGAAGAACTAGATCTGAGGATAAAATCACTGACTGGCAAGCTCGGTGGCGTTGGCGGAGGGGACCGAGATCCTGCTGCACTGGTTGAAACCATACCAGATGGCATTGGGAAGAGGAGTACCATAGTAGAAGGTTATTGCCCTTCTGTAGCTGACTTCATACACCTTTACTGAATCTGGGATCCAACCATCCCACCCGTTTCGATACAGATACAGGTAGCAAATCCCATATCCACACGGCCCCTGTATGTTGAAGGTGTCCGTCGAGCACCGCTCGAAAGTCTTGCTCGATGGATCATCCAGCCTTGGCACGTAAACCTGACCAAACACCACAAATTGCTCAATATTTATACTTGTAAAAGTATGCATCCTCTAGAATGCAAGCAACAAGGCTTAACCATCATGATGCCGTCTTAGATCAGACTAACCGAAATATCAGTTGAGACATCTACATACAGATACAATGGCCAAGTATATATTGTTTGTATCAGAAAAAAACATTTACAACAGTTGTCAATATCTGATGTAAATATATATGCAGTCTTAAACCCATATATATATTTATAGGCTGTTTTATAAAGCCATGTGTGTTAAACAGCCTCTAAATATGGCCAGTGTTATTGGCACCACAAAATACTCTCAGGGTCAATGCTAGTCAGAGGGCAACAGTAACTTACTCAATTTTTACTCTTGGGGATAACACATACATTCTCACTTCATCATCTTCCTACCATTTTCATCTTTCAACCCTAAACCCTAAACCTCGCAGCAATTGACGGGGGAGATGGTGAGAACCAACAAACCTACGCAATGTTTGACAAGAAAACAAACCTACATAATCAAGGCAAAACTCCAATTGAAACTAGTTTTTTTTGTTTTTAGATTCTAGGCTTTTCAAATCTAGGTTTTTTTTAGCTTATATTCTTAGATTTCATGTGTAATACATGTTTTGTTATGGCTTCCTAGTAGAAAGCTCACCAAGGTACTATTCCCAAAGTTTTGAATTCCATTAATTGATGTTCGAAGCTTCAAAACAGACAAAGTCATGTTTGGAACAATGGAGAATTGCCAAAATTTTGGCAATCATCGCTATGCATTAGGATTGCTAAAATATTGGCACTCCTGAAGTTAGTTCTCTGCCTCCAAGACCGTCAATAGTTTTGGCAATCCTAATGTGTTTCTCTAAGAAAAGAAGAACTAAGAATAGTTTGGGAAGTAAAAAGATTTGTCGCCCCAAGAGTATTTTGCAGTTTCAATAACAATGGCCCTAAATATATGTGGTTTTAAGACACACACACACACATATATATAATTGGGGCAAATGTCCCCCTACTGGAAATCGATCTCCTGACCATTCGGGCCGCATTCCTCACCACTACCACTAGGCTAGGGCGTATATATATATATATATATATATATATATATATATATATATATATATATATTGACAATTGTTTTACAAACCAAATATTTTTCAAGTTTTTAAAATAATACCTAATTATTTATTGGCTTTCCGAAACGAGTATTAAATATTGCCATTCTTTTATTAGAACAAAACAATAATTTCTATGGAGAAATCTGTAGATTTTAAAAATGATATGGATTAAGAGTAGTAGTACTACCTCGTTGCGATAGGCATCTCCGAATGCAAGGCTGACGGCATCCCTCGTGTACCTTGGCGACGAGCAGCTTGTCTTTATCTTCACCGTATACGAGCATCCCCTTCCCAACTGTTGTTGATTATTATCCTACAAAAAACATTTTTAGGGACACCAAAATTATTAAATTACATTGACTATCCTCAAGAAAAAAAGTCATCTAATATTGCTAATTGGAAAAAGGGATTGATAGTATCTGGATCTTTATTAACTATGAGTTTTATACACTAGGTATGACTGCATCACTAAAGCAATTAATGAAACATCCCAAGAGGAACAAAATACAAAGATAATGAAAGGATCCCAAGTCTAATACAAAATAGCTAGTCTCAAAATCCTCCAAGAGGAACAAAACCTCACGGATTAACTAATCATTCATGGCAAGTACATCCAAAATAACACCCAAAAACTCTAACGACTGGTGCTGATACACTCTTGTATCTCTAGCCCGTACAGGTAACTGTCTCTTTATCTCCCTCATGTTATTCCAATCATTTATCTTAAAATTAGAAAATACTTTTTAATAATAAATTAAATTAATCAATTGAGAAAATCTTTCGGATCATATGAAGCTCAACAAATGACAACTATACTCTATAGGTTTGATGCTTGGAGAAATCATTCTTCACTTGAACCTTGTGTTCTCTGTTGGATATGGCTTGTATTCATACGGAGAGCTACGAGCACCGTCCGAGAAATCGGCGAAGTTTGCTAGTCGAAATTGGCCAAAACAGGAGGCATATCACGGTGGCGACATACCAGTGGTATACCAAGAGTGTGCTTAAAAATGCCAAAAACGTCCAACAAATTTTGTGGGCAAATTGATGCTCATTACAAAATACCGGCAACATACAATCAGGTCGGGACTGCTTCAGTTTTGGGTGAGGTTCATATTTAAAGAACCTATTTTCGACGAACCAGATTGCTCTATGGTTTATGTCAAGTAATTAGGGGTATTTAAGGTCCTCTATCAGCCTAGGGTTAAGGTTGGTTGATTGCTTGAAGCTATTAATGGCCAAGAGCTAGATTTTTTTTAGGATTTACTAGAGAGGCCATTAAATGAGTCACTAAGAGAGGAGAGAACTCTTGGAGATCTCATAAGGAGAGGGTTACTCTTGCAGTTCTAGTTCTATGTAAGGTTATTTTATTTGATTCAATAAATTATTTCTTTTCTTGTCCCGTGGAGTACGTCGTTCTTGACCGAATCAGGTTAAATCTCGTGTCCATTGTGCTTGCTTGATTTACTTGTCCTTTGTTAATTTCTCTTCATTGAAAGCATATTATCGTGTTCGCTTTCGCATTTGGCACGACAATTGGTATAAGAGAAGGGAACCGTCGGAATTTCAAACTCTTTGATCTACGTCAATAGAAGGTGACAACATTGGTTTGCTCTCTATCTTCCTAAATCGGGACTTCTGAAATCGTTGGTTTATTAAGGTCCGAAGGGATTTTCTCCATTTCAAAAATTCAGGATAACAAGTAAAAAAAGTCAATAGCAACAAGATTTAAGGTAAAAAAAAATTAATGGTAAATGGAACTTCTCTTTGTGGCAGAAAAGGATAAAGGCTCTACTCTACTTGTGAAAGAGGGGTCTTTAAAACTGTCGCAGAGAACGAGCCTTCGAAATGACAGAGAATTCATGGGATAGCATGGATCAGAGGATAGAGATGATGATTGAGCTTTGTATGCGGACGAGGTCATATATAATGTCATGGAAGAGACTTTTGTTGCTAGTTTATGATTGAAGTTAGAGCTTGTGTATTACAAAGTCATTGTCTAATAAGTTGTATCTAAACAAGTAACTATGTATGTATGAAGGAAATGACCTAGATTCTTAGTCATCTGACAATTAATGCTTGTCCTGTATATATTATTAACTTAGTTGTATAAGATGATATTAAGATTATTAATACTCATTTAGAAACAATTCATGCTAATCTTTTATATATTGTTTCATAGCCGGTTAGGCAACAAAATTTTTTTAAATTTTGTGTGCTACTTAAGGTAGAGCTAAAAAAATGCTTTAGATATTCCACATAAATAAAATTCTACATATACAATGTTAAGATCTTGTATTCCATGAGCAAGAAATTACATTATAAAATTCTACATATACAATGTTAAGATCTTGTATTCCATGAGCAAGAAATTACATTACTTTACCACAAAAAATCATCCAGTGACACTGTTAAATTAAAAGAGTTAGATTAGTATGTTTCCAAATTAATGGGAAAAAATATATAAATATTTTATGATGCTACAGTTGTATTATTTGGTGTATACTACGCAACTTCTCATTTAATGCTACAACAACTTTTCTACTTTTCTAAAATATTTGCAAAATATAAAAATGAACAAGGTTTTGTACAAATTATTCATAGAATAAAAGAAAAAGTATAAAATCTGTTGGGGATTTTTAATTGTTTAGCTGTCATTATTGATCATAGAATTAAGTTGGTTGGTGCAATTGAAGCTATAGAAACAACTTATAAAAATATGCAATTACCTATAGGTAACAAAATAAAAGAGATTAAAGTTTTAATAAAATTAATGTTTGATATATATCAATCCAAAATTCATAGTATTAGACTCACTCTTACAACTACTACTACTTCCACTTCGACCTCTAGCATCGAAAGAAAATTTATGGCACTAGTAAATAGAAATAGACACCATAGCAATGCAACTGGTAGTAGTCTAAGTATTGAACTTGATATATATTGCTTCGGGGATCACGAAAATGGAATCAAGGGATTGTCTGCCGCGCAGAGAATGGCTGCTGACAGATTATGAACACAAACTCTAATCCACCAAGGAGAAGAATACAAACTGACTTCAGAAACTAGAAAGAACAAGCAACAATAAAAAGTACAAGAAATGTAAATACGTTCTTCTCTTTACAATCGTAGTTGATGAAACGAGATAGAACAAGTAGAAGAAAGAAAGAACACGAGGAAAACTTCTTGCTGGGATATGACGATCATCGTTGCTTAAAGCAAGATTCGTCCTACCCGACGATCCGCTTTCAGGAACAAACAAGTTTAAAGAATGAACTACTAGAATGTTCTAAGTTACTTCTGGATGAAGTTGGACAACGTACCTCACAAAACTTATTACCGCGTATAGGATTTTATGCGCATGAAATACCTGCGCAAAGGATGGTTGGCTGGTTGCTCTCTCTCTCTCTCTCTCTCGCTCTCTCTCTCTCACTTTTCACTTGGAAAGAAGAAGTATGAAAGGAGCTCACATATATATATAGAGGAGGTCACCACCAACCCCTGTGCACCTCCATACCCCATTAAATCAAGAATAGGTGAACATCCCCGTACCCCCATCAGATCAAGAGTAGGTGGACCAAACCCCATCCCACAAGTCTGTTAGTGCAGTCTGCACTGACAGCAGCAGATTGTGCTGACAGCTTCATCCCTATACGCGACGCCACGAGACCGGAGTGCACACAACCGTTTAGTTCTGTGCAGCTCCACGCAGATGTGCAGATGTCATGCACAGAGGCAATGCGCATATGCCATGCCCAAAGGCAATACGCAGAAGCCATGAGCCGAAGGCTCGCGCGCAAACACGCGCATAATGTCTAGCACAATGTCGCGCAGACGCGCCATCTCGCGCCCGGTGCATACGTGCAGAGTGCGTCATCCAAGCACCACTTTATGCCCTTCGTCCGAGTCAAAGTCGCTAAGCCCCCTTGGGGCTTGCTCCAAGGAAAATTTCAAAGGAGCGATAAAAACAAGATTGATTTCATAGAATCTTGATCCTTACCCTCTTGGAAAAACACCCCTCAAGTTACATGGGCTCCCACACCCCCATGTGCACAAGTCAATACAAAGAGAAGAATTATATTAATACACATTTGGAGTTTTAGGCTACGTTTGGTAGGAAGGATAGAAAAATGAGAGGAAGGAAAAAGATTTAATATATATTTTTCATCCATATATCCATATGGAAAGGAAATACAATTTGGTAGGAGGGATGAAAAAATGGAGGAGATACACTTATTTTTTTATTTTATTTTTTTTGTATGGAAAGGAAAGGAGAAGGAAGTAAAATTAAAAAAAGATATATGCTTAGGGTGCGGCTATCCGCACCCCACCACATACTAAGCACACCTCAAAAATAAAAAAAAATTCCTATTCTACCCCTCCCCTCCCTTCCCCCGAACTGCTCAGCACACCCCACCCCCCTCCCGACCCCCTTCCTCCTCCACCCGACCCTCCCCCTCCTCCTCCTCCCGCCGAGCCTCCTCCTCCTCCTCCTCCTCTTCCTCCACCCGACCCTTCCCCTCCTCCCGCCGACCTTTCTCCTCCTCCTCCCGCTGCCCTCCCGAACCCCCCCCCCCCCCCCCTCTCCCCCGCTCTCCCTCCCGCCGATCCTCCTCCTCCTCCCGCTCCCCTCCCAACCACCACCCCCTCTCTCCCCTTCCGCCGATCCTCCTCCACCTCCTCCCGACCCCCTCCCCTACTCCTCCCGCCGATCCTCCTCCTCCGGTCGACCCTCCTCCTCCTCCCCCCTCCCGATCCCTCCTCCTCCTCCTCCTCCGGGGTCGGAGGTCAGGGTCGAAGGTCGGAGGAGGAGGGGTCGGGATTGGGGGAGGAGGAGGAGGAGGAGGAAGGGGGTCGGGAGGGGGTGTGCTGAGCAATTCGGGGGAAGGGAGGGGAGGGGTAGAATATAAATTTTTTTTTTTTTTTTTGGGTGTGCTTAGCATGTGGTGCGGGTGCGGATAGCCGCACCCATATGCTTAACCAATTATATCCTCAACTATATCATTTATTTACCATATGAAAGTAATTAGATGTTCGTTTATGGCGAAAACCACATGTAAAGAAATTTATGATACCATATATATATTACGGAACGCGATCTTTTAACCCCACCGGTGTCCAGGGTAGCATCACA
The DNA here is from genome assembly GCA_029216955.1 of Iris pallida. Taxonomy (NCBI): domain Eukaryota; kingdom Viridiplantae; phylum Streptophyta; class Magnoliopsida; order Asparagales; family Iridaceae; genus Iris; species Iris pallida. The sequence goes on along the minus strand of JANAVB010016191.1, from coordinate 6,572,371 downwards.
ATATGCTTTTAGTGCAGGTAACAGGGTCGTATGCTTGAAGGATTGGCTGTATGCAGATGAGGGGATATAACACAAGGAATGGAATTAACCGAAATTGACAAAAGCTTCCGTCCGATCTAGAAGATAATGATGACTGATACAGAGCTTTCAAGGGACTAAAAATAAAATTTAAGGTAGTGATGTATGTAGTGTGCTTTGACATGTTAACATTTTCATCTACTTATACTATTTCTAGAAAAAAAGAAGATGAACAAAAACGTTTGGGATCATAATCTTGTTCATATATATACTCTCTCTTAAAGAACTATATCAGTAGTACCTGGACTTTTTCTTCTCGGATCTTGAAGGATCTGAGCTCATGCGGTTGCGGGTTAACGGGTCCAGCGTAGGCCAACGAGGAGGAGGAGACCTTCAGAAGAAGAAGAAGAGAGAGGAAGAGGTAGAGGCCTCGAGCCATTCCTGTGCTTTTTCTTCCTCCTGACTGGGACTTTTGTGACTCCTCTCCTTGCTGCATAGAAAGAGGGGATTTTATTTATAATTTGTTGGCAAGGAGATGATGAGCTGGTCTTTCAATGTACGATGTATCTCCTAATTACTCTCTCGCGGGAGTTGGAATTATTATTTGTGAAAGAGAAGATTCCAGAAACGATGATTTACTTACAACTAATTCTGGTCTGGTTTAATAATTATGTTTTTTTTTTGGTGTGGTGCCTGTGCACTGATGATTAAATGTTTAATCGAGTCCAGCTCATATGTAGAAGTGATTTTTCTTTTATTACAACTCACGGGAGAAACTTTGATAAGGTATCCCCTATGTATGATATATAGGCCCTCTCAAAATTAATGTGTATATATATATATGTGTGTTGGAAAATGTGAATGTATATTTATTATAATAATAATATCATTATTTTTTTATCAACGAATCTATAAAAAGGTGTACGAATCTTTTCATTGGAAAAGGTGTACGAACCTATTTATTGGAAAGGTGTCCCCTTTCCATCGTGTCTCTTTATTTCTATAAATACAAATATGTTTGGAGCATTCAAGCATTCATTCAATTCATCCATATTGCATTAGTTAGTCTAAGAGAGAGAGAGAGAGAGACAACCAACGTTGCTTCGACGAGTTCCTACGGTGTGAAGTGCTGCTACCGAAGGAAACAACCGTTGTATCCTAGGAGACTAATCGCCATTAAACCGTAAGCACCAGTGCGGGGCGAATATTGTCTTAAGGACATTGAACCAAGTTCAAGCCTCGGTATCATTTATTTATTTATATTTATATTTTGATTTCAGAGTCTGAATACAGAGTTGGAAATATTTCTATTAACAATGTGTACACGTTTTACAAAGCAGAATGGGCCCACATGTCATACATAGGAGGTATCAAAGTTTTGATACTCCTACTATATCAATTTTTTTTCCACAACTCACACAACTACAGAACTCAGTCGATTACACCTAATGTCAGTACTGTTTTCCATATGAGCCACAAGCACTGAACAGTGATTATAATTGACTCTCCTCTTAGGCCTCGTTTGGTTCGCGGAATGGAAGGGAAAGGAAATCAATTCCTTGTCATTTCCTTTCCTTTGGGAAACTTTAATTCCTATTGATTTTCCTTTCCGATGTTTGGCAATGCCAAGAAATTTGGAAAGGAAAGTGAATACTTCAATGTGGGAAAGTGATTCCTTCCTTGGATGGATGGAATCACTTTCCTCCCTAATTTTCCTTCCATTGGGAATCACTTTCCTTTCCTCCTCAATTCCTTGGGCACCCAAACATAGGAAAGTAATCACTTTCCTTTCCCAACCGCGAGATTCCGCGAACCAAACGAGGCCTAAGGCCTCGTTTGGTTCACGGAAAGGAAATGAATTCCCTTGTATTTTCCATGGAAATGAAAAAGTAGGATTCATGTCACATTTCCTTTCCGTTGTTTGGTAAAACAAGAAAACTATCTAGGAAAGGAAAAAAAAATATAACAATGTTCCAATAATATCCTTACCTTTTAAAATAAAAATAGTATTGTAAAAAATAACATTAATGGTAAAATAAGCAATGACACATGGTTACTTTTGTCATAACTTTTGTAATAAATGTTGGAAAAGGAGGAGAAAAAATCAATCTCATGGGTCTTGAATGGAATCATATTTCCACCAATTTTTTTCCTTTGTCAGAAAATTGATTCCCAAATTTGTGGCTACCAAGTTTGTGTCACACCATATTTTTTTTATATTTTTTTTAAAATATAATTTAGTGAGAGTGATATGATAATACACTATTGAAAAGACATCAAGGTTCATCACCTACTACGTTGTGAGCCGGGCTCACTAAATAATTTATCCGTCATGGCAAAGAACTTTTTTTTCCATCTCAAAAGGGTTAAAATTTTAGTAACTTACTTTGTTTAAGAGAGTTTGGTAAAACACAATAATATAAAATTTAAGATAGTAAAAAAGAGGTAACAAGTTTGGCAAAATTATAAATGGAAATATATATCGTTGTAGCTTATGACTGTATGTCTTTTACACAAAATTCAGCATAGACTATGACGATGATGTACGTGCAAGCACAAAATTCATTATAGGCTATAAGGAATGTATGTGTATTGGAAAATAATTTACATTGGCTATGACAACCGTTGATAAATTAAGATAAAAAAAATTATAAATTTGGCTAAAGTCAATGATGAAATTTGTATAAATATCATAAAATTTTGTCATGGGCTCACTTTGATACCAAACGAGGTATCAAATTTTGATACCGAGGGATACTTACTCTAAACTTTGATATGGAAAGAGAGATTAAAATTTTGATACCTCCTTTGTATGACAAGTGGATCCATTTCTTTCTTCATAAAACTTCTAGACATAAAATTTAAGAATGGACACACTTATCGTACAAAGGAAAGGATACCTCCTTTGGTATCAAAGTTTTACTCCATCATTAACGACTCATATCTATGACGATGTGTAAGAGCATCCACAGTAGGACTAGTTTCAAGTGCTATATTTGGTCTTTAGTCAAATTTTGTAGCACTTGATGGTTCCAATGGACTCTTATCCACAGTTGAAAAATGGTAGAAAGCTAAGAGACTCTCCAAATTTGGAGAGTCCACTAATTGAGCTATATTACTTGCGGGCCCACCATATTTACTTTTCTACTTCATTCCTTTTTTGGAGTGTTGCCACTTGTCAATTATGAAAGAAAAATAAGAAGAAAAATAAATGGAGTATTGCAACTTGTCAATTTGGAGTGTTTATTTAGACTATACCATTGTGTACCAACATGAAGGAAATACTCCAAAATTAATTATTGGAGTATGGTTTGAAATAATTTGGAGTATGGTTTGGAGTGTTGCCACTGTGGATGCTCTAACACAATCACAATTTCGCTAAACTTATTACACACCATATTTAATGCCATAAAAAATGGGTATCCCCTGTTTTGGTGAAAGAAAAAGTCAAAAAAAAACAATTGGACAGCAGCAAAGCATATTTCATCGAGATTTCCTCATGTCCTTGTGTCTGCTATCAAACCAACCAACCAACCACTTTTTCAAGGTGTGTGGGGGTACTCTACAGTGCCAATAGGAAATAGGAAAAAACATATTTCTCTTTCTTTTCTTTTTTTTGTTCTTTTTTGAGGTGTTATTTTTTTTCGTCTTGACAAATATTAAAAAAAATTCTGACATGCGCGTTCCGCATCAGGATTTTCGTTGCTACCATTAGGCCACAACCTATGAACAGCATATTCCTCTTGGAATACTTTCGGACTCGACTGGAATCGAAATCGAAATACCACATGTCCAACGGTGATTGGCCGAAACAAATCTTACGACATCTGACATAGATAATAAAAATCGAGTCAATCCGACATGGACACGTGTCATGCGATTTCAATCGTGATTTAAACCACGGTCTATAAGACACCATTGCTCCTCTGAGGTGTTCCAAGTAAAGAAAAGAAATATTATAAAAAAGTGGGTGATTCGAACCAATGGATCCTGGTACCTACCTAACAATGACGTCCTCATAAGAAAACGTGTTTCGTATGCAACAATTCTAGTTTTGAGTAGGTATGGAACTCTTAGGCCTAGTTTGGTTCACGAATTTAAGAAAGTAGGAAAGGAAAATTATTTTTTTTCTTTGTTTGGTAACCACAAACTTGGAAATCAATTTTCTCACAAGAGAAAAAATTGGAGAGAATATGGTTCCACTCATGATCCATGTGATTGATTTTTTCTTCTCTTTTTTCAACATTTATTACAAAAGCTATGACAAAAGTAACCATGTGTTATTGCTTATTTTACCATTAATGTTATTTTTCATAATGTTATTTTTATTTTATATGTAAGAATATTATTGGAACATTGCTATATTTTTGCTTTCCTTTCTCACACCAACCAAACAACAGAAAGAAAATGTGACAGAAATTCTACTTTTTTATTCCCATAAAAAATACAAAGGAATGTATTTCCTTTCCGTGAACCAAACGAGGCCTTATAACTTAAGAAGTAGGTTTCATTATAAGAAGGGGTGACTGGTGAGCATTATCCGGTTTTGTACCTAGAGCCCAGCCAAATAGAACTGAAGTCAAAATTAATTGAATTGAATAAGAGATTCGATTTAATTTAAAAATAAATATATTCGATTTTAATTTTAAAAATACTAAAAAAAAATATTCGATTTTGATTTCCGTTTCGATTTGAATTTTGGTTCGGTCCAAATCGAATAAACTTATATAATTATTAAATATTTTCAATTTTATGCATGTTTTATTATATAAAAAATATATTTTTTGAAAAAATAATAATTTTATGTATGTATTTTAAAGTACAACTTTGATAATTTAACAGCTAGTCTAACTTTGGGCCCAACTTTGATAGACAACAAATATTTGTATAAAAATTATAAATTTTTTAATATTATTTAACTACAATCTCAACTTTGTGCTTGGTGTAATCTCTACTATTATAAAGGGTTTTCAAAACGGCTCAAGAGCCATTTAAGCCGTGTATATCATCAACCATTTTCTTTTAAAAAAGAAAAAGAAAAAGAAAAGCAAGATTTTATCCTTCTTATTTTTTGTGTGAGTAACCGAACCCTCTCTCCTCAGGTAAAAAATTAAGAACCATCCGATACTATAATATATTTAAAATTAAAATTATGTTTAAACTAACTACATAATATTATCTAATTAAACATATAGTCAAAAATTTAAAAAATAATCATAACAAATCATATTAAAAAAATATTCAAATTATATTTAAAATATTCTAATATAATTTAAATTTTTATATACTTTATTAATACTATTATTGATTTTTTTTATACGTGCAACGTACGTGAACGTGACTAGTAAACAATAAAGATAGCCGAACAAATGAATAAACCAAATAAGCTAAATCAATGATTATCGATTCGGTTCTATTTCGGTTACGGTTAGCTTCGGTTCGATTTCAGATTTGGATTTTTAAAATTTTGATTTATTTAGTTTTAACTATTTTGGTTCAGTTAAAACTGAATAAACCAAATCCAGAATTGTGAGAATAAATTCCGAAAATAAATTCATAGCAATATGGATGACTGGGATTACCAAATTGTTGGTGTTTTTGCCTTTGGACTAGAAAATATAGTCCCACATCGGCTACACCAAATGGTGAGTATCTCAATATAATGCATTGTTTGTGTTGAGGTGTGCACATGAGGTGTAGTGGGGCACACGTTTGTGCCATGTGGGAGTATTTTCCTAGAAGAAAAAAGGATTAAATCCAACAAGGATGCAAGTTGATTTTTGTTGTGCGGACTCGGACTCGGACACGGACTCCAGGATGTCTCGTGCATGCACGGGAGTGTTCAGGGGGTAGGCGTGGACTGGCACACTTCTATGCTGATTGTGGGATGATCTAAAATATCAAACTCTATTTTTGAGTATTGGTATTTTAGTCCCACATCGGATAGGAGAAGAGGTGAAGTCTCAACTCTACTCTATAAATAGAGCCCCTTGGTCTCCTTTGAAAGATGCACCAAGAAGAGAGTTAAGGGAGTCTGTAAAGTCCAGGAAGCCCGTTCAAGTCTCAAATATTGACTTACGAGCGTTCCAGAAGTTCTTCGTGAACTTGCTGGTTCCTGGGAGCGGATCGTGTTGGGGCGAATCTTGCTTTGAGCAACGGTGATCTTAATCACCCCAGCAAGAACCTTTCCTCTTCTTCTTTCTTCTTTCTTCTCCTTCATCTGAGTTGTAACTCAGTTCTGTCCGTCAGCAACTACGATTGCGAGGAAGAACGTGAGATTTCCTTTCTGATTATTGTTGCTTTTGTAATCAGATTTATATTATAGTGTTCCTCTTGGATCTCGAGAATAATCAGAAGGTGAACGTTTGTTGAACCTCTGATCTCGACATCGAGTCTACCATCTTTGATCAAGCCCCGGGACTAACAATCTCAAAGCAAGATCCTTGTAGATGGAAAACTCTCGTCCTTCTCTCATCGATACCAGCTTTAACAAGTTGGAGAAATTCGACGGAGAACATTTCCAAATCTGGAAGAGGAAGGTCACCCTTAATCTTCAACTCGTGGACATAGACCATGTGTTGATTGAGGATGAACCGATGATTCCAGAAGGAGGAACTGCCGATGCTACTGCTGCTGCACTCGTCAAGCAGAGCAAATGGAAGAGAGAAAACAGCATATGTAAACTGCTGATTCTTAATTCTATGGAAGACTCTCTGGCTGAGTCATATTCCAAGAAGGAGAATGCCAAAGAGATCTGGGATTCTTTTGGTAAGCTATATGAAGATGATGAGAACAGTTCATAAATCTTCATCGTCGAGAAGTACCACAAGTGGCTCTTCGAAGACGAGATGGCGATGCTACCTCAAGTAAAGGAATTCCTGAAGTTGCGCTAGAAGTTAGATGACGAGAAGATGCCCCTCGTCGACAAGTTTGTCGTTGGAGGGATAGTCTCGAAACTTCCTGCTGGTTGGAGCAACTTCTACGCTAGAATGCATCGGAAGAAGCTGGATATTAGCTTGGAAGATCTTCTACAAGAGATCCATGTTGAGGACGAAATGCGATCTCAACAGAAGATGGACTCTCTGTCCAAACAACTGGCTAAGGCCAACTTGGTGCAGACAAGAGAGTTCAAAGGGAAGCAGGTGGCTTCTCATCACAAGAAGAAGGACTCCACTAATCTAAAAGTGAACGGTCCTTCGTTCAAGCAACAGAAGTCCAAGTCCCACGTGACTTACTTCAACTGTGACAAGAATGGCCACTACATGAGTGAATGCAAATCCAAGCCTAAACCAAAATAGCAGTATAGCTAAACTTGGTTATTTTGATTACTTAACTTGGTTGCTAGTGTTGCACAGGTTGAGTTATCTAGCGTGGTAGCTGACTAGTGGTCTGACACTAGTGCATCTGACCACGTGTGCTCTCAAAGGAGCTGTTCACCAAGGATAAGCCATGTTATGACGAAGGTCTCGATGGCGAACATATATCTAGCAGAAGTTATGAAGATCGAGACATTGGTTATTAACCACCGACAAGGACACTAGAATGCGTGTTGCACGTACCAGAGATTTTTTGGCGATCTGATCTCAGAAAGTCTGTTATCTGATACAGAATTGAAAGATGGACATTCGTACTAGCCAGATGGTAATTTCTTGGCCAGGAACATGTTTCGAAAAGATGTTCGGTACTGAAGGAATGTTCGAACTTCTGCTGATGGCGATGAAGTTACTTCATTGAGTGGACTGAGAGTTGTTCTATGACATAAGCAGACTCAAGCTGTCCTACCGGGACCTTATCTTCGAAATGTGGGGGTAAGGAGGTGGAGGAGTTTAAGGTCTGTGCAGATACAAGACTGTTGGGAAGCTGCTCAGACGATTGAACTAAAGTACTGATCATCTGGAGTTAGTACACTCAGATATCTGTGACTTTTATCTATTCTCCACAGAGGCCGGTTCGAAGTGTTTCTCGAAGTGCACGTTCGTATGACTTCTCAAGTAGAAGGATGCAGCATTCGAGTAGTTCAGAGACTTCAGGGATGAAGCTGAACGTTAAACCGATCTACAACTACTCAGAAGTGATCGAGATGTAGAGTATAGGTGTAAGCCTGTCACGCCCCAGAACCAGAATACTGGAGAGCGGGGGCAGACATAGCCAGCTACATATAATGAAATGGAATCCATCTCACCATACGGTCACGGCTGTCTAGATATATGAGGGTTTAACTACAAGCCATCAGTCTCTTATGGTCAATGACAAGCCTAGTGTCTCAATCACAAGCAAACAAGTAAAGTTACAAGATGTAAGATCACCAAATATACAATAGTAAGGCGTCCCGAACATTACATATTCAGCTGATCATGAAGCTAGTCGTTACAAAATGTCAAGACTAGCAAGAGTTTCAGTCATACATGATCATCCCTAGGTTGCCAATCATGTTATAGCCCGTGGGCAGACAGTAAGTAAAATATACACGAGCTAACACTTGCTCGGCGGCTAAACGCCTCAAAAGAATAATTTTACAATAGAGTGGGAGAGCCAAAATAAACCCACTCTTTGCCAGGGTTCCGTCTAGTGGTCACCATCTGGCTGGAAAGTCGGTGGATCCTCTAGAACTGCTCCGGTATCTGGCCATACAAAACCAGCTGGGTCAGACCCCAGAAAGAGCAAGTGCCACAAAGGAGGCTTCACTTAGGAACTAAAACCAACACATTAGCACACAAATATAATTACATAATAAAAGACAGTAATTAAGGAAAATCATGACAGGTGATATACGATGAGATAACCATGGGACTATTCAGATAACCAGGTTACAACCCGTAAACCAAACAAGGACCGGGGTTGTAACCCTTCGTCTGAACAGAACTTGGTTTCTCCCACCATTTATCGGAAAAATAAATATAAGAAATCAGGTCAAGTAACAATCTCGTACAGGATCAAGACAAGACTAGACTTGTCACGACCCGCACCCTTATGAGGGGCACGAGCACGTGGGTACGTCCAGCCTACGCCGCAGTATCGGTGGTAGAACGCTGTATATAACGTCTGTAAATACTACGACTAACAGTATAAAGGTACCTGTACAGTATATACACTCCGAGTGGAGGTGACATAACAATACAGTCTCAATCACAGAATAAAACTAAGGTAGATAGCTCAGAAGGAAAGACATATGATAGATGAAAATAGAAATAAGTCCAGTGTCCGACACAAGCCCAGATATATACATAACATCTCAGGGTCTCAAAATATAACATAGAAAACTACAGTCTGAAACCTAGCTGGATCGCAGTCCAGTCATGTCACGTCCCAGAACCAGAATACTGGAGAACGGGGGCAGACATAGCCAGCTACGTATATTGAAATAGAAACCACCTCGATATACGGTCACGGCTGTCTAGATATATGAGGGTTTACTACAAGCCAACAGTCTCTTATGGTCATGAACAAGCCTAATGTCTCAATCACAAGCAAGTAAGTAAGGTCGCAAGATGTATGATCATTAAATATACAATAATAAGGCGTCCCAAATATTACATATTCAGCTGATCATGAAGCTAGTCGTTACAAAATGTTAGGACTAGCAAGAGTTTAGTCGTACATGATCAACCCTAGGATTTGTTAATCATGTTTACAGCCCGTAGGCAGACAGTAAGTAAAAGTGCATCGAGCTAACAGGTGCTCGTCGGCTAAACGCCTCAAAAGAATAGTTTTATAATAAAGTGGGCAAGACAAAAGAAAACCCCACTCTTGGCCCGGATTCCGTCTAGTTGTCACCATTGGACTGGAAGCTTGGTAGATCCTCGGGAGCTGCTCCGAAATCTGGCCACACAAAACCAGCTGGGTCAACCCCAGAAAGAGCAAGTGCCACAAAGGGGCCACGAAATAAGAACAAAAGCCAGCAATTAGCACAAGAAAATATAATATTAACACTAGAATTTATGAAAATATGTCAGGATGATTGTCACGTCCCACTTCCCAAATGGAATGGTGACGTCGTACACATCCCCAGGCTACGCGCCGAAAATCCGCGATTGTCGCCCGTAAACATCAGCAAAAATGGAAAATGCCAGAGATTACAACTTATTATACATATGGAGATTGTTATACAGGACTTCATCAACAATACTTCTACAAACTTATTACAAAAGAAATAACTAGCAAGTTGTCCAGACGATTATTCCTCGTCGTACTACGGCGTTACTTCGGCGGAGACGTCCTCTTCTTCACCTAGTGAACAATACTAGGTCGTTTTAGAAAACGACAAGCAAGTCCTCGGTCAAGGACGGTAAAGTATGCAAAAGAAAGATGCAGTTTTTCAAAAGAAAGAAATATGCCAACTAGCACTATTATATGTGTTTACTTCACAAAAATCAAGGAAATGTAAATGACATCCTACTCCATAGATTGTAAGATATTCTGAGCTTCCCTTGAGCTCTCAGTAGGATTTTGCTTCCCTTGGGCAATCAAGAAACTACCTACCTTTGATAGGTGGAGTTATTTGCTGGAGTAAGATGAAATTTAGTAGACTAAATGCAATACAATTTTGAGAACAGTACTCTGAATTAATTCCCTAAATAATTCCCGTGAACAATCCCGTTAACCTGGGATCAGGCTGTGATTTCGGAGCCTCCCTTGGGCTAAAACCAATCTATTCGATGTTACTGTCGGAATAGAAGTAGCAGGACAGGAGCCTCTCTTGGGCTAGTACTTATATAGAAGTACTCATCAGGATATTCAGGAATCGCTGATCAGCTTTTTATGGTTATTATGTTACGGGATATCTAGGGATATTCAGTTGTCCTCCCCACCCAATGATTCTAAAATTTCCGAAAATCAGAAATTTGTCTATCTCCTAAATTTTTCAAAAATTTCGGCAGAGTCTCCTTTGTATTTAGGAGCTCCGACAATTTACAAAACATGATATAAAAAAATATATGGGCTCGCCGACCCCTTCGGTGGAGCAACTCTCAACACCGGAACCACGCATTTAATATCCGGGTACGCCGACCCCTTCGGTGGAGCAACTCTCAACACCGGAACCACGCAGTTGTATAATGTGTATACTTAATTAAAGGAACCTTTACCTTGGCAAGCAAGCAAGCAAGCAAACAATTTTACCTTAGCAGGCAACGCTTAGTAATTTAAAACGAGCAAGCAAGTTTCCGAGAATATTGCGGTCTGCTAAGTATATAACCAACAATCAAAATAGAGTCATTAGTGTTACAAAATGATATCTATTCTAGCCTCCAAGAGTCATGATTAGCAATAGGGTTAGACTTCTTGTAAGATTGACTTGATGTGTAAAAGAGTTGAACTTTCATAGATGCAAAGTTACCACGGTGTATAGGAACTTGTAATTACTTAACTAATCAACCATACCAAGGTATGTTATTCTGATATATTTAATAATTTGGACAGAATTGATGTCATATTCAATTGAATTCCAGTTTCAAAAAAAAACTCTACTTGTTACATAAATCATTTTATTATATATAGATATATACATATAAATAGAGTCAAATGTCCATTCGTTGTGTCCTATATTTTGTGTCCAAAATATGCGTGCAACCATCACTTGTCCCTACTGTATCCAATATTGTGTTCCACCGTATAATCAATTGAATTGTGACATGCCCACAATGATGTGTCGAAAGTATATTGTTTAAAGCGTGATGTGTCCGATAGATTGTGTCCAGAAATAGGGTGTTGTGTCCATGTCATGTACTATATCCCTACAGAATAAAAGTTTTGCCATGAGTTCTATAATCCCTAGAATATAACTAATGCCATATTTATTCCAGAAAATTTGCAACCATTGGCTTGGAGGAAAATTTTCAAAAAAGAGGGAAGAGAGAAGAGGACTTGCCTTGGGTTGAGAATAGCCTGGATTCCTCCGTAAATCCTAATTGAACCCAATAACCATTTATTGGTTAGAATTTTCTAATCCTAGGGTTCTAGAAGTAAGAATACACATAGAAATTTGGTGAAAGAGGGAGAAAATTGATATACCTAGGTTTAGCCTTCTCCTTGGATGGAAGATGATGATGAGGTTGAAGATGGCGTTGGGTAAGAGGGTAATGGTGGAGATGAAGTGGAGGAGGAGGAAGTGGAGAGGAGGTGGTGCTTGGTGGCGGCCGGAGGCTGGCCGGCGGCAGCAGGGGCGGCGGGCGGCGGCGCTGGCGGCGGCGGGCGGCTGAACAGCAGCGGCAGCAGCAGCAAAGGGAGCGGCAGCGGCAGCAGGGAGTTTGGGGGGGTCGGGTGGTGTGTGGGTTTGTTTTGTGTTTTGTTTTTTTTTTCTTTGGTTATAAGTGTGTGTGTGTATGTTGTATATATAGGAAAAGAAGTGGTGAGGTGTCCCCCCCCCATCCCTTTGTAGGGACACCTTGCACCCCCCCTAGGGCTAGGGTTATGGTTAGGGGTAGGGTGTAGGGCTAGGGTTATGGGTAGGGGTGTAGGGACACAAAATGACAAAACAAAAAAAAAATCTAATCCACTAGATAAGTTAACAAAAGACAATAATAAATAATAATAATAATAATATTTTGAGTGTGACAATGATATACGACGAGATAACCATGGAACTATTCCGATAGCCAGGTTACAACCCGTAAACCAAACAAGGACCGGGGTTGTAACCCTTCATCTGAACAGGACTTGGTTTCCCACAATTTATCGGCAAGATAATAATGTGAGAAATCAAGACAGGAAGCAATCTTGTACTGGATCAAGACATGACTAGACTGGTTATACCTCATTCAATCAATCACGGCCAAGCAATACTACGGCTTACTACTTTAACTAACTAGGGTTATCACAGACCTAATTACTAACAAGATGCAGTGAGATGATTCCACAGCCACAAGCCCTGCAGACCATCCAGGTTATCCAGGTCGAAAGTTAGAGGTTGAATTCTGGTAGGTACATTGTCCAGGAGACGCATGTACCCTTAAGTGACTTAGAAGGTGCAACACATGACAGTGTGCTGGAAATGTGCCATACTCGACGGCAGGCTTCAGATCCCAAGAGCGCCCAGGTAACGGGATTGCCTGTAGCTGTGTCATCTCTTCATGACTACTGTGTTATTCTAGTTATTAGCCTTAATCCATTTTGGTAGGTACCCCTGACCGTGGTACTCAGGAGTCCCATCCTAGACATGATGCAAGACAGGACAAGTGGATTTAACAAGCAAACAAGAAAGAACCACACACGGTGTCAAGGCAGGTCAAGCTAAGTTAGCCGTCGCAACAGCATTAAGTTATCAAGTCATGCTACAAGTCAGGAGTGCGCCGCCACGGGCCACTATCAAGTTGTCAAGTCACAAGAATTATTTACAAGTTACAAGTTGGGTGTGCACCCCACTGGGGCACTAGCAAGGAGATCAGAGAATACCAGGATCATAATTCACAAAAATCCCGAAAACCGTACTAGTCATAAACAACTACTTGCAAATCGTGTTAGGCCGTGTCGGGTCGAGATAGTCGTGCTGTGTTGAACAAGATCTCAGGAAACCCAATCCATAAAAGAGAAACCAAGTCGAGAAATAAAACCAATACTCCAAGAGCCAATGGGTTTAAGCAAGGGGCCAGGGGGTCGGGCATACGTGCAAGAGCACGCACGCAGGGGGAGCATACACGCAAACACACGCACGCAGGGGAGCAGCGTACGCACAAAAGCACGCACGCAGGTGAGCAGCGTACGCACAAAAGCACGCACGCAGGAGAGCAGCGTACGCACAAAAGCACGCACGCAGGAGAGCAGCGTACGCACAAAAGCACGCATGCAGGAGAGCAGCGTACGCGCAAAAGCACGCACGCAGGAGAGCAGCGTACGCTCAGGACATGCGTACGCTCAAGTCAGGGCACGCTCAAGTCTGCATACCAGGGCACGCTCAAGTCTGCGTACGCAAGAGACACGCTTCCAACAGGAAGCGTACCCAAGTCTGCGTATGCAAGAGACACGCTTCCAACAGGAAGCGTACCCAAGTCTGCGTACGCGGCGCTAAAGAGCGCGCGCAGCTCAGTGGCGTAAGCTAAAAAGCTCTGCACACTGCTCACTTTCTTCTCCAAACCAGCAAGAACTCCATGACTGAGAAGAGGCTCCAATGGCTCCCAAAAACTTCAAAACATCACAACTTGGCCATCCGGACTCCAAATCCGGAAAATCCGGATTTCCAAAGTTCCATCCTGGGTGAAATTGAATTCTCTTCCACATGGAAACATCAAAACCCATAAAAATCCAACATAAATGGATCAAAACCATGTAAATCCGAAAATAAAGAAAACTTAGATCTAGAACAATGGAGACTCAAAATCACAAAATGCCAAGTTCTAATGTTGATCACCATGTCCTAATCTAGCAAATGGACAAATAAAATAGGGTTCTCATATGGTGGCAAGGTGCACTTGCCTATGGGTTGGTGTTGTGTAGAGGAAGGAGAAGAAGAAGAAAATTAATGGAGGTTTATAAGAAGAAAGAAAAAGTTGGTGGAGTTTTAATGAGGGTGGGATGTGGTGTGTTGAGGGTGGACATAGGTTAAGGTGTTCCAATACACATTAAACCAAACCAAACCAACCCAAACCAATTAAAACCGGGCCATGTCAAAACCCAAAATACGAGAAATACCAAAATTCCACAAGTTGAGAAAAATAAAAATATATGCCAAAATCCATATACGAGTATAAATACGAAATACGGGAAATACGAGAAATGATGGTGACAAGTCAAACCTATCTAAAAAGATCTAGACAGAAGTACTATCATCCACTGGCTCCAAGGGTGTCAACTGGTCGCAGTCTACGTCCTGACCATACCCATAGTAGGTAGAGCAGTCCGCATCTATGTTATCTGGATATATCATAACGTTATTCTGTCAGGAAAATGAACGAGTACAACACTGGCAACAAATTCCATAGTAATGACAAATGCTCTAACAGTCAATCATAATAGAGTACAAGATGAATATATCAAGATGTAAGTATAACAGGATATGTAAACTAGAAAATCATGTCAGGGTGAATCATGCAGAAAAAGTAAGCTGAACTGTAAATCATGTAACTGATGTAATAAATATAAAAGTGCCTCGAATATTATAGCATAATGTGATCGGTATGGATCAAGAATCAGGCTTCTAGCCGACCGGCTACAAGTACGTGGACTCGGCCCGGCCGGGATGGCAAGCTATGGAGCAAGTAGTAGCACAGGTCAGGCTATACCCATCGTGAGGTGAGGGTATAGCTATGATACAAGTAGTAACTCAAAGTGGGCATTGATCACACTATCTATAAAATTCCCCATCCCCGAATAGTACACGAATCCGGACATAACACGTCATGACGCGGGATTCCCTAAGAGGGGAGCAAGTCCTCTTCAGGAATTAGCGTCAATACAAGTACAAGAATCAAGACCAAGTAAGTACCCGTATCCCAAGAAATCCAGGAATGACATCTCATGACAGGAATCCGACAATACTAGTCCGTGCACCAATGTGTCGAGAATCAAGTAAACACTATAACTGAACTGGTAGAGAAGATATCAAAACAAGTAACTGCTATCAGAGAATGTACTCGCCTGCTGTCCTGAGCTGTAGGGTATATCAATGCTCAGAGTGGTAATCAGAAACCTAAATATGAGATATTACATGTTAATTTAGGTTTAAACAAGTTTAAGAATGATTCACAAAGAATGATATGAAATCTAGGTCAAACTAGGTCTCACTGAGTCACACTAAGTCCTGTCAAGTCAATATAAGTCAGACCAAGTCAACTCTAGGTCATACCAGTCATCGCAGGTCAAAACAAGTCGAAGAAAGTCAAACGGGATCAAGAGTTGGCCTACAGTTGACTTTTGGTCAACTGGTCAACCCTGGTCAACTCTGGTCAACTCTGGTCAACTCTAGGTCAACCCTAGGTCAAACTGGTCAAATGTTGACCAACAGTTGACTTTTGGTCAACTGGTCAACTCTAGTTTGGATTTGGTCAAATCTAGACAAAGTGTTGACTCACGGTTGACTTTTGGGTAAAAAGACAACTCTAGGTCAACCGAGCCAAAATCGGTTCAAATATGACATTTGTAGGGTGTACCTAACAAGCCACCCAAGTTTCAAGTCAATCCGAATACCCGAACCCCGTATCTTGAATTTCCCGATTACCCCTTAATACATTTACCCTTAACTATTATAACTTGACGCCAAGTGGCCTTCCCTTAGGAATTTCACTCCGGACTTCCTAGGGTAGTAGGGTACTAGCCTATACAACCATTACCTACCAAGTTCTCTAGGGTAAGTGGACATCCAGTCCATCTTACGGTCCGTATCGCCCGTTTACCCGTTATCTTGAATATCTCAAGATACACAATGGTACGGTGCGATACCACTCTCCTAATCCCACACGCAACCCCAATTTTTACCTAGGAGCCTACCCACAAAATCTAATTCACATTTGCTAGGTCCCCTCCAAGTTTCGACGCGTTCCGAATCACAGAACTCAAAATCCCCTCTTCACTAATTTCTAACTCGACCATTCACTCACTCACTCAACTCATATGGACACACACACTCCCACACATGGACACACACACACACACACACATATGGACACACACACTCCCACATATGGACACACACACACACATACATATATATATGAATTTAAGAGTGCCAAACCACTTAGACACAAATCTAATTTATTCTAGGAGTGTCCAAATTTGGGGGAAACTCAAGGACACAACCACAATTCCTAACTTCTCCTAGGACACTCCAAACTGACTCAAACTTGACACGAAGAGGGACACAACTATGGAAATCAATCCTACATGGTCCAACCTAGATTACATAATGAAAAGAATAGATTAGGGGATAGGTTGTACCTATCGGGAGATGGATTCCCGATTCGAAAGTCCTCCGATACGGCTCCGACACAACGAATTGTTTAGGACACACCCACTTCACTTCTTGCTCCCAAAAGCTTGGAGAATCACTACTTGGGATAGAAGAAGACTTGTATGGAAGAATATTGGAAAGAAGAAGTTTATTTGGAGATCAAAACCAAGGATTTCCTATTCTTACTTGGGAAGAAACTTGAAGAAAAAGAAAATGGTGAACTTTGAAGTGAAGAAGAAGGAATGGGGTGGAGGGATGTGGCCGGCCCTATTGGAAGGGTTTGGGGGCAACTTGCAATTTACAAGTTTGCCCCTCCCTTACTTACATGCTAAGTTAAGTCCAATTTTGGGTTTGGGGGTTATCTAAAACTAAATAAAATTCATAATTAAGCTTAAAAACTCATGGGGGACTAGTCCAAACTCCTAAACCTAAAAGTTAAGTTTGGGTGGGCCATTGCTAATTTACATGTTAAATACAACTCAAGTCGAAATTCCCCGGAGTCCCGAATTAACTCGGAATGCGATAAAATTTGAACCCGACTACTATAATCATTAAATATTAATATTCATGAAATAAAATCCCCAAAAATATTATAAAATGGAAAATTACTATTTTACCCCTAATTTGGAAAAGTGGGGGTGACAAGGCTGATTAAACTCCATCCAACAATCACGGCCAAGCAATAAGTACGGCTTGATACTTTAACTAACTAGGGTTATCACAGGCCTAGTTACTAGCAAGATGCAAAGAGATTTCCAAGTCCAGTTACCCGCCTGCTGCTACCTGAGTGACCCAAGCAAAAGAAAACAAGTATAGCAGACATACTGTAGTGAGATACATGTGTCCGAAAGAGGTGCCCCACTCGACGGCAGGCTGGAAATGTGCTCATCATGACAGATAGTTCCAAGTCCCATGTATACATATATAAGGCCGGGATCAAAGGGGCAACAGGTAACTGGGAAAGTCTCTTCATGAACTACTGTATTATTCTAGTTATTAGTCTTAGTTATTTTACGGTAGGTACCCCTGACCGTGGTACTCAGGGGTCCCTGTCCTAGACATGATGCAAGACAAGACGGGTTCATTTGTACAAGCACAATCGTCCACGGTGTCCAGGTCATTCATACTTGTCATATCGGGTTAGCCGTCGCAACAGCATTTCAAGAAATATCATGTCAGGTTTACTTGTTAAGAGTGCACCACGGCGGGCCACTATCAAGAATTATCATGTCAAGTTATCATGTCAAGTTTATTTGTCAGGAGTGCGCCACGTCGGGCCACTATCAAGTCATGTCATGTCATTGCCAAAAGTGCACCACAACGGGTCACCATCGTGTCAGGGAACAATTAATAAGGCACAAGCATACATTTAGTAATTAAATATTAACAGAGACAAGTGTTGTGGAGGACTCATGCGGCGCAGGAGAAACTTCATACGGCCATGCAAGTTGCATGCAAATAAACGCAAGCAATTAATTAAAAGGCCAAGACAATTAAATAATGCAACTAAATAAAGCCAAATGCATGCAGCACTTGAACCATGCAGCCAGCCATGATGGCCTATGCGGCCAGCCATGTGCTGATGGCCCATGCGGCCAGGAATTGGATAGTGGCCATATGCGGCTAGAATATTAAGCATGCAAGCAAGACTTGCAAAAAGGCCATGTGGCATTAAATATTATCATGCAAGCAACCATGCACAGGCCATGCGGCCTTTAAATTTTATCATGTAAAGCTAATGCAAAGCTAATGCACGTGCAAAGCTAAATGCATTAATTATAAGCATGGAAGTAAATGCATGCATTGCATGCTAATGCAAGCATATGCTTGCAAGGCCATTAAATATATAACACATATGCGGCCAGCATGCTAGCAATGCATACAAATACAGCCATGCAATTCCATATGCGGCCAGCTAATGCAAAAGTATATGCTGCCAATTAATAAATGAGCATGCAAGCAATGCAAAAGCATATGCGGCCATGCAATACAAATGCGGCCAGGAATTAATATGGATGAGAGGGGGAAGCATTATGCGGCCAATTATGTTAATCCCATATGCGGCTAACATATATCTCATATGCGGCAACTATATTAATCCCCATGCGGCCAACAATTTAAAGCAACTCCATGCGGCCTTAAATAAATCCATGCACTTAAATAAAAGGTCATGCGGCCATGCCTATATAAATAAGTAATAGCATGCAAAGCATTGCATGCAATATTGAAGAAAAGGCCATGCGGCCATATGCTGATGCATATAAGCATTGCATGCAATACTAAAGAAAAAGGCCATGCGGCCACATGCTAATCCATGCAAGCATTGCATGCTAATGCATGCAATATGTAAAGAAAAGGCCATGCAGCCAAGCTAGTATTTAATGCTAGTGTATGCAAGCTTTAATTGTTAGCTAAATATTTAATGCTTATTCCATACAAGCAAAACAGGTTGCATGCAAAATTTAATGCTAATACTAATGGCAATTATTTAATGCAAGCAATATTTAATGCTAATGGCCAAGGGCCATACGGCTCACTTGGCAATATTTAATGCTAATGGCCAAAAGGCCCATGCGGCTATGAATTGGCAAATTGCCATGCGGCTAACCTTGTGTTGGCCATATGCGGCTGACTATTTAATTCCATGCAAGCAAAAGCTAATGCACGCATTAAATGCATGCAACTAGTTAAAAGGCCAAAGGTAATTAAATAATGCAATTAATAAAAGGCCAAGCAGTAGTATTAATGGCCATGCAGAGAATTGGCCTTATGCGGCTAGAATTGGAGTGGCCACATGCGGCTAAAATAATATAAGCATGCCAGCTAATGCTTGCAAAGGCGATGCGGCTGTGAATTTATTAATGCTCATGCGGCCAATTAAATTAAATATTCACTTAAATGGCTATACGGCTGGAAAAAACACTTGCCGCATGAAATAGTCATGCAGTCAAGTACTGTTCTTCTTCTTCCAATTTTCGAGAAGAAGAACACCATGAAGCCATGCTTCCAAGCTCCATAATTCCATCATCCAGAGTCCAAATCCGAACTTCCATAGGTCAAAATGGGGTAGAACGAAACTCTCTACAACATGGAACCATCAACTAGTAAAAATATGCAAGTTTGATAGATCAAAATTTATGGAAACCGAAAATACCATAAAACTAGATCTACAAGAAATTAACCACAGAAATAAAAAATGCTAAGTACTAAAGTGGGTTAGAAACACATGAGGAAGACAGTGGAACAATAAAAATGGGGTTCCTCCATGAAGCAAGATGCACTTGCCTAAGCTCTCCACTCTCTCTCAGGTTGGTGGAAAAGTAATGGTGGAAAGGAAGAAGAATAAATGAGGAGAGAGAAAAGAGTGGGATATTTAATGAAGAGGGTGGTGGTAGGTGGGAGTGGTTTGGTTCACACAAAATCAAGCAAAACCGAACCATACAAAACCAAGTCGAACCGAACCAAGATAAATCCATCAATGAAATGCCAAAATAAATCAAGCAGGGAGACATGCAATACGGGTCAAAATACGTACACGTATTCCAAATACGTTATACGAAATATAGGCATTACAACTCTACCCACCTTAAAAGAATTTCGTCCTAGGAATTTAATCAAGTGGCTAGAGATGCAAGGACAAGCTATACTAAGCAATCAATCAAACAATCAATCATGCAAACAAGGAATTCGAAGGAAGAAAGAAGAAGGAAGACATCCTGCTAGAAACCTCTCCGCCGGTTCTGAATCCGAGCTGGGGTCAGGGTATACTGCTGGGGTCTCTGCTGCTGGAATACTTGAGCCTGAGGCGGCAATGGCCTCGGAGGCTGCTCCTGAGTGCTGGGCCTGATCTTCAGGTTGCTGCTGGTCCACGGGAGGTGCTCCGCCTTGCTGATCGGCAGGTCCAGGAATAATGTCGCTGAAAAAGATGACATAGGGAACAATAAGGAAGGACCAGGACAGATCAACGATACAAGCATGTGATCAGGTCAAGATTTTTAGGGATCAAGAGGATACGAGCAGAGATCAAAGGAGAGTGCTGATTGAGACATCTATTCGGTAAACCCTCACATATCTTAATTTACAAGACCTTGCATGGGCCACCACTTAAACTATGTCACGCCCCAGAACCAGAATACTGGAGAGCGGGGGCAAACATAGCCAACTACGTATAATGAAATAGAATCCATCTCACCATACGGTCACGGCTGTCTAGATATATGAGGATTTAACTACAAGCTATCAGTCTCTTATGGTCAATGACAAGCCTAGTGTCTCAATCACAAGCAAGCAAGTAAAGTTACAAGATGTAAGATCACCAAATATACAATAGTAAGGCGTCCCCAACATTACATATTCAGCTGATCATGAAGCTAGTCGTTACAAAATGTCAAGACTAGCAAGAGTTTTAGTCATACATGATCAACCCTAGGTTGCCAATTATGTTACAGCCCGTGGACAGACAGTAAGTAAAATGTACACGAGCTAACACTTGCTCGACGGCTAAACGCCTCAAAAGAATAATTTTACAATAGAGTGGGAGAGCCAAAATAAACCCACTCGTTGCCAGGGTTCCGTCTAGTGGTCACCATCTGGCTGAAAAGTCGGTGGATCCTCTGAAACTGCTCCGGTATCTGGCCATACAAAACCAGCTGGGTCAGACCCCAGAAAGAGCAAGTGCCACAAAGGAGGCTTCACTTAGGAACTAAAACCAGCACATTAGCACGCAAATATAATTACATAATAAAAGACAGTAATTAAGGAAAAGCATGACAGGTGATATACGATGAGATAACCATGAGACTATTCAATAACCAGGTTACAACCCGTAAACCAAACAAGGACCGGGGTTGTAACCCTTCGTCTGAACAGAACTTGGTTTCTCCCACCATTTATCGGAAAAATAAATATAAGAAATCAGGTCAAGTAACAATCTCGTACAGGATCAAGACAAGAATAGACTGATTAAACTCCATCCAACAATCATGGCCAAGCAATAAGTACGGCTTGATACTTTAACTAACTAGGGTTATCACAGACCTAGTTACTAGTAAGATGCAAAGAGATTTCCAAGTCCAGTTACCCGCCTGCTGCTACCTGAGTGACCCCAGCAAAAGAAAACAAAGTATAGCAGGCACACTGTAGTGAGATACTTGTGTCCTAAAGAGGTGCCCCACTCGACGGCAGGCTGAAAATATGCTCATCATGACAGATAGCTCCAAGTCCCATGTATACATATATAAGGTCGGGATCAAAGGGGCAACAGGTAACTGGGAAAGTCTCTTCATGAACTACTGTATTATTCTAGTTATTAGCCTTAGTTATTTTACGGTAGGTACGCCTGACCGTGGTACTCAGGGGTCCCTGTCCTAGACATGATGCAAGACAAGACGGGTTCATTTGTACAAGCATAATCGTCCACGGTGTCCAGGTCATTCATACTTGTCATGTCGGATTAGCCGTCGCAACAGAATTTCGAGAAATATCATGTCAGGTTTACTTGTCAAGAGTGCGCCACGGCGGGCCACTATCAAGAATTATCATGTCAAGTTATCATGTCAAGTTTATTTGTCAGGAGTGCGCCACGTCGGGCCACTATCAAGTCATGTCATGTCATTGCCAAAAGTGCACCACAACGGGTCACCATCGTGTCAGAAAACAATTAATAAGGCACAAGCATACATTTAGTAATTAAATATTAGCAGGGACAAGTGCTGTGGGAGACTCATACGGCTCAGGAGAAACTTTATGCGGCCATACAAGTTGCATGCAAATAAATGCAAGCAATTAATTAAAAGGCCAAGACAATTAAATAATGCAACTAAATAAAGCCAAATGCATGCAGCACTTGAACCATGCGGCCAGCCATGATGGCCTATGCGGCCAGCCATGTGCTGATGGCCCATGCGGCCAGGAATTGGATAGTGGCCATATGCGGCTAGAATATTAAGCATGCAAGCAAGACTTACAAAAAGGCCATGCGGCATTAAATATTATCATGCAAGCAACCATGCACAAGCCATGCGGCCTTTAAATTTTATCATGTAAAGCTAATGTAAAGCTAATGCACGTGCAAAGCTAAATGCATTAATTATAAGCATGGAAGTAAATGCATGCATTGCATGCTAATGTAAGCACATGCTTGCAAGGCCATTAAATATATAATACATATGCGGCTAGCATGCTAGCAATGCATGCAAATGCAGCCATGCAATTCCATATGCGGCCAGCTAATGCAAAAGTATATGCTGCCAATTAATAAATGAGCATACAAGCAATGCAAAAGCATATGCGGCCATGCACTGCATATGCGGCCAGGCAATACAAATGCGGCCAGGAATTAATATGGATGGGAGGGGGAAGCATTATGCGGCCAATTATGTTAATCCCATATGCGGCTAACATATATCTCATATGCGGCTAACTATATTAATCCCCATGCGGCCAACAATTTAAAGCAACTCCATACGGCCTTAAATAAATCCATGCACTTAAATAAATGGTCATGCGGCCATGCCTTTATAAATAAGTAACAACATGCAAAGCATTGCATGCAATATTGAAAAAAAGGCCATGCGGCCATATGCTGATGCATATAAGCATTGCATGCAATACTAAAGAAAAGGCCATGCGGCCACATGCTAATCCATGCAAGCATTGCATGCTAATGCATGCAATATGTAAAGAAAAGGCCATCCGGCCAAGCTAGTATTTAATGCTAGTGTATGCAAGCTTTAATTGTTAGCTAAATATTTAATACTTATTTCATGCAAGCAAAACAGGTTGCATACAAAATTTAATGCTAATGCTAATGGCAATTATTTAATGCAAGCAATATTTAATGCTTATGGCCAAGGGCCATGCGGCTCACTTGACAATATTTAATGTTAATGGCCAAAAGGCCCATGCAGCTATGAATTGGCAAATTGCCATGCGGCTAACCTTGTGTTGGCCATATGCGGCTGACTATTTAATTCCATACAAGCAAAAGCTAATGCACGCATTAAATACATGCAACTAGTTAAAAGGCCAAAGGTAATTAAATAATACAATTAATAAAAGGCCAAGCAGTAGTATTAATGGCCATGCAGAGAATTGGCCTTATGCGGCTAGAATTGGAGTGGCCACATGCGGCCAAAATAATATAAGCATGCCAGTAATGCTTGCAAAGGCCATGCGGCTATGAATTTATTAATGCTCATGCGGCCAATTAAATTAAATATTCACTTAAATGGCCATGCGGCTGGGAAAAATACTTGCCGTATGAAATAGTCATGCGGTCAAGTACTATTCTTCTTCTTCCAATTTTCGAGAAGAACACCATGAAGCCATGCTTCCAAGCTCCATAATTCCATCATCCAGAGTCCAAATCCGAACTTCCATAGGTCAAAATGGGGTAGAACGAAATTTTCTACAATATGGAACCATCAACTAGCAAAAATATGCAAGTTTGATAGTTCAAAATTTATGGAAACCGAAAATACCATAAAACTAGATCTACAAGAAATTAACCACAGAAATGAAAAATGCTAAGTACTAAAGTGGGTTAGAAACACATGAGGAAGACAGTGGAACAATAAAAATGGGGTTCCTCCATGAAGCAAGATGCACTTGTCTAAGCTCTCCACTCTCTCTCAGGTTGGTGGAGAAGTAATGGTAGGAAAGAAGAAGAATAAATGAGGAGAGAGAAAAGAGTGGGATATTTAATGAAGAGGGTGGTGGTAGGTGGGAGTGGTTTGGTTCACATAAAATCAAGCAAAACCGAACAATGCAAAACTAAGCCGAACCGAACCAAGATATACCCATCAATAAAATGCCAAAATAAATCAAGCAGGGAGACATGCAATACGGGTCAAAATACGTACACGTATTCCAAATACGTAATACGAAATATAGGCATTACAAAGCCCCCTGAATTTAGGGCTTATTTTTTTTTAATTTTTTAAATCAATTATTTTGAATAAATATTAATATTTGTTTATTATTTGATTAAATGCTCTTTACCGTGACTTGAATTTTTAGAGCATCAGGGATGCCAGTCTCTGGAAACTTCCTTATTGAGGTTTGTCGTAGACGAGATTATCTTCATGTTGATATATCGTGTCCCACTCGAACTTGTTCCCTTGTACTCTTTTTTGCTTCGTGTAAGTTCGGATCAATTTAGACCATTTAATTATTAATTGATTTTTCACTCTTTTCCTTGATCCTCATAAGCACGTTACCATGACTTTTAATCTAAGAGCACCAGACTAGTCTTTTTCTTGAAACCAACTTGTCATACCTGATCTACTCGAGACGCACTACACCCATGACCTTTATGTCCCACTCAGACACACCATCTTGTGCTTCATTTGCTTCACACAACTTTTGGGTCAATTTAGGCCAATTAATTATCTACCGTAATTTGTGACTTAATTTTCAATTAATTTCTCGGGCCCGACATCGGTCCAATCCAGTCGACCCAATATATGGTCCTGGCCTGTTTTGAGTCTACTATGCACGTGCCACTTGCGTGCAACCAATTTGATCTCCCTTGTGCTTCCATTTCATCCATGATTAAATTTTGTTTAAATTATTATTTTAATTAAATCTTGTCCCCAAGCTTGTCCAAACTTGACCGAACCGGATCCAACGCCCAACCAGATTTTATGTGATCCCTATCATGTCTATCCAAACACCCCCACATAATTTCTCTCTTTTTTCCTATTTAAAATATCTCCTTATTTTTCTATAAATATCTCCCTCTCTTTCTAATATGTGTATGCCACGCCCCAGAACCAGAATACTGGAGAGCGGGGACAGACATAGCCAGCTACGTATAACGGAATAGGATCCACACCGCTATACGGTCACAGCTGTCTAGATATGTGAGGGTTTCACTACAATCCATCAGTCTCTTAAGGTCATAAAATAGCCTATTGTCTCAATCTCAACCAACTAATAATAATCGCAAGATATCAGATCACCCAATATACAATTGTAAGGCGTCCCAAACATTACATATCCAGATGATCATGAAGCTAGTCGTTACAAAATATGAGGACTAGCAAGAGTTCAGTCATACATGATCAACCCCCGGGGCTTGTCAATCATGTTACAGCCCGTAGGCAGACAATAAGTAAGTACAATCGAGCTAACACTTGCTCGTCGGCTAAACGCCTCAAAAGAATAATTTACAATATTATAGTGGGAGAATAAAAGAAACCTACTCGATGCCCTGGTTACGCCTGGTGACCACCATCGGGCTGGAAAGCAGGGAGATCCTTTGGTGCTGCTCCGATATCTGACCATACAAAACCAGCTGGGTCAGACCCCAGAAAGAGCAAGTGCCACAAAGGAGGCTTCACTTAAGAGCTAAAACCAGCAATTAGCACAAGAGTATAATTACATAAAAAAGGCAGTAGTTTAAGAAAAAGCATGATGGATAATTATAAAAGACAATCTTGTATAGAATCACTAAAAGACAGGACATATGGAAAAGCATGACAGGATGATATACGATGAGATAACCATGGGACTATTCAGATAGCTAGTTTACAACCCGTAAACCAAACAAGGATCGGGGTTGTAACCCTTCGTCTGAACGAAACTTGGTTTCTCTCACCATTTATCGGCAAGATAAATATAAGAAATCAGGTCAAGTAACAATCTGGAGTGACAATCATTATAGTGACAATCTGGAGTGACAATCATTATAGTGACAATCTGGAGTGACAATCATTATAGTGACAATCTGGAGTGACAATCCTTCAATCATTCTGGTATAATCTTACAATCAATCAATTCTAGACAATACTATACTGGACTAGACTCCATCCAAGCAATTACGGCCAATCATTGCCTACGGCTTTCTACATTAACTAACTAGGGTTATCATAATCCTAGTTACTAGCAAGATGCAATGAGATGCTCCAAGTAGTCACAGGCCCTACAGCTATCCAGGTTATCCAGACAATCATTATAGTGACAATCTAGAGAGTACAATGCATTATAGTGACAATAGAGTTCAATCATTTAAGTGACAATGGTGGGTGCCCCACATAACAGTGGACTGGAAATGTGCCCTACTCGTCGGCAGGCTACAAGTCCAATCATTTGCGGCCGGGATAACGGGATCGCCTGTAACTGGGGAACATCTCTTCATGACTAGTGAATTATACTAATCATTAACCTTAGTCCAATTCAGTAGGTACTCCTGACCGTGGTACTCAGGAGTTCCCTCCTAGACATGATACAAGACATGACTGGATTATTTGTACAAGCACAATCGCCCACGGTGTCAGGATTAATTATACAGGTCATGTCATGTCAGGTAGCCGTCGCAACAGCTATTCAAGATATATCAGGTCAGGTTATCATATCAAGTGTACTAGTCAGGAGTGCGCCACGACGGGCCACTATCAGGTCATGCTCAATTATCAATTCCAAACATATCAAGTAAATTTGTGATTATCAATTCCAAACATATCTAATAAAATATCAATATACAGGGCTATAGAAGAGCCAAGCTTAAAGAATTAAGACCAAAACTCCAAGAGCCAATGGGTCAAGCAAGGGGTTCAGGGTGCAGCGTACGCACAAGGGCACGCACAGCGTACGCACGAAAGCACGCACGCAGGAGAGCTAAAGTACGCACGCAGGAGAGCTCCGTACACGAAAAGTCACGCACGCAGGAGAGCTGCGTACGAGAAAAGTCACGCACGCAGGAGGGCTACGTACGAGAAAAGTCACGCACGCAGGAGAGCTGCGTACGAGAAAAGTCATGCACGTAGGAGGGCTGCGTACGAGAAAAGTCACGCACGCAAGAGGGCTGCGTACGAGAAAAGTCACGTACGCAGGAGAGCTGCGTACGAGAAAAGTCACGCACGCAGGAGGGCTGCGTACGAGAAAAGTCACGCACGCAGGAGGGCTGCGTACGACAAAAGTCACATACGCAGGAGGGCTGCGTACGAAAAAAGTCACGCACGCAAGAGAGCTGCGTACGAGAAAAGTCACGCACGCAGGAGGGCTGCGTACGAGAAAAGTCACGCACGCAGGAGAGCTGCGTACGCGTAAAAAAACGCACGCGGAGGAGCTGCGTACGCACAAAAGCACGCACGCAGGAGAGCTGCGTATGCGTAAAAACACGCACGCAGAGGAAAGGGTCTTCTTCTCCATAGCTGAGAAGAAGCTCTCATGGCTCCCAAGACTTCAAGGCATCACAACTTGGCCATCCGAACTCCAAATCCGGATTTCCAAAGTTCCAACTTGGGTGAAATTGAATCCTCTCCCACATAGAAACATCAAAACCCATAAAAATCCAACTTAAATAGATCAAAACCATGCAAATCAAAAAATAGAGAAAACTTAGATCTAGAACAATGGAGACTCCAAATCACAAAATGCCAAGTTCTAATGTTGATCACCATGTCCTAATCTAGCAAATAGACAAATAAAATGAGCTCTCTTGTAGAAGCAAGTTGCACTTGCCTATGGGTGTGGAGAGTTGTGTAGAGGAAGAAGAAGAAGAAAAAATTAATGGAGGTTGTAATGAAGAGAGAGAGAGAGTTAGGTGGGGATTATAAAGAGGGTGGTTGTGGTGGAAATGAGGGAGGAGCATAGGCTAAGGTGTTCCAATACACATTAAACCAAACCAACCCAATCCAATTAAAACCGAGCCAAGTCAAAACCCAAAATACGAGAAATACCGAAATTCTACAAGTTGAGAAAAATAAAAATACATGCCAAAATCCAGATACGAGTATAAATACGAAATACGGGAAATACGGGAAGTGAGGGTGACAGTATATGTATATATATATATATATATATATATATATATATATATATATATATATACATATTTACAAATATCTCTCTCTCTCTCTTATCACTCACACACACAAATATCTCTCACCTCACATCCTCACACACCCCCTTATACCCGAGCAGCACACCCCCATCTCTATCTCACTCTCTCTCTCTCTCTCTCTCTCACTTCTATATTAATATCTACACATACACATATATTATTACACTCACCCCTCTCTCTCTCCAACTCTCATTCAACACCATCACCAACAGCCGCAACAGCTCCCCTTGGCCGAGCCCCATGGCCAGACTCCATCTTCCTCCTCCCTCTTCTCCTGCTCCTCTTCATCACATCATTCATCACCATCACCATTAAAACCACACACCACCACCACTTCCGCCATTAACACCACACACCACCACCATCACCCAAACCGCCACCACCACTCTCACTACCTCCTCCACCGCCTGGCCGCCGCCGTGCAACCGTGAGCCACCACGTGGCCGGTGCACCACCGCGGCGGCAGCAGCAGCAAGGTAGCAGCGACGCAGCAGCAGTGCGCACGACGCTGCCGCCGGCCGCCGCCGCCGTGGTCGGCCCCCCTTGGCCGGGCGCACCCCAGGGCAGGCCCCCTTGGCGCGCTGCCTCTTCCCCCGCACGAGAAATGCCCGATTCGTGCGTTTTGCACGGAGTTCCGTCGACGTGCGCGGGGGAAAGTTTCAGAATTTTTGTTTCGAGGCAGCGACTTCGTACCGATTTTCTGGATAATCCGATCGTTGGATCGACGATTTCTTCGCTCCATCATAATCTCGGTATATACCCCTTCACTTCCCTCAATTTTTGTCCGTTAATTTTGTCGTTTGATACATCAAAATCGGCCACCAAGTCGACCGTTTAAATTATGTAATTTTTTGACAGTTTTATGGAGCCGACTTCGTCAGCTCGTAACTCCGCCATCGCAGCTCCGTCTGGCATGCTAATGGTTCCTATGCGAAGCTGGTATAACCCTCTTCCTTCCCCTCAAATTTTGTTTCATTGTGAGCACGTTTGATTGGTTGAATTCGACGCCAAATTTGGCCGTCCGAATTCGTAATTTCCAACTTGTTAAATTCTATTTTTGAACTCGGGACTCCGAATTCAATTTCTGACACCACCAGTAGACTCGTGGCATCGTTCTGGCACATTTTCATATAAAGTTTGTTAGATTTGGAGGACGTGGGCCCTGGCACGCATTTCGGTGCAAAGCGGGCCCCACAGTCCGGGTCAACGGGACTTTTTGACGTCGGCTCATCGGAATCCAATTCTGGATATACCGTTGAGTTTGTATCATCATTCTGGACTCGTTGATATATAATTTGCTAGATTTTAGTGGACATTGGTTCCGGCACGCATTTCGGTACAAGTCGAATACCAATATCCGGGTTAACGGGTCATTTTGAGATCGGCTCATCGGAATCCAATTCTGGATATACCGTTGAGTTCTTATCGTCATTCTGGACTCGTTGACATATAATTTGCTAGGTTTTAGTGGACATTGGCTCCGACACGCTTTTCCGTGCAAATCGGATTCCAGTATCCAGGTCAACGGACCAATCTGAGATCGGGTCATCGGAATCCAATTTTGTATATACCGTTGAGTTCGTATCGTCATTCTGGATTCGTGGACATATAATTTGTTAGATTTAGTGCACTTTTATTTCCGGCACGTTTTTCGGTGCAAAGCGGGTCCGACACGGACACCGTTTTGACCCGAAATTATATTTTTGCCCCTGTGTTCAAATTGGACTTATGGATAGGCTATCCTAGCTAATTTGGCCATTCTGGACACGTTGGTGATGGTTGTTTCACCATCCGACAACATCTGTAGGTTTTCACCCTATTATTATAATCTTTTTTCCATTTGTGGTATTTGAGATCCATCGATTCCAGTGATTTCACAATCACTGAAATTGATATGTTGACCCTGTAGATGTTTATAGAGGCTAGCTTTGACCCTGTTTGACCATGGTTGACTGCTTTGACTGAACGTCGAAGTAGAGTCAACATTGACCTAGGTTAGACTAGTTTTGACCTTGGTTGACCACAGTTGACTATTTTGACCAAAAGTCAACCGGAAGTCAACCGTAGCCTAAAATTGATTAGAACTTGACCGAAGTTGACCAGTTGACCCAAAGTCAACTGTTAGTCAACATTAGTCAAGTTTGACCTAGAGTTGACCAGAGTTGACCAGTTGACCAGAGTCAACGTTAAGTCAACCCTTGACTTAGATTGACCTAGTTTGACTTAGTATGACTTGATTTTACTTCCAAACCCTTATATTGATACTATATTCCACCTATAGGTCCTCGAGGCACTGTTCTTGGACCAGTTGACATATTCCACCAGATCACAGGCGAGTACATTCTCTGATAATAATTCTGTTTTATGATATCGTTTATGTTTCTTGTATTTAGTATAGATATCCTTGTTCTCTTGACACATTGTTCACACGGATTGGTATTTCTCTGGATCTCGTCATGAGATGTTCGCTTTCCTTGGTATATCTTGTGCAAGTCTTTCTTGTTCCTTGTGCATTGTATAGACACGATTCCTGCGAAGGCTAGCTACCCTCTCGGAGAATCGCGTGTCATGATGTGTCATGGTTGGATCCACTATACTGGTCGGGGACGGGGAGTATTAGTGTAGATGTGTGGCCAATACCCGTCTTGTATATCTTGTGAACCATGTGAATGCCAATCATACACCACACGTATGATTGGCTAGATCATGACCTTGTACAGATCCAAGCCGGCCACATATTGTAGCTAGTACTCACACACTTAGATAGATGTTTCTTGATTCTTGTACATGCCATGATCAGTTTTACTTGCCTTATTCTAGCTCTAGATTTACAGCTTACATTGCCATGATACTCGCATGTACATTTCATGATTTCTTGTATATTCTCTCTATTTACTGCTACATTTTCAATATCGTCTAATTAGAACTGTTATTTGAGATTTGTGCTCGTTCCATCCTGACTGGATATGTTGACAAAATTTTAGGAGTAGTTGTGCCCTCAGTATTGGACTACAGGATATTGCTAGTTGAGGTGGATCTCACTATTCTTCTATGTGAGTTGCCTGGTAGTTATTAGTTTTGTTATTATTTTCCTCTGTTTTATTCTTGTCTCATATGATCATTGTAGATTCTAGTTGTTCTAGTGATATTGTTATTATTCTCGTCTTATCTTCCTTAGTTTTTATGATGTGACATCAGTACATTTCTAGTTATGGATCTTTAGATGTTGTAGTTAGTATAGGGTACTTGACAGCGCTCTACCGTCGATACTGCGGCGTAGGCTGGGCGTGGCCCACGTATTCGTACCCGTATATCCGGGTGCGGGTCATGACAATAGGTCTCATGAATTCGTATCGTTCTGCAAAGAACATGGAATCATCAATGAGACTACTGCTCCGTATTCTCCTCAATCTAACGGGATAGTGGAGAGGAAGAACAGAACGTTGACAGAAATGATGAACTCAATGCTGCTAACTACGGGTCTTCCTAAATGCTAATGGGGAGAAGCTGCATTGACGACCACTTTTATTCTAAATAGAGTGCCGTATGTAACTTCGGACGTAACTCCTCATGAACACTGGTTCAAAGTCAGACCTAACTTGAATGTCATTCGAGTGTGGGGGTCTATGGCTTATGTGAAGCTCCCAGATCTGAAGATTCAGAAGCTGGGGACTAGGACTACGAAGATGATCTTCTTGGGGTATGCCGAGAAGAGTGATGCTCGGAGATTTCTTGATATTGAGTCAAATCATATTATCGAATCTCGTGAAGACAATTTGCAAGGCACAAGAATATTGTTCTTACGGATAAACTGGAGAACAATAAGGGTGCACAAGAAACTGAAGTTTTCAATAAAGAAGTAGTCCAAGAAGATGTTGTTGTTGAAACAACGGTTGAACCAGAACTCGCTGAGCCGTCGTCGAAGCGAGCGAGGAGGATGAAGAACTTCGGAGATGACTTCATCACCTATCATGTGGAAGCAGATCTGCTTACCTATGATGAGGCGATGAAGACCAGAGATGGTGTTTTCTGGAAGGAGGCGATTGACAATGAAATTAATTCCATCACCTCAAATAACACTTGGGTGTTGGTTGATCTTCCTGAAGGAGCGAAACCCATCGGATGCAAATGGATCTTCAAGAAGAAGATGAAAGCAGATGGAACTATTGACAAGTTCAAGGCCAGGTTGGTGGCCAAGGGGTTTTGTCAGAAGCAGGGGATCGACTACTTTGACATGTATGCTCCAGTAGCCCGGATGACCACCATCAGAATGTTGATTGCTCTCGCAGCGATACATAAGATGGTGATACATCAGATGGATGTGAAAACAATATTCCTGAATGGCAAGCTGACCGAAGAGATCTACATACAACAACCAGAAGGGTTTGTCATCAAAGATCTTGAAGATAAAGTCTGCAAGTTGGTGAAATCTCTGTACGGTTTAAAGCAAGCTCCCAAAATGTGGCATGAGAAGTTTGACAAAGTCATAAGGTCAAATGGCTACAGGGTCAATGAAACAGACAAGTGCGTCTATACGAAGTTTGCTGACGGAAGAGGAGTCATCGTTTGTCTATACGTGGATGACATGCTAATCCTAGGTACGAATATAAGCTGTGTCACGGAGACAAAGAAGTTCCTCTCGACGAAGTTCAGTATGAAGGACTTGGGGGATGCTGATGTTATCTTGGGACTCAAGATCATCCGGACAGACACTGGACTAGCGCTGTCACAGCCTCATTATGTTGAGAAGATGATCACTCGTTACGGATATCAGGATCTTCCAGGGATCGATACGCCGTACAAGTGTGATCTGAAACTGAAGTCTAATTCAAGGGAAAGCGTCAGGCAGCTGGAGTATACAAGCATAATCGGGAGTTTGATGTATGCTACTACTGCCACAAGGCCTGACATAGCTTTCGCTGTGGGAATGCTGAGTCATTTCACGAGCAACCCAGGCATTGAGCACTGGAAAGCTGTGAAACGGGTTATGAGATATCTCAAGAAGACTCAGACATATGCACTGCACTACAGCGAAGATCCGCCGGTAGTGGAAGGCTTCAGTGATGCCAGTTGGTGCTCAGAAGTGGAGAGCGAGAGGTCCACAGGTGGATACATTTTCACAATGGGTGGAGCTACTATATCGTGGAAATCGAAGAAACAGACTATGCTCTCGCGGTCATCCATGGAATCTGAGTTCTTTGCACTTGATACCGCAGCGGAGGAAGCAGAATGGCTTTGGGAGCTCATGTATGATCTTCCAGTGGTTGGGGCACAAATATCGGCGATACCGATATACTACGACAATCAGGCGACTGCGGCGGTGGCATCAAATGACCTCTTCAATGGGAAGAAGAGGACTGTGCGGTTAAAGCACAGGGCAGTACACGATCTCATCAAGAGGGGTGTTATTGCAGTGATTGATGTTCGGAGTCAGGAGAACCTGGCGGATCAATTCACCAAGGGCCTCAAGCGCCAGCTGGTCGATGACACAGCTTATAAAATGGGCTTGAAGGCATTCTAATATTGTGTTACTACAATCCTACCATAAAGTTTTATGCTATTAGTTCAAAGAGAAATCTACTAGGCATCTAGCTTTTGGTTCAAGGGAGGACTATTAACCAGAAGAATATCAGGAACGGTGGGTACTTGTCGTCTGTGATATGGAGAGGTTACGGATCTACAACCACTGTTGTCTACTGTTATTTTTTGCGGAAAACGAATCCTGTGGGAAGGTTGGCTTAAATGTCTTAATGAGTTCTCAGGCAGAGTGAATGCCTGGAGTGCTTTACAGGAAGCACGGTAGCGCAGCACTACAAGGAGTGTAACTCCATGCTACAGTGGGGTGACTCCACCATGAGGTTCCCAGGTAGGGGTAATGTCTCGGCTTTGCAAGCCAAGTCACAGCGGAGTAACACCGCAAATAGGCAGGTAGCCTAATGTTGTATGATAATCGTAATAAAGAGAGGTATACAGCACTACAAAGAGGACGATGTCCTCTTATTACAGTGGCATGACACCACAAAGAGGTATCAGGTAGGGTAAAGCCTCGGCTTCGCAAGCCATGTCATAGCGGCGTAACACCGCACGGAAGCGCAAGGCTTCATGCTGGGTAGTTTGGCACTACAAAGAGGCTTGTGACCTCATGCTACAGTAGTATGACACTATGATGAGGTACCCAGGTGGGGTAAAGTCTCGGCTTTAAGCCATGTCATAGCGGCGTAGCACCGCAAAGAAGCACAATGCTTCATGCCATGACTCTTTATAAAGAACTCACCTATAGTGTATGGACAGAAATATCAGGCCGTCTCTTGAGGGTAAACTTGTAGACGCCCAAAAATTATACACTGAAACCAGGCTGGCACAAGGCCTTCAATGTGCAGCTAGAAGCACAGTTGATGTCATTATGTGAGTAGGAAGAATTACAGTTATAGTGCAGAATTCAAGGCTTAGTCCATTCTTGTATCATGCTGTTATTTAACCTATGCGGAAAGATTCAAGTCGTAGCGACATCTCTCCTAATGCATGATAGACAGTCACTGTGGGGAACGCTCAACCCATATATTGAGATATGTGGGGGATTGTTGGTATTTTTGCCTTTGGACTAGAAAATATAGTCCCACATCGGCTACACCAAATGGTGAGTATCTCAATATAATGCATTGCTTGTGTTGAGGTGTGCACATGAGGTGTAGTGGGGCACAAGTTTGTGCCATGTGGGAGTATTTTCCTAGAAGGAAAAAGGATTAAATCCAACAAGGACGCAAGTTGATTTTTGTTGTGCGGACTCGGACTCGGACTCGGACTCGGACACGGAC